>JAQPZY010001451.1:655000-1255000 GCA_029931535.1 Margaritifera margaritifera | reverse complement strand
TTTTACCGCTTATATCGTCCAAACACCCGATCTCGTGCGGCTCCTTTCATTTCTTTAAAACGCATATCGATTCCAATAAACAATGATGAAGCAAAAAAAATCAAAGAAAAAAAAATAAAAGATTAATTTCTTATTTTTTTTTATTTTTGTTCAAGCTCTCCGACAAAATTATCGTATTTAAAGATGCAGCAAATTTTTTAAAGTTTTTTTCATGCTATTTCAAAACAAAGATTTTTTTCCTTATATTAAATTATTTAAATGAAAAATTTCATACTATAGCCTCGAGTAACCACTTTTCGTGCACTTAACGTGAATGTTAACGCGTTCGTTATAATATTGTGAGAATATATTTTTTTAAAAATACATAGTAAGTGTCCAACTATATCTACTTCATTTAATCATCGTTAAAAAAAAATTGGCATTCATGTACATTAGTTCAGAATTACCGTTTTTCTGAGCGTGTGTAATTTTGCTTATTTCCGCAAGTGGCATCCGTGGTTCGTGACGTTAACTAAAAGTCACGTGGCATATGACCGGAATGTGCCAGTTACGTCAAGGTATGGATAGTATTAGTTCATAGCGTCTCCATGTTTTTGAAATAAAAAAAAAAATTAAATATGAAAAAAAAATTCTCCATAATTTTATATGTAGTTTGTGCACTTACATTACTGCATGCTTGTTCTTTACCATATAAATACATGGCTCAATAGGCTGAGAGAGACAGACAGACAGACAGATACAGAGGGAGAGAGAAATTTAAAAATAGACACTGATTAATGGATGCGCATTTTATTATAATGTATTCAATATCTTTTGATGTAGAATAAATGTTCATTATGAAATAATACTGAAACGAAAAAGTCCGTAGAGAATATACATTTCGAGTGTAAATTTTTCTTACGTTGTATAAGAACCCCACATGATTAAAACCAAATATTTACATTGGCTATCACGTTGTATAAATTCCCAAATTTGGTTTTCCTGTTCAAGATATATAAACAAAGACATCGTGTGATCGGCGGCGCTATCTTCAGCATATAATAGAAAATTCAAGGCCAAAATCTCTAACACAAAAAAGGCATTTGTGAAAATACAGATTTTCATTATGACTTTTTTAAATTACATGAAATTACCTGTTTAAATTTCATTTTGTCTGATTTTACTATTTAATTCAATGCTGTCACTCTTGAAGAACGCTGGTGACACAGTTGATGACGTCATTATTTCGAAACAAGCGCGTTAGGTCGCGAGGAACATGGCGCACGATTGAAGGAGACTCAGGACATTGGGTGGTTGAACGATATAATTTTTCATTGGATTTATTTTTTCTAACATGATATAAGAAGCGCATATTATAGTAACCACATTTTTACATTGCCTTTGAAGCCTAAAATATCTTTGTCGTGGGTTTCCTGCTAATCAAAAGGTAAAGAAAACCAACATGTGAACAGCGGTCCTGGTTTGAATGTCTGACACTCACGCTAGGACCACAATGTTCTGGCAAATATGGCATTAGTAAAATTGGCCATTTTCATTGTGTTTCTTCAGATTGAATTCTAGTACGTATTTAATTTTCATTTCATCGAATATTTCTTAATCAGCACGTACTGTAACTGTCAACGAACGCTAGTGACCCAATTGATGACGTCAGGATCTCAAAACAAACGCGTGATGTCGCGAGAAACATGGCGCACGAATCAAGGATGATCTTTAGTACGGGCCCGTTCCATTCTGATCTTACACCACCTTCGGTCTTCGAAAGTGTTTATCTGGGCCAGTTACTATCAATCTGAGGATTATTTCATCCCTTTATACCGTACAAAATTTCAAATGAAGCCTTGTTCCATCTGCGCAGACTTTTTTAATTTGGAAAAATAAAGTTGTTAACGGGATGAGCAATGTTAAATAAATGCTATTTATAATACACGCAGAGCCTAGTACACGTTGTAAGTTGCATCGTTGCGAAGCGATTCCTCGCGCATGTGAAATAAAAGTCGGTATATTTATACTGTATAAAACGTGAACAATACCATCCGCTATAATCAGTAAAAAAAAATAAAGGCTACGAAACTACAGTGAAAAAAATTATCTGAATCATACAAATGTAATGTAAGTAGAATATAGACTTTATCATTTTGTTCTTGATTATATGCCACACATTTCAAAATAATGCAGTCTGAATAAAAATGGCTTTATAATATTTTTGCAACTTTCATAATTAAGTTGCATTTAAAATGCTTTTACTTAGACTACATTTAAAGTAATAATTAAAATATTCAGATTACAATATTATTTTACACTTTTTTTACGAAATCAGCGATGAATACAAATAAAGATAGAAATATAAAATCAAATAGTTGATACTTTTATTGTAAGGTGCATGGTTGTGATGTGGATATATACTGTATATATACTGTATAACCATGCAAGATGCTTACAACTTTAATGACTATGACTATAATATATGGATACAAAACAACATCAACAAAATTCTCTAAATCATATGTCCTTCTCTAAATCATAAATATGTCAGATAATTAGATTATAGATTTGTATAATTTTTATATCATATGTTAAACATTTCACAAAAATGCATTATGAACATAAGTGTCTTCACCATCTAAATATATTTAATTCATTTTTACATGACATTTAGCATGCCAGCAATTTGATTAACATTTTAAAAGAGCATGTAATGTAGACAATGATGATAATAATAATAATAATAATAATAATAATAATAATAATAATAATTATTATTATTATTATTATTATTATTATTGATGTTGTTGAACATACAAATAATTCATAAATATAAGTGTAAATATCTGATAAACATATAAATTATTATTATTAAGATTATCTATTTTACAATCTGATTCAATTTCTTAATTTTAAAATATGATAAAAAATATCAGCATTATTATGCAATATTATTTCTATTTTTATTTGTTTTCATTTTTGATCTAGGATAAAAGTATTGTCACCTGAATATTGTAATTATTATTTTAATTATTAGTTATTCTGCATGCATGCGTATATGTTGTTGTTTTTTTTTTTTTTTTTGTCTTCTATAATAATAATAATGTCTAAATTACTTGCTATTTTAAATGTTCCTAATTATGATTATTACAAAAATATTATAAAGCCTTTTTTATTCAGACTGCATTATTTTGGAATTTGTGGCGTATAATTAACAAAGAAATGATAAAGTCGATATTCCACTTACATTACATTTTTATGATTCAGATAATTTTTTCACTGTAGTTTCGCAGCCTTTATTTTATTTTTACTGATTATAGCGGATGGTATTGTGCACGTTTTATAGAGTATAAATGTACCGACTTTTAGTTTTACCTGCGCGAGGATCCCCGTCGCAACTGTGCACCTTACGATGTGTATTAGGCTGTGCTTGTACTATAAATAGCATTTCTTTAACATTGCAGTCGCCGTTAACAACTTTATTTTTCCAAATTAAAAAAGTCTGCGCAGACGGAACAAGACTTCATTTGAAATTTTGTATGGTAGAAAGGGATTAAATAATCCTCAGCTAGATAATAACTGGCCCAGGTAAATACTTTTCGAAGACAGAAAGTGGTGTACGATTCAGAATGCAACGGGCCCATACTATAGTAATATGTGTCACTTGAGGGTCAACGTGACATTAATGTTACGCAGTAGGTTTACATAAGTCGAAACTTCAGGGGTCTACGGGAAATCCGATGTTAAAATTGTCGAGAGGTTTAACATTCGGCGACACTTGAGGGTCTACGGGAATTTAATATTGAGGGTATATTGTAGCATTGTTAGAAGTGGTTGACCTCAAATGGGGTTACATGGTAACATTGTTAGAAGTGGTTGATCTCATTACTTGAAAAATGTAAAGGGTCGTACGGAAATTAACATTAAACCGTAGGTTTACATGGGGCGACACATAGCGGGTTTACGAGAAATGTAATGTTAAAATGTTTAGATACTATCCAAAATCTACTTTTTTTATTACTATCCAAGACACACTTGTTATTACTATGCAACACATACTTTTTTGGTATACTATCCAACACACACTTTTTGATATATTATCCAACACGCCGTATGTAGTAACTAAAAACCTTACACCTAGTATCCAAAGAAAAGGGTAAGAGAGTTTATACACACGTTATACTTACATACAAAAAAAGTATCATACACAAGCAAGAGTAGGAGTGCTTATAGACACGATATACCCACACAAACATGCTAAACCATCACACACAAGAGGGGAGTTTTTAAGTTTTAGTTGGGATGTTTTGTCAGTACTGACCAAATCCAATGCTTCGATGCGAAAACAAATCATTCAAAAAGCACCAACAGAAATCATCGATACCGTGTGTGAATGTTGCTTGAACGTTTTGAAAGGAACGGTGCCTTTGACCGAGATACAGAAACAGCGATTACGAAAACATCGTCACCTTCTTGGCCAAAGGTAAAAAGGAAAATAGACATCAATCAAAAGAAAACAAATGCTCGTACAACGAGGAGGCTTTTTACACATGCTGATTGGTCCGTTGTTCAAAGTGGCTGCTTCTTTGTTAGGATCGATTGATGGACCTCATTTAGGGAGAGTGATGAGATAAAAAAAAGAAGATAAAAAGGACATACTTTTCTGGAAAGACATCACACTTGTACGTTTGAATCTTATGGAAGGACGAAACTTAACTTTAGTTCCTTACAAACGATGGATGGAACTCCATCATTGGTACTTACAACGGACACCCTATTTACCTCCTAACCCAAATCTAACCGAGATGTCACACTTCCAACAAGAATTACTATAGTGGATGGATCGAACAGACTTGTCAGAAACAAACAAAATTCGCAACGGTAAGGGAAAATATTGCAACGTCCTGAACTGTTTCATTAAACCTGCTCTGTCAGATTTGAAGTATGTTATAAAAAGCGAAAAAAAAAAATAAACAAAGACAATTACAGAAACAGCAACAGGGAAGGAATAATAAGAAAAAGAAACAAAAGAAGTGTTTCAAAATCCGTCTTATCATACGCCTAGTATGACAGCCTCCTTGTTGCCCCCTCCCCCTTCTTCCAGACGAGAAGAAATGAAAGCTTAGGTCAAAAAGATAATGTCGACACCCTCTTCAGCAGAAGAGAAAAAGAAAGAAGTGAAGACAGAAGTGAAAAAAGAAATCAAGAAAAAAGTAACCAAACAACCGATGACTTACCCTAAAAAAAAAATTCGTCGCAATCCAAATAAATACCACATGAACAACCTAACATCAGTATCGAACAGTGGGTGACTTATTGAGGAGCAGAAACAACAGCAGCAAACCACATCATGGATACACTTTTAGCAGGCATTTACTACAATCCTGCTGATGCTGCTAGTTACGGAGGAATTCAAAAATTGTATTGTGCAGCCAAACCCAAAAGTTTACATCTGCAAGATGTGCGACAATGGTTACAAGAGCAATCGACGTACACGTTATACAAACTCATTTGACGAAAATTTTCCAGAAGTCAAATCAAAGTAGCAGGCATCGACCATCAATGGCAAGCAGATTTAGCCGATGTCTCTCATTAGAGTTGTAAAATGGTGGTCACAAATATTTGCTTTGTATCATCAACAATATTTTACCCATCAACACGTCTAGTCAAATCTTACAATCAATCGCACCATCGTGGCATCAGATGATCAGATGTGTTACAGAAGAAGTGACACCTGAAAACGAAGTGACTGTGTTTGATCGATTGTTTTGACCGTCAAAGAGAAAAAAAAAAAAAAAAAAAAAAAAAACAGAATAAAAAAAGAAGTGTTAAACATTGGAGATTGGGTTCGCATTGGAAAAATAAATTTGACTTTTGACAAAGGTTAATTACCTAACTAGAAGACAGAATTCTTTTGTGTCACTGGACAAGTGCATAGACGTGATCATCCTGTCTATAAATTGGAAGATATTAACAGATAAGAGGTAAAAGGAACATTTTTCTTGCCTGAGTTACAACTAGTGTCCAAAAGAGAAGACAACATCGAAATCATTCTCAATCGAACGACGCGAAAGTGGAGTCAAAGTTCTTTGGAAGGATATCCACCCAGTTTCGATTCTTAGATTGCAGATTCACAACTCATCGACTATAAAAAGGAAGTGAAGTTATCAACATGCCGTTAACCACAGCTATATCTCCTTGTCAGCGTTTATTTCTCCAAAAACTATAAAAACAACCAATGTGTGTGTGAAGTGGAGAACGTGGTCCTAAAAATTAAATCGTCTTTCTCTACAAATTCTTTGTGGTGTATTGTGTCATTGCAGCAGTCATTGGAAATTTGAGTTTGCAACAAGGAGATAAATAAATATGGACTATTTAACTCAGCGTTTGTATTGGTTATCTTCTTGCCATTCCTTCCTTGAAAAATACCGACAGTAACAGCAACAACGGCAGCCTCGCCACCAACGTAAGACACCACAACAACTTTTCCAATCACAGTTGCAGCCCTCTTCTGGAATATTTGGAAAATCATCCTTTGACATCGAGTGACTCCTCAGAGACTATGAATAATCGATTTTATTTAATATTACCTAGTGACAGTTCTATGGATGTGTTTCCCAACAACAAATTATGTTGTTTCACAGCTAAATTTCCTCAATCAATACAATTGAAAGCTTACAGTGCCATGCCACTGACGATGATGACGATGCAAGGATCCCAATGGGTAGAATTTCATCCCGTGTCATCTTTGTCCACTTCAGCACCTATCGAATTCGAAATCAAAGGATAAACCGAAGATTACATCGACCTGAATAACAGTTACTTGTACAAGAAAGTCAAAGTTCTCAAAACTGACAGCAGCAGTCCAAGAACCGATGCCAGAGTAGCTTCCTTCAACAATTCCATGCATTCATTGTTCGTCTTCTTTCTTAGTCCCTCGTTGTAACTCAGGCAAGTAAAACGTTTCTTTTAACACTTCTCCGATAATATCTTCCAATGTATAGACAGGAGGATCACGTCCTCGCACTTGCCCAGTGACACGAAACAGTTCTGTCGTCCAATTGGGTAAATAACCTTTGTCAAAAGTCCACTTTGTTTTCTCAATGGGAACCCAATCTCCGTTTAATTTTGTCCCCCTAGTTTTTCGCGTTCAAAATAATCGATCAATGATCATCACTTCGTTTTCTGGTGTCACTTCTTCTAGAGAAAATCTGATGCTACGATGGTACGATTGATTGTAACCTTTGAATAGATCTGGTAACACGTCCATGTGTTTGAGAGTATTTTGATGGATAAAATATTTCCACATATGTTCTTTCAAAGTTCTTTGAAAACATTCCACTACACTGACTTTTGTTTCAGGATTTTCAGTGGTGAAAAAATGAATGTGTCTCTTTTAAAATTCTTTTTGAAAAGCTTTGTTGAGAAATTAGGTACCTTTGTCTGTTTGCCATCGAAGAGGGTATCGACCACTTTGTTTCAAGACAAGTTTTAAAACTCGCACTAACTCTGAACTCATTTTAGAAGTCAAAGGAACTACCCAAGCTGATTTTGAAAACACATCAATGACACAAAACAAGTATTTGTAATCTCGATTGTACGACTCTTTAGCTGCACGATACAATTTTTGAATCCCTCCGTAGCAAGCAGCATGAATAGGAATGTTGTAACTGCCTGTTAAAAGTGTATCCATTTTGTTTTTGCTTCTAAATAAGTTAACCAACTACCGATGCTCTTTTCTTCGTGTGGTGTTTTTAGGATTGGAATGCTTTACGTGTCTGACGATCAAAAGGAGTAAAGGATATCTGAACAGGGGTGATTGGTTCTTGTTTGACTTCTTTCGTCACTTCTTTTGTTTTCTCTTCTGCTGGCAAGGGTGTGGCCATCATCTTTTTGATCCAACCAATTCTGATGTAGGTGTTGTCAACTTGGGTAATTTAGCAGTTGGAGTTTCAAACTCTTCTTCTTCTTCTTCTCATTTCTCTGCCATCCCTGTAGCTGTGTATGTCATCCTCTTGGGAGCTGTTGCTACTTTTTGTTTTTCTCTCAGAGTCGTCTCCTCTGGAGCTTTCTGATGAAACAGTTGAAGTGGTTGTAATAATTGTCCGTACCCTTGTGATTTTTCTGTTTCTGACAAATCTGTTCGATCCATCAACGATTGTAATTCTTGCTGGAAGTGTGACATTTCGGTGAGATTAGGATTAGAAGGTAAATGTGGTATTCATTGTTCGTACCAACGATGGAGTTCCACCCATTGTTTGTAAGGAACTATAGTTAATTTTCGTCCTTCCTTAAGATCCAAGGGTACAAGTGTGATATCTTTCCAGAAAAGTGTGTCCTTTTATCTTCACAAAGTAGCAGCCAGTTTGAACAACGGTCCTATCAGCATGGATAGAAATCCTCCTCGGTGAACGAGCACTTTTTATTTTGACTGATTGGCATCTTCTTTTCACCATTTTGGGAAGAATTTAACGATGTCGTCCTAATAGCTGTTTCTGTTTCTTAATCCAAGGCACCGTTCCTTTCAAAACGTTCCAACAACATGCACACACGGTGTGGGTGATTTATTTAGGTACTGTTTGAATGATTTGTTTTCGCATCGGACAATTGAATTTGGTAAGTATCGAAAAAACATCCCAATGTTTAGCTAAACGATGAGGGAGACCCTTTTATCCTATTTTGGAGCAAGGCTTTGTTTGGACGTTGACGATGATTGTGTGAACTTTGTGACATCTTTGTTTATAGGAGGAAAAAACTGAAGTGAATTTTATTCAACATACCACCTTCTTTTATAGTGGAATTCGTCTCCACTGATTGTCGGGACGTCGTATCAACATGATTTTAAGTACTACAGGTGTTCTCAACGGACTAAATCATGCCAGTTCTTGTTTGAACAAATCCAGTAAAATTTGTAACACACTTATTCTGTTTTGTACTTTTTTCTTAGGGAGGCCATTTTTTGGCTGCAACAGCAGCTAGATCAGTAGAAGAAGAATACGTTGAAACGTCTATAATATTTGAAGATATGAAAACAATAGGTGTTTTTTTTTAATTAAAAAAGAGCTGTCATAGACACAACGCATTCTAATATATTATATGTATTTTCGTGTCTCCATAGTTAGAGCTAAATTGGAAATACAGTTATGTTCTTCTCTGAAAGTTTAAAAAATAATGATACCCACGGTAACGAGCATACTGGATATTGTTATGGTAATGTGATTATTTGGTTGATTAATTGATTAATTTGCATATAATGGCACATCAGTAAATGAAAGGCTATTTAGTGTTGAGTCAATTGGAGTAAAGTGCCTTGCCCAGAGACAGACAAAGGCCGCTGACCTGGGCTTGTCTGGGAAGGATTCGAACCCTCAATCCACTTATTGTTAATCCGGCACGCTAACGCTGCCAATGACGCATTTTCAGATAACTACTCAGCCACCGCTGTTCCGATAATGGGATGGAATAACGTTGATATGTATACATTATATGTATCACACAATTTTCATGCAGCAGATGTACACAGTACTCGACAGTTATGCTTGTCTGTATTTCTTACTGAATCGTATATTATTATTATTATTATTATTATTATTATTATTATTATTTAAATTTTTACTTTTGTAAATACTAGTTCTTGAGAGTGATGAAATATGCCTACAGTTATCTCTGAAACTTTGTCGACAAAACGCTTTCGTTCATGTGTGCAAATGATGGAGCATGAGAAGAAATGTTCACATGTTTCATACAAAACACTTTCATGTGTGCAAATGATGGAGCATGTGAAGAAATGTTCACATGCTTCATACCAAACGCTTTCATTCTTGTGTGCAAATGATGGAGCATGAGAAGAAATGTTCACATGTTTCATACTAAACGCTTTCATTCATGTGTGCAAATGATGGAGCATGAGAAGAAATGTTCATTTGTTTCATACTAAACGCTTTCATTCTTGTGTGCAAATGATGGAGCGTGAGAAGAAATGTTCACGTTTTATACAAAACGCTTTAATTCATGTGTGCAAATGATGGAGCATATGAAGAAATGTTCACATGTTTCATACAAAACACTTTCATGTGTGCAAATGATGGAGCATGTGAAGAAATGTTCACGTTTCATACAAAACGCTTTCATTCATGTGTGCAAATGATGGAGCATATGAAGAAATGTTCACATGTTTCATACAAAACACTTTCATGTGTGCAAATGATGGAGCATGTGAAGAAATGTTCACGTTTCATACAAAACGCTTTCATTCATGTGTGCAAATGATGGAGCACGAGAAGAAATGCTCACATGTTTCATACAAAACGCTTTCATTCATGTATGCAAATGATGGAGCATGAGAAGAAATGTTTACACGTTTCATTTCTATTCGCATTTCCCATTTTTATATGCTTTCTAATTTCAACCAGAAAGCCAGATTTTATCCAATTTATATCGCGTTTGGTTCAATAAATCGATTTTATTTCTCTGTGTTTAAATTCGTATGAATGCTGCTTTTAAAACACAAAAATATTCAGAACATCAGATCCATCATTGGAGAGCGGCATCCCTCATGTAGAACAAATCGTATACGACACATATACCTGACTCGTACATAACTGCTGAATGGGGAATATCGACCAGAGTGCATACCTTACCAGCGTCCAAAAGTAGTTTGTATGTTAGCTCAATCTAGAAGCTTTTATGATGATGCATCACCAGAGAAATTCTTGGGATTTTTAAAAGAATGCGGTTTATTTTTGACAATATAATTTAAGGATTTTACATATTCTATAACTTATCTTTCATCTTTTGATATCTTTACAGATTTTTAACATCTGTACCTTTAATCTTAATCATTTGGAGCTACATGTTAACGTTTATTTGGAAGGGTTTATGTTCATAATGTTTACTGCATTTTTTCTGTAAAGTTTTAGAACCGGACTTTTAATCGGAGCTATGTAGCCCTTACCTGCTGCTTTGCCGTTAAACTTTATACATACATGGATACTGTCTGTCTGCAGATGTTTCAAAAATACACTCTTCACATTGCTAGACATAGAAAGAGCTGGATTTATAGTAAAATCCTTATTGAGGGATTTACACTTCCTTGAATAAAACTTTCGATATATATCAGCTTATGTGAATCATTGCTCAAGTCCAGTCAAAATGACACGAATATTCCCTTGCTTGTGGTGTTTAAAATTCTTAATTTAAGTTTTCTGATCTTCATAGCCAAAGGATATTAGAGTACAACACAATCACATACACTATAGAATTTCGAGTTCTTTCAAAAAGGGATGAACCCTTCCTCTCTCGACACACACTGCTATGAAGAAAAGTAGATCGTCATGGCATCAATCACAAATACGTTACAGTGATCTATTACAATATGTCTGGTTATGCACATGAGTAAAATGCCAACATATTTTGAAGAGACTTAGGTGGCTAAAGGATATTTTCCTCATTTTTTAACACCGAGGAACATCAACACGTCTTGCTACCACATTTGCCCGAAGCACAATACCTATGACCCTGACAAAATGAGAGTGGAGCAGTGGGGAAGACTTCTCACACATGATACTAGACTCAGTCTTCTGACCCTTTTGATTTTTAACCAGAAATGCGCCACTATTGTCGGTCTCATGTCGACATTTTACGACGTGGTTTTGAAAAATTTAAACAGTTGCTCTCGAGCACAGTGGCCTCGATACTTTGAAAGAAGCCTGCCTTGGGCTACAGAATGTCCCAAACGTCAAAGAAAAGTAACTACTTATTCTAAGAACCAGAGAAAAAAGTAAAGATGAATGTTTTCTGTACCACAAACAAGGACGTTGATCTTCGGTGTGTCCAGAACGCAAACGAAAAGTGCAAGAAAAGATAAAGGAGGACAAGAAGAAAAAAAAAAGGGGGGGGGGGCGGGAGAAGGGATGGAGCTTTCATAAGAAGAAGAGCCTACTCCCTTTAAGAAAGTCAAGCCAAGACGCTCACAAGACATCGTCAGAGGTCAGGTGAATGAAAACAGAGAACCAACAAATGGACTTTAGTGATATGACGTGTTTCAAATTCTGGTTTCATTCCTATTCAACCAGAATATAACCAAAGTAAGTTAGACTCTAATGGTGTTGATGTGTTTATTATTCCGCCTTTACTACTTTCTTAAATTCTATCACTGTATGGATAACTATTTTTTTATTAAGATTATGGAAGCTTTTCTTTCATTCGTACACATACACACACACTTTTCTTTCTTTTTGGTTTGTCTTTTCTTTTTTGGGGGTGGAGGTGGGCTAATTTGGCAATAACATATGGGTATCTAATTTCTTTGAGATATGGGTGGCCCTGAAAAGGGCTGTTTGAAAATAATCTTCCCTCAACAAAGTCATGGACCTTCCATCATGAGCTGTAACTGCCTCCATCCTTTCCCTCATCCGAGTCCCGCTGCTGATGGCATCGTTGTCTTTGTTGCTGCTGTTGTTGTTGTTGTTGTTGTTGTTGCATTTTTTAAAGATGTTGCTGATGGCATGGATTCTTTATGGACATGTAGGTCTTTTCCTCTCGGGCTGGGACAAAGTGGATTGATATAATGCTATAATTTCTTTCAATTCAGTCAGGATCTGTTGTAATACAGCCTCGGTTTCACTGCTCTCACTCGGTTGGCCGCTTACAGTCATCATTTTCATGTCACGTTTTCTCTTCTCTTCTTCTTCTTGCTGTAGAAAAGTCGCTTCTTCCACCTTCTATCATTATACAAATGTTAGAAAGTCTTTTTCTTGTTTCTTCTTGAACTTTTCGTATTCAAAGATAGGAAATGTTGATGACATCTGAAATTCCTGCAATAATGATAACAAAATTCAACAAATCGTCTGGAATTGAACATGTTTCGGACTGAGTAGTAGTAGTACTAGTAGTTGTAGTAATAGTAGTGCAGTAGTAGTAGTAGTACCAGCAGCAAAAGAGGTACTGTCATGATTGGTATAAGGAAGAAATGCAGGTCCACTCCAACACATTTCAGTCATGGTACTGTGCGGAACTGTAGTTTATCGTGGTTCATTGTATAAATGTTATTTTACTCATTAACTGAATCACGCAACACTCTATACTAAGTGCTGATTGGTGGATACAAACACAGGCGATGGATGGGATAAGTAAGACGTGCTCTGATTGGCTGAGCCAGAACTAGACGCGCTACCGTTGTCATCGTACCAAAACTCATTTTCGATCTGTTCACTAGGGTATATAGAGCTGATTTTCACCAGACTTGTCATCCGTTCTCAACGAATCAAGATGCGGATTAGTTTACAGTCGTTGTCAATAGTTACATCCCGTGTGTTGTGTCATCTTGATTACCAAGTGTATTTGGAGTCAGAATGGGTTATAACACGTCTCACAGAAATAGTGGTATTTCTCAGACGGATGTATGTGAAACCATTAGAGTGTGTCAAAAGAGTCTTGGAATATGGTCCCGTGGTGAGAAGAGTGTTGCAGTGTGGCCTGTACTAACGACCTTTGTTAACACACATCTGTCCTGTTCAGGGCCGCCACAGTATTCTAGAAAAGGATACTAGTCATTGAATTCCAACTTCACCATGTTTGTGTTTGTCTATGCATGCATACAAAAATAGCCCCTACCCTACCCCCTCTGTGCATGTGTGATGTTGTGTTTGTATACAAGTACGTGTGTCTAAAAACAAAATATTAGACCCTTTCCCGCGCCTTGTGTGTATGTGTGATGGTATGTGGAATAGTAAGTATACGTATATGAACTTCCCCTCGTTTTGGATGTACGATGGTATGTTAGAATCGTAAATAGGCGTGTTAGTGACCATCACATAACTTCTATTTCACTCATCTGTTTTGTTTGTAAAAGTAGGTGTTGGATGGTAAAGGTAAGTGTTTTTTTTATTAGGCGTGTTAGTAACTATTACATAAATCTCCTTTCCCACTTCCGTTTGTTTGTAGGTGTGGGTGCTTGTCTTTAAGAACGTGTGTGGGTCTGTCAGAATAGGTGGTAGCCCTGGTCACTCTACTCCATACTTAACATTCCACATACACATAAGATTGTATGTGTGTGTGAGTGAATGTTGGTTAGTAACCATTACCTATTCCCTACCTTCCTTCATCATTTTGTTTGTATGTATGGGTGTTTGTGCTTAAGAATGTATTCAATTCCCATATAACCCATTGTGACATCCTAATGTTAAATTCTCATAAGGCCAATAGTGGCCCCAGTGTTAGATTCCAATATTGGCCCATAGTGCCATCCTAATGTTAAATTCCCATAAGGCCCATAGTAACCCCTTTGTAATGTTAAACTCCATAAGGCTCAAACTGGCCCCTTCCGGTAAATACCGCCCCCTATACCTCTAACATACTGAAGGGTGTTAATTGCAATGTTTGACAACGATTTATCTATCTACATGCATGTTTACATCGAAGCGCCAACATTCGAAATATGTATCTCTCACGGTGTAAGAGGATTTATACAACATTACATACGTACGTACCCATACGGGTAATACCCCATCATTCCTCATTTTCGAACGGCATGTATATAAAGTGTGCTGTGATAGGTATAATTGTTACCTGTGTCTTCATTTGAATATTGATTCATGTATGTTCTTTAGTTCAAAGTGTGTGTGTCTGCGCGCGCGCGCGCGCGTGTGTGTGTGTGTGTGTGTGTGTAGCACAACAGAAAATCCCTGAAAATGCATCTCCGCTCATAAAATGTAGGGACTTCTTGTGTTGTGTGCCTATTTTTTTTTTTTTTAAAATGATTCACTTAACGCACTATTTACAATCAATATAACATATCTTTTATTGTTAAGAAGGAGATCCCCAACTGACACATTATACACAGTAAACTTTAAAAAAATAGGTAGAAATGTACAACATACGGTAATTAAAATCTCTAAATGTCATTATACGTGTAGGAGTTAATACTGTGTTGTTCAAAAACGTTGGTAAGAAACTTCTTGAGATAATGATACTGTTTGAGATTTCGTCTCTACGGGAAAATCACATGTGATAAGCCATCAGTTCTTTGCATGTTTCATGGGTACAATCAATTAGTCTGAGTTGTAAGCGAAAAAAAGAAAAGTGTAGAAGGACAATAGATCGCATTAAATTCCAGTCACTCTGTATTGTCAGTTTATTTTACGAAGTTATATTTTGCACCATCAGTCTTTCTATGGTACGTTTTGTTTCTTCACACTCATTAAACTGCTTGTCTAATGAGAATCTCCATGATAATTATGTGCAAAGGCTCATATATGCTGTTTTGTGTTCTTCTGCATCACTACAAAAGAAACAAGAAAGAAACTATGATCTAGTTTTTGTTTTCGTGCCAAAAAGTACATATAAGCACAATGAATTTTTGTCCAATCTAAAACAAATTTACATAAAACAACTCGTGGTAATGTATGAATTTAATTAAAATATTTAGAAGCACATTATACTACACAGTGGGTTGGGAAAGTGTTAGAGTACATTTGCTACTATCAATTAAGTATCCATAGTGAAAGCAATACTTTTTATGACTATAATCAATCGATCACAAATGTACAATATATATATATATATATATATATATATATATATATATATATATATATATATATACATTACAATGTATGTGTGTATGGGGAGTGAAAGAATGCTAATAAAAATCATTAAAGGAATATTACCTTTTAAATTTGATTTTCTATCATTCTTGTCATGTACACGAATATCATTAGTTTGTAAATAGTTGAATATGATTTTATTCTTTTTTAAAGCTTATATTTAACGTTAAGGGTTTGATGCATTGAATGAAACAAAATCAAGATACACCCTAAAATAAGTTAATAATCTTAAAAAAGCTACTGGTACCTTCATGGGAGGCGGGTTATTCTCCTCTTCACCGTCCCGACCAAGTTCAGGACATATAATGGCTTCTTCTACATGGGAAGTTATATCCCCTTCATGTTTGAAAGGAACTGGGGTCAAACACGTGCCTTCTGCAATGACAGTATTTCAATAATTTAGGGGTAAATCAATATTTCAAAAGATATCGGCCTTGTCAAATAAATGGTGGAAGAGAGTTTTATCTAAACAATCGTATTTTGTCCCTGATGTCTTGCGTGTGAATGAGAGAGTAGGTCAGTTTTTCGTAAAGTTTGGCACATGACTGTTCAATTACTTTATTTCGAATTTGCAACCGTTGAAAGTATTTCTGTTTCTCTAAGTTCAGGACAAGGATTGTATCAAATGTGATAGTATCATTCATTAAGAATGAGGTTTCGATGATTATATTTGATGCGTGTGATAACAGATGGCATCTCAGGATTGTATGAATGCTCTGGCATTTTTCATTGTAGACAGATGACAGTAGGGTGGTCTTTAAAGTCCATGTTCTTCTTGCAGTCCATCCAATCTCACCGTAACAATGGATGGTTGGTGCGATCGACTTCATTGGAACTTACGTAAATAAATACGTTGCGGCTTTTTAATTTAAATGAGTTCATTACCTACTGAAATGTACGAAAATAGTTTAGAAAAAAGGAAATATTACTGTAAATATAAAACGCATGGATACTTGTCTTATGCTGATGCTATATTGCGATATACGGAAAAAAATTCAGAAATATTCCGATTTACATTTTAACCATACATTGTAATGAATTTTAACGGCTGGTAGTACCTATATTACACAATGTTAATTACAAATAGGTAAAAATATTTAATAAACTCTTATTAGAACAACCAGTTAACTTTGTTGTTAGTTTCTAAAGCTTCAAAAAAAAAAAAAAACAACAAATAATTGACGAACTCCGAAACATCCACATACACTTTTGAATTGACCCTTATTTGTGCATGTGGTCTTTTGTACATTTTATAGCGGTTGTTTTAAAATGAGTTTGAAATGTTTCGGACTCTGTCAATTTTCTGTCAATTTTTGGCTGCAGTTTAGAAACCCACCAAAAATAGTTATTTGTACTAGTGGGAATTTTAAAAAAAATATTTTTACCTATTTGTAACTACAATAATGTAATATAATGTACTACGAGCAGTTAGAATTCATTGCAATGTATAGTTTTTGCTGTGCTCATTTGAAGTCATATGGTCAAAACACACGGTGTAATAACTACTGTGGTATAATGAACTTTAAAACATATATTCTAAAAATGAAGTGTGGATAGACAATACCATCAACACCAAGAGCTCTTGAAAAAAGCATTTTAAACAAGAAGAAATATGTGTACTATGGTATCATCTCATCCTTATTGTTCCAATAGGCGCACAAAACAGGTAGAGTCATCTCCCCAGCATTTACGCGCGTTTCACGATGAATACTACTGATCCTCCAAAGTCATCATGTCGGTCCAGTAAAATCCTACACATCTAAACTCGTCATTACATTTTCCTACAAGCGTGTTCTGCGTTTACAAATGGGGTGTCCATGGATGCGCAATTTCTTCATAAAGCCAATTGCCTGCAAAACTGCCCTGACGTGATGTGTCATTCAACACGTCAGAAACGTACAATACACCGGTAATTGTATATTCCCTTTGTGTTTTGTTCACTTAAGGTACCTTTGTTTTGTTGCACTGCATTAGGCTTTGCATCAGTTTTGATATTATTGCATTGTTAAACGGCAAAATTTATAGTATCAATGAAAATTCTAAATAGCAATTAATCAATGAAGATGGCAAGAACAATTACCATAGTTGATCATCTCCACTCGTCCAGGTTTCTTTAGCTTCTTGTACAGAAACAATCCACCAATCACAACAGCGAGTATCGCAGCAACTACAACCCCAATGACAATGTATATTGTTGTCCTCTGTGTATTCACTTCATCTTCCAGCGGTTTATCGATATCAGGGTTCACTATTACAAAAACGGTAAAGTCGTCTGTGATGTTGAAGGAAGCGGCTCTTCCAAGGGTTATGATATTAGACACGCTTCCCTTATTGTCATTTCTATCCACAGCGCGGATGCCAACATACCAGATTGCCTCGTCCTTGTTGGATTCAGGTTCACTTCCCTCCAATGCTAACTGTTCAGTTTCTCCGGATGGCTTGGGTGTCATGCCACTTGTGTTGAGAAGCGTACCCGAGTCAAAGTCGTTGATCAGAGTGTTGATATTGTTTGACGTTCTTACCTCGTAATACTGGGCTAAAATCATATATATAATTATATATATATATATATCTTCTCTATTATTGAGAATATATTATGTGAAATCTAAAATGGCAATGTACAAGCAGGAGAAATATGTTTACATTTAATTGACTCTTAGAAACAAACCAGGTGTTTCTGTGGTAATATTTAAGTGTAACTGGCGAATATACTGAAATTGAATTTACTAATCCTCATATTCATATAAAAAGGCTTTTTATGGTAAAATCAGACATGAATGCATAAAACTTCCACTTCTGAGACTGAGAATTTATTTGAAACTTTTATTTCAAATATTCTTAAGTTATTATTGCTAATTGCATGCAAATTACATTTCTGACTACTCTGCTCCCGTAAAACATTTCCGCAAATTATGAAACATTTGTTCTTACGCGAGACAATGGTTTGTAACTATTTTGTCCTGAGTTAAATTCTGAATCTTTTGCTCGAAAAGTTGTGTGATTTTGTGGCGTAAAGACAAACAATAAATCAATACAAAAATAACTGACTTCTTTTACTATTTAAATCTTTTTCAACTGTTATCTTTCTACCGTTCTTCATGAATTTGTTTCAATCGAAAATGTTCTTAAAAATCTAATTTTGAACTTAGAAGTCTCTGGGGTGATGGAAGTCAGTACTCAAGAAACACATCGAGCATGGATTGGCAACCGCTCAGTTCAGCACTCAGCAACAACGGGAATCGAGCCCGTGAGCTCAGACATGATAGGTAAGTGCCCATCTCAAAGTGTTACAATTTATATGTAAACTTAATATATCTTTCAGGATACACTGTTCAGCGTCAGTTGTTTTACCTTGGCCCATGTCAAAGTCATCCCCTGTTGCTGTGAATTCAAGAAGAACAGCATCGATAGTTGCATTAGCAATACGTAGGTCCGTGATGGCATTCGGTGGGGAAGTGTCAGGAGCAGAAACACTGTAGTTGTTCACTACAAATTCATTAGGAATAATGCTCCGCATGAAAGCTTCACTAGATTCCATGGTTGATTGTCCTTCTTCGGCTGCAGACGAAAAATGAAAAAGGTCATAATTTCATTACAAACGGCTCAAGAAAGAGAACATATCATCATTGGATTCTAATATATATATATATATATATATATATATATATATATATATATAATATATGTATATTATGTACTCTGTATCATTGATATACCACGAGATGTATAACTTTTTAAAAGGAAACGAGGCTTGCCGAGTTTCCTTTTAATGAAAAATTTATACAACGAGTGATATATCAAAGATACAGAGTACATACTACACATATATTTCTTTATATCACATACAAATACACATACTTGCATTTCCAATTGAGTTGAGATTGACTACAGGAAACTGTGTATTGACGGAGTGAGTGAACTCTTCACATCCCTGCCCAGTGTGTCCGCTACGAAATGTAGCTCTGTACCTATTGCGGCTATTCATATTTCTCTTTGCAAATTGATAAGTTGCTTCTTTTCTTTTTTAGATTTTATTTTCATTCATATTGATTAAATACATATAAGACACACTTATGATTTCAAAATGAAAAATGGTTTCAGTGAAGAAAGTCGAGCACTTCAAACGCAACATGGTTAGCTTCTTGAACAATGAACGCGCAGCCATTCAATCACCGTCGAGTATGTTGAAACAAGTGTGGAATATAGACTAAGCTAAATGAAGAGATAACAAGAGTTAATTCAATTATTTAAATTTATTTACAGTTGATCTAAGTGATTATTATGTTTTAATTAATGTTGCTACCGACCCTTGTCCGTTGGTCGGTTTATCTGTAAATTTTACCATCATTCATAGGTCAAGAGACATCGTCGCATGACAGGCGAAAATCCGCTACGCTCTTTTTTTCACGGTTTTTTGCCCGTAGTTTGCGACGATGGTCCAGAGAGAGAGAGAGAGAGAGAGAGAGAGGGGGGGGGAGTGGGGATTTGGGGACACTTAGCATAAGATTTTTTTTTATATTGTCTATCCCTATCTCTTGATCTGTTGGTCGATTAGTCTGCTGCCTGACCAACCGACACAGAGAGAAAGAGAGAGAGAGAGGAAGAGCGGCTTCGGACATTTTAATATTTAAAAATATATGTTTTTAGAACCCTAATATAGGTTACAAAAACAAACACAAAACATTAAATAGATTACAATATGTGTGTGCCTCCTACCCAAGAAATTTACCGTACAGTCTCGACAGGCTATTGCAACTTTGTATCATTCGTACTGTGAACTCTGTAGATAAATCCCATGAAAAGTGTTAGCATACCATTACGACGACCCAGGTTCTTGTAGGTTACTTGGTGTAAGTTCAAGTTCAACGGTTTCATCCAGCTCAAATTCTCTCTCTCTCTCTCTCTCTCTCTCTCTCTCTCTCTCTCCATGGATTTCCACGTATGTGTGTCCCTTATGCATGAGAGAGCGAGTGTGCAAGATAAAGTGAAAGATGAGGGGATTTCAATAAAATTGTGTACCATGTTTAATTCATTTAGAAAACTGGAATTAGTAATATTTTTTTCTCGTAATTTTCTTATGTCGATAATGATTAAAAAGTGGAAATTCATCATTGATTTAGAGAGTATAGAACAATAAAAACTGTTGAAACCATGTTTATATATGTGAATTCATGCGCCATGGGCGGATGATAATTTGATATACCAACAGTATTGGTATATAAAATTGCATTATACCAACACTTTAAAAGTCATGTTATTTTTAATGTATGCAGTGCTGGATTATCCTAGTAGCAAAAGTAGCATATGCTACGGGCCCCGCACTTTCAAGTGTTAATATTTATGTGTTTTTTTTTAATTTAGGAGGCCCCGCACTAGCTTAATCCGGCACTGATGCTACAGGCCCCGCGCTAGCTGAATCCGTCGCTGAATGTATGTGGTGTAATATATATATATATATATATATATATATATATATATATATATATATATATATATATATATATATATATATATATATATATATATATATATATGACCATAATATTCTGATATCCATGTTTAGGGATACAAGGACTGGGCCTATAGTATATCTAACAGATAACATTATATGTATTCGTGGGTAGCTTTTCCTCAACATTTTACATAAATTAACCGATCATTTTTTCCTGAAAAGATGGCCATCGCTTTTGGCATGTGATGAGCATCATTTTGTACAGATCGGTATTCACAGAACGTTTCCTTTTTCGTTTCCCTATTTTAAAGATGATATGCACATATATCTGTCAGCCATGTTATCATACGTATAGTTTCGTCTTCAAAGTACAGTCTCATAAAGGAACCGATAACCACTCCTACCTCCGGGTACGGCAGGAGCTCTCTGATCGGATGCTGAGGAATAAGTCACTGTTCTCTCATTGCTGGATACAGTTATCTTCATATTGTATCGTCCATTGCTGGTAAAGCAGAACTTGTACAGATAGGCTGTGTACAGGCCGTCATTTTCATATAGGTCTGCCCCTTTCGGAAAAAAAACGGTTTTCTTTTTAGGCTTCATATTCAGCTTGACATTATTTTATAGTAACTTCAGCTACAAACCCGCCCACAAAATAAGGCCTATTAACGAAAACTATGATCTTTTTTGTCATGGAAAATTACACAATTTAAGGAAAGATAGAAAAATCATTGCATTAGAAGTCCATAATTTTGAATATGAATCAATCAGAAAACTGGATTTCAAAAGGCCAAGGAAAGGGAGAAAGAAACAGTAAATAACATGGCACATGTGAATTTATAACAAGGGTTGAATAAAAAATGGTAACTTAATAATACATACTGAATTCTAATACATGTTATTGTTTATGGTTATTACAAACGAAAATAGCAGGCTTAAACGGTAACTGTGTTATCAACCTGTTTCATTCATTTCTCATGCTCATTCCTCTTACCTTTTCCTGAATCAAGAAGATTCAGGTTAAAACGTGAACCGTCTCCACCGATCAGCATTCCGGTAACATTTGCATTTAAAACCGGAGATCTTCCCTTTTCAACATCCACGTACAGGCGTATGGTAGCAGAGGAAGTAAAGTCGATTTCAGTGTCAGAGAGCCAAGATCTCACACGTATGACATCTGCATTTGAACCACTTGGGGATGATGTAACGTAGACATTAAAGTTAGTGGCTTCAGGAGAGGAAAGGATATAAGTATATGTACCCGGCTGGAGCAAAAAAAGATTTATCTAAATTTGATTGAGTATATTCATTCGTGCATGATCAGGAAACTATATTTTGCACCAGGTCAAATTTCTGAAACCAGTAGCAGTCGGAAAAGTGTATTACGATCGTTTCGGCGTAAGCAAAAGGAAGTACGAGATATTTTATGAGAAACCGTTTTACGTAGATATGATTTTTTCTCAACAATCTCTCTCACTCTCTCTCTCTCTCTCTCTCTCTCTCAAAACATAAATATGTGTGTGTGTCGCTCGGATAGCAGATTATGTATTTTATGGTCCAGGCCTGGCAACCTCACTGGTTGCTATTGTAGACATATACACTGTTATAACTTTTACATACAAATTCAGTTTAAAGTAATTGTTTTTCCATGTGAAAAATCTGTAATTAACTCTTTATCTCGCAGAGTAATAATGTGAAAAATTAATTATAGATTTTCGACACGAAGACATAACACTCACCATTGTTAAAGGTCTGTTATCTCCGCATGCTATATTTTGTGTTCCTGTGGATGCAATATGACTCTGAATGCTAGTTCCGTCGGGACAAAAAACTGTTAATAACACTGGCTGGGATGCTGGTGCCGTTGATGTCACCGTTAACTTAGTGTCCTTTCCAAGACCGCCATCAACCACAAAGTTTTCTGTGTAGTTTTCATTCGCCAAGGTGTTTTTGTTATATGATACTATCTGAAAGAAATATATTTTGAAGAAAAACATTCCTTGTAACATGGATGCTGTCGTTACTGTATGAAGAATCCTAGTATAATGTAGTTTTGTACACAAAACGCCTATGATAGCCATTGTGGAAGCCTGCGAGTCATTGTGTATTTAAAGAATTCCAAACCTATGATAGCCAGTTGGAAGGCCTTCTAGTCGTTGTATATCTAAAGATTCCAATGAAATGCCTATTCAAAGTTTCTAGTATAGTAAATAAAAGCAGAACATAATGTCATTTATGTGTCATGAAAGATTTACGTGGATTTTATCTTGATGATACTAAAGCAAATCTCAGATCAATCATTTACGTTGGCGCGCAATGTCAGTGCACAAAACTACATGGGTCTTTGTTCAGAGTTGGCGAAAAGAAAATGTTTGATACACTTGAGGGGCGTTAAATCAAGGAATTACGCTGTTTTTCAAAATTTTGCATCTGTTTGTATTTGAAAGGAAATATTGTTTGCAATGTGGAAAAAATATACCAGAATTGCGTTGACATAAATTGTTCACCTTTTTTGAATCCGTACCTGACTGTTCAAAACCTTTTTACTGAGAACAAATGTGCACATGCAGTTCGATATTTTAAAAAGGCAACTTACTACGGAGTTGATTTAACGTGGCCAAGAAGTTCTGAAGGGAGTGTTAAAATAGCCCTTTACCACTAACTGCCAAGGAAGTAAGCCAATTGCTTATTGCACTACCGACAACACGGATTTACCATATATCATCAACACCTTATTAAATTTGATGATAAGTTATTAAAAGAAACACAACAAATATTGAGGGATGGACAATACATGACAGATTACGGACTGAGGACCACACCATAAACTCATATGTGAGCTTAAATAAATTGTACAATAACATTGTTAATTAAGCGATATAACATTATATTATGAAGGATAAGGTCTGCGAACCGTTTCGGGAGTACTGGCATCTGGAATTGCATCGCCGGAAATGATGACTTGAGAGAAGACGTCTATAAATGTCACTGACTGTTCCTCTAAGAATGTGAGAGAGGTTCCTCCAGTTGCTTGAGCCAGATCTTTTAAATTCTGTTCAGCACTCTGGGAGACTGAGATTGTATGGATTACGATTCCAGCTTCGATCAGAGCATCCGTGACATTTGCAATGTAGGGTGCTTGATTTTCTTTTCCGTCAGTTATTAAGATGATCTCGCTCTCCTTTGTACCCTTTCCACTGGCCTCAAATAACTGGAATACACGCATGAAATGTGTGAGCAGGGACTTATACATGCTGATGTACAAGTCCCTGGTGTGAGTAAGAAAAAATAAAGATGAGACATGCGGATAAAATATATTTGAAAGTTAGGCAATATCACACCTCTATAACAGGCATGTGCAACCTGCAAGCCGAGAGCCGGGTCCAGCCCGCGACCCGGTTTTATGCGCTTATTTGCATCATAGGGTATAGTTTTATAAATCGCTTAACCGGCCCGCCCCCAAAAGGAAGTTGCACATGCCTGCTCTATAACAACAATTATCAGTATTAATTTGCACCGGACCCTTTTTTAATACTGTCAAGTCTCTGATGCTGATTTAAGCTGTGTGATCAAGAAAGCTTTAAGAAGAGATTAAATTTTTCCCAACATAGTTTTCATACCTCTCCCTTTCGTCTACAATCATACACCAAAACTACTTTTAAGGTAATAGACGAAGCTACGCTAATGTTTATGACCACGAAATCAAATACTTAGTGATGGAATCAAAATCGAAATTTTAGTGTGTCTTTGTTTTTTATATTGTTCTATACATCTACCCATGAATAGCAATAAAGCAGTTGTAATTTTGACGTGCTATAAACATAGGAGAAATATTAGCTCCGAGGACGCAGAATGATAGGGAAAAGTGTTTTGACTATAGAAATATCTACATTTTCATATCTTAACTTCTTATCTTATCTTGACATTGATGGTATATTAGACACCAACCATGTTAACTTCGGAAAATGGGGAGGAGGCTCGAGGATGATTTTCCGTCGAGGAATGTTGTTATTTTTAAAAAATTTAAATCCTTATTAATATTCCACCAAATAATATGGTTCACTTGGGCAGGCAATATGAACCAAATTATTTGGGTCAAGGCAAGATAGTTGTTTTTGTTTTTGTTTAAATCTCCAGGCCCAATCTCGTCCCATCGATATAACTATAGTGCCTTATGTCTGTTATGTGATATGTACTGATGTACTGGCCACGAAAGCGACCGATATACAGGACTCATTTTGCAGTCGGCGACCGCACCGTCACGACCGGTTAAGTTTGGCTTTAATCTAAAAAGACATTTTTCTGATGCCCTGTGTATTCCCTTTCAAGATGAGACACCACGTTTTAAGGAACACGTGTTTATATTAAACTTACTGGTCTGATATATCGACTCTAAGAACAGTTTCTGACCACTTTATTGCATTCCAAACATCTAACTTTTCATGCACGTGCTACCGGTGAATGAGAGTTTTCATTTTCTCTTTGTATAGGCTATGCAATATAAGAAAATAGCCAATCCATATCAAGCACTAATTCGCATGGTAATATAAGTTCTTTGCTGCTAATTTAAAGCAAAAATGAAAAACGAAACAAAAAAAACAAAAAAAAAAAAAAAAAAAAAAAAAATTAATTTACCTTCGTTGCATTTAGCAGTCCCTGACCGATACCTGTTCCACCGGCGGCATTTAATGACAAAATGACGTCTTTAAGGCTTTGTCGGTCGGTATCATTCTTTATCTCTGTTAAAGGAGCCAAGGTTCTTGCAGCATAGGAAAAGGAGACTATTCCCAGATATGATGAAGCCTGGAGCAACACGTCAATAATGTATTGCACAGCCTGCTTCATTTCATCGATGCGGGACAACTATAGTGGCATTAAAATGAAAATATTCCCAAAAATAAGTGTGAAACAACAAAGCCTCAGAACAAAAAAAAAAAAACAAAAAACAACAGCTACTACTACTACTACTACATCCACGATAGTAGCCCACTGTTATTTCAAACGGTGGGTGTTGTGTAGATTTCCGCTGACGCTTATGTTTATGTGTTAACGCTACTACATATTACGTAACCTGAAAACATTGGGCATGATCCTTGATCTTCAAGTATGTCATCACAATATAACAAATTGTATGAAATATCAACACATTCAAAAATAATACGAAATATAATCGTGTGTTAAAATAAATTATGTGTGATCGTGCATATGATTAATAAATAGAACCTGTACACATCCAATAAAATTGCATTCGTTACATCACCCTATTAGCTCCCATAGTAAAACAGATTTTGTAATAAGCACACACACACACACACACACATACACACAAACACACACAAAGAAAAAGTAAACAAACAAAGAAACAAAACTATGCAACAAAAATGTGCAAGAACAAAGAAGTTAGTATCATAATAATAACCTCTAGATATGCAAACTTTTTAGTAATTAGTCATTCGTATTTTAAATTTGATTAATATGAAATACAACAATGTATAAAAATCCAATGACTTGCAAATTTATGTCACAAAAAATCAACACAAGCTTCTTCAGTGAATGACAATTTTTTTTGTTCCTGGGTAGTAAGTGTTATTTCCTAATTGCTTATTCCTCAAAAGTATAGAAAATGGCTTTTATTCCCCACAAACTTTGCTTTTGTGACCAGGACAGTGATATTTTGAAATTTACCTATTTTCTAGAACATTTCAGATAGATTCAATGCTGAGTAAACTTGGAGTAACTTCTAGAACTTTCCAGTAATATAAATAGTATAAATACAGGGGCCTTAAGCCCACCAGTTAATTTTAGTTCCAGCTGCCTAAGTGGATACATATCTGCATTTTTCTGAGATGGCATCAAGAGGCTGCAAGCATCCGGATACGCATTTTGCTATGTCTGCGGCCAATTTATCAAGACAAGAGCGAAAAAGTACTCCGTGGAAGCATCTGCTAAGATGTGTGAGGCCTACAAGGCATATTTCGGCATGCCTGTCGGGGATCAAGACAAACCCTGGGCACCTCATTTCACCTGCGAGCACTGCAAAAAAATTCTGGAAGGTAAGATGGACAATTGTTGCTTGGAATTTTATGTTGTAAAATTTGTTAAAATTTGTAAAATTGTAAATGTTTTTAATTTTAAAATGTTTTACACTTTTCAATGTTATTGAAAAAATACATCATATATGAAAAATATTGCGAGAATCTCTTACACATTAGTCATGGGTGATATAAATGTATTTTTGTAGGATGGTACAGAGGGGAAAAGAGAGCCATGAAGTTCGCTATCCCAAGAATTTGGCGGGAACCCACTGACCACTCAAGCAACTGCTACTTCTGCATGGTGGACCCTTCCAAACGTCGGACTGGCAAGAATGCACCTGCTATCACATATCCGGACCTTCCTTCATCCATCGCCCCGGTGCTTCACTGCCATGAGCTCCCCGTACCCACTCCTCCGGAGAGAGAGCAGCCGTCTTTAGAAGAGAGCAGCAAGTCAGAGAGCGAGGAAGACGTTGTAGATCCAGATGACAATTTCAGAGGTGGAGCTGAGGAGAGAAACCCATACTACCCCAACCAAAAAGACCTCAACGACTTGATTAGAGATCTTGGTCTCACCAAGTCCAATGCCGAGCTTTTGACGTCTAGGCTCAAGCAGTGGAACTTGTTGGATGAAAGTGTGCAAGTCGCAGATCAGAGGAAGCGTCACCAACCTTTGTCCAGCTGCTTCGCCCGTCAAGATGGGCTCTGCTTCTGCCACAATGTGACCAGTCTGTTCGAGGCATTCTCAGCTCATCCAGGAGCCTCAAAGCCGTGCTGCTCCATAATGGTAACAAGTACCCGTCTCTTCCCCTGGCTCACTTGGTGCACCTCAAAGAGGATTACAACAGCATCAAGACCTTGCTGGACGCCTTGAAGTATGATGAGTACGGCTGGGAAGTCATAGGAGACTTCAAAATGGTGGCATTCATGATGGGTCTCCAAGGCGGTTTTATCAAGTTTCCCTGCTATCTTTGTCTTTGGGACAGCAGGGACACCAAGGCGCACTACCACAGGCGGGACTGGCCACAGCGGACCTAGTTCTCTGTGGGGAGGAACAACGTCAAGTGGGAGCCACTGGTGGACCCCCATAAGGTGCTGATGCCACCACCGCACATCAAATTGGGCCTTATGAAACAATTTGTCAGAGCTCTAGATAAGGAGTCGGCAGCCTTCAAGTACCTTCAAGACTTCTTCCCTAAGCTGTCTGAGGCAAAGGCCAAAGCCGGCGTCTTCGTCGGACCACAGATAAAGAAGATCCTGGAGTGCAATGAATTCCCCAAGAAGCTCACTAGTAAGGAGAAAGCGGCTTGGAACAGCTTTGTAGCAGTGGTTCGGGGCTTCCTGGGCAATCCCAAGGCCGAAAACTATGTGGAGCTGGTTGAGACTCTGGTGAAGAACTACGGCACAATGGGCTGTAGGATGTCCCTCAAAGTCCATATCCTTGATATTCATCTTGATAAATTCAAGGAGAACATGGGAGCGTACTCGGAGGAGCAAGGCGAGCGCTTCCACCAGGATATACTGGACTTTGAACGCCGCTACCAAGGACAGTATAACGAGAACATGATGGGAGACTACATTTGGGGGCTGATTCATGAAAGTGATTTACAGTATAATCGTAAATCTCGAAAAACTACTCACTTCTAAATCTTTTGTAGTCATTTTTGTATTATTTTAGTATAAATACATGTTAATTTTTATTCATATGTTGTTTTTTTCTGACTTTATGAAAACGAAAAGACACAAATACGCCCGTTTTCTCATTGGAAATAGGTAAATTTCAAAATATCAGTGTCCTGGTCACAGAAGCAAAGTTTGTGGGGAATAATAGCCATTTTCTATACTTTTGAGGCATAAGCAATTAGGAAATAACACTTACTACCCAGGAACAAAAATTGTGTTACATAGTGTGACCAATCTGTAGAAATATATGGTATCATCCTACTCCCGCTTCTCAACGTGCCACTCTTTGTTTCAAAATGATAAGTGGTTGTGAGACTAAGTGCTGGATTTTATGCAGGAAAGTTTACAACTTGGCCAACTTTCCTTTTCATCAAAGGCTTTTCTGTAATAAAGAGCGTTATCTAAAAATGTATGAAGCATTATTATATTTCCAATTTGTACTACAAATATGAAAATCAATACAATTCTACATATCTCATGAGGGAAAAAATTCTACACAGAACATTTAAAAAAACTTTTCTCTATCACCGAAATACAATTTGGTTCTAGTACTACTTTCGTGTAGTGTAAAATTTTATTTATCGGACATGTCCAAAACCAATTCAATGTTGTTCAGTTCGATATAAATTTACAAGAACGGGGTCCCCTTCACACGTCGAAAAGGTTTATTTCGCAAGCGAAATTCACAAACAATCCGGTAATATATAGTTACCTGAAATAGGCCTAGATTATCTGGGAGGTATGGCAATATTACATGGAAATATTTAGCATGATCTCCAGATAACTAAAATTGGCAAGTAATGCGAATGTATCTATCCTTTTGTGACATTTTGCATTACCTGATGCAAATGCTAAATATGGTTCGCAAAATTCCCCAAAAAGAAACTAATACAGAGTTACCTTAGGTATAGGTAGTGTATCTGCCAGGTATATATTAATTCTTTAAAAATTTAAACAAATATGGTGATGATGACAAAACTGATAAACTTGAAATAGATCTGGACAATGATGATGTTATACTGAACTATCCAATAACGGAGGAAGAGATCTCAAAATGCATGAAATCCCTAAAACAATAATAAGTCGCCATCAAATTATAAATTTATCAATGAATCATCAAGTATTCCTCACATATAATTATGCTTACTTTTGTTTTATTTTTCAGCCTGATACTTGACGCAGGAATAATCCCATATTCTTGACTAGAGGGAATCATAAGACTTATTTATAAGCGTAGAGGGGATCCGACTCTCCCTGAAAGTTATCCTCCAATATCAATTTTAAGATGTCTCGATAAAATAATTCAGTGCTATTCTAAATCTCAGAATCAATAATTTTATTAGTTTTCACAATATACTGAAGGAAAGCCAATCCGGATGCCGAATTGAATACTCAACATCGGATCATATATTTGCACTATATGCCTTAACAGAATTTCTGAAGTTCAGTAAACAAAAACTATTCTGTTGTTTTATCGATTTTAGCAAAGCTTTTTATTCTGTTTGGCGGGCGGGTCTAAGGTTAACAGCAAGTTTTTTTTAAAGACTTTTTCATAACTTGTATTTAAACGTAAAGTCCTGTATGATGTTTGCAGGAGAACAGTCTGTTTTTTTTTCACCCAAAGTTTCTTAACGATCTGACATCTTTCTTTCAATAAATCAATATTACGGAGTGAACATAGATTTAGTAAGTTTTGAAGCTTCAATATCTCTCAGAATTTTAATTTTATTATATGTAAACGATTTAGTACTATTCAGGACCGATGCAGATTCTTTCCAAGAAAGTCTTAACGCTATTTACGTGTATCTTAAACTACGGAAACTTAATGGTAATTTTACAAAAATCAGTTCAAACTCGGAGAAAATACTATTTCTATATGTGATCAATTTAGGTACCTTGGTGTTTTATTTTTTCCGAAAACGGTAGATTCTTCAAAGTCATGAAACACAACGTTAAACAAGCTAAAAACAGCGATGTATCTTCTATTTAAAAGAATACGTAACTAGAACATCCCCAGCGATTTGCAATTACAACTTTTTGATCAACCAATTTTACCTATTTCGCTTTAATGTTGTGGAATTTTGCGGCTTTGAAAATATACAAGTAATTGAATACGTGCATAATGAATTCGTCAGATACATAACCAAACTCAGGAAAAGTACACCTACTTATATGCTGCATTCAGAACTAGATAGAAAACCAATAAATGTTTACATTAAATCTGGCATGAATAGATTCTCGATTTCAATTATAAGTGGAAACAACTCGAAAATTCGAAAATTATATATATATGAATTCGTCAGATACATAACCAAACTCAGGAAAAGTACACCTATTTATATGCTGCATTCAGAACTAGGTAGAAAAGCAATAAATGTTTACATTAAATCTGGCATGAATAGATTCTCGATTTCAATTATAAGTAGAAACAACTCGAAAATTATATATATATATATATATATATATATATATATATATATATATATATATATATACACACACACACACACACACACACACACAACATAATGTATAACGGGTGGGAAATGGGAAATGGATCTTAATTACAAATGAATAGAATCCGTCAAAGTATTTTGATTTTATTGGAAGAATTGGTTTCTTTTATCAGGACTCTATAAAACCCCCAAGCTACAAAAGCTAGAATTGTCCAAACCCTACGCGACTTATATATTCAAAATAGAATGCAAAAGTAGCAACTTCATCCAAAGGTTGGCATTATTTACTTTTTAAACAAGACCTGAATTGTGTAAATTACTTATTATCACTACATTGAAATACATATTTACCTCTGCTCATATTTAGAGCGAGTAATTGCAGACTCCCAGTAGAGGCACTCAATTACTTTCAAATATGTTTGACTGAGTATGTTTGTAAGCATGCTCGTTTAGAGTTGTATGGGTGTTGCTCGATAGGACCTTGCTGTAAAATTTATGTTTAGATGTATTTTTACCTCATTAAAGAAGCAACAATATATTTATGTTAAAGACTATATAATATCTAATTATTCTTCAGTATAAATTTGCTACCTATCTGTCATAGTAACTTACACTCGGATCGATAGATTCTTAAAAAATTAGGAATATCGAGTATTCAAATCGACATCAATTATAAAATCATCACTACTATATTATAAATAAAAAAACAAAGATAAAAAATAAACTCTTCTAAAATATTGACTTAATAACTTATTATTTGCTCTAAGTCATTTAAACTTTTGTTACTGTTCTGGTAATATAATTCTCTTCTGCAAAATTCAAAAATATTTTCGAAGTTTTTCACCCTCATCTATCCATCAGGTCTTTAGCCTAACCAATGAACAATTCGGGAGCAGATAAGAACAAAACGGCAGAACATGCTGATTGTTGATGCGCCATGTTGTTTATTCTGAGATCAACTCTAGTTGGCCTCAGACCACAAGTACCACCCCTTTGAGGTTGACCGGAATCAGGAAGATATTCCGAAGAAATAGTGCCTTGTTTGCATGGTCTGTTTGCCACTGACTTATGTGGTAAAGTTACTTATTGTAATAATTATGAAAGAGTAGACTAGAAACTTTATGAAAGTGTATAGAAAGTTGCATTTGCTTGTTGTTTAATGAAAACAGTATCATGTAAAATATCCCTGTTTTCTGGGTCACGCAGACACTTGTTGGTTACATCCTCTACGTCAGTTTATTTACGTTAGTAATACACAAAAATGAGGCGGTCAACCTATGATGAAACCATGCATGATTTATTAAACTAAAGTGAGTTAATGTGTAACAAAAAGCGATAGAGGTCTATCAGTTATGGTAAAAGTGACATACTGTTGAATGCTTATACATAAAATAGAAGAAAAACTAATTATGGTCTGAACCAGTTGTTAGGACGAGCACACTCAGGAATTTCAGAGAACGTGTATTTGGCGTTAGGACGAAAATCTCCAACAGGTCGCTCAATGATGGACCAGGTGTCAGAGTTCAGTCAGCAAAACTAAAACAAACGGTACAAAGGTAACTGCGTAATAACTGTCAATTAGTTTGCAGTCTAATTGGTCAGCGGTTCACTGGGATCAGCTATAAGAGGTAATTGATTGACAGTTGTTGAAAGGTTCATTATATGGATACTATAATAAATAAGGGCGATATTACAGCCTCAATCAAGCATGGCCAGGCAAGCAAAGGTAACATAGCTTCTTTAAAGTTTATAACCCCATGCCTCATATATAGGTTGGATAATCAACACAGGTGTCATATTGGGTATTTTGATCATAAGCACCCATATGAGATCTGCGGAACATAGCTGTCAAATACAAAGTCTGCACTTCATAAGGCTTACCTAATATTTGCATGATTATTTTCTGTTATCTTGAAACCATAACGATGTTTGTTTTATCTTTTGGGTGTGGAGGTGGTGGGGTGGATGGAGTTCTTAATAATTAGCTTGTATGCAATCAGCATCAATTGCAGATGTCTCACGAACTTACAAATATGCTATGACACAGGCATAGATAAGCTAATGTTAAATTCCCATATATTCCCATATCGATCCCTCGATGTTAAATTCCCACACATTCCCATAGTGGCCCATCTATGTTAAATTTCCATACATCCCCAAGTTAATGATTCGTTGGACTTCGTAATTTTAAATCCACATTCAAGACGATTTTGCTAATCTCTAGATGCTTAAAAAGTGAGTTTTAACAAGCAGTAAAACTGCTCATTAAAGTCACTTTTGAAGCATATAGATATAAGTAAAATCGTCTCTAAAGTGGATTTAAAACTATAAAGTCCAGCTGTTCACTAACTATACAGGTTTGTTTTTTCTTGGGGGGGGGGATTTTCTAGTTTTGTTATTATTTTTTCCATATTGTTTGGAAAAAGTGTGTATAGATAGATATATGCGCTCTTCAATGGCTCTTTCCAGGCAACTCTTATGGCATTTATAAGCTGGAAACATGAATAAAGAAAAATGATGGTTGAAAATCAAGGTCAATAATAGCACTAATTTTACTGTATCTTTCTGTATATTTTCGAAGAAAGGTACACATATGTTATTCTTATGCGGCTGGTTGATGGATTTTATAATGTTTATATGCCTAAAACATTGATATAGATCTGGTGATGATGCTTGACAGGTAAAAGTTGTGTCTTGCGTGTAGCAGATACCGCAAGGGTATGTTTGACTGCGTCAAGATGATGAGTGTCATTCAAAGAATCATGTTTCGCTGTATTATATATATATTTTTAAATGGTATTTGTTAGTGCGATTAAAACTTTTCGTGCCTTTAAATGTAGCTTTAAGCAATATCTCTATAACAATATACATAAAAATGGAAATAGTTTAGACCAGAAAAAACAGCTTAAAGAAAAAACGAGTAAAAATAATATAGAAAAAATGGAAAACCTGAAAAAAACTAAAAAGTTTGCAGTTAATGCTTTAATATACTCACGCTTAGATGCAGATACTATCCAAGCCAGAAAGAATAATAATGGGCTAATTGAAGATAAAAATGGGTACTACTATCAAAAGAGAGTGCTTCGTTATTAGGTGATAAAGAGATAAAGAGTAATGGCGCCATACACAGCTACCTTAAAAGATGAACTCATGAGTATGATCACAATAATACCGATTTGCAAATTTAATAAGAATTTTATCAACAGAAGAAGATTTTTACTTCTATTGAAACCACAAGGTTTATGTAAATTGCATAATTACTATGGAAGTAAATAGTTACAAGAAAATTAGGACAAAGAATATACTAGATGGTGCTTTATTTTTGTCAAGAACAGAAACCAATTCATACAGATGTGTATATTGATGAAGATAAGTATCTTTAACACCATCAAACTGATAATAATTTTATACTGGATTAGAAAATAAAGAATACTTGTCCTATTATAATTCATCAACACTAGAAATAGAAAACAAACTAAAAATAGGACTATTATCGAGCCATTTTAATTTTTTATCAGAAAACCGCTGTTGGAGATTGATGCTAGAAAGGCATATGCGAGTGATTTTGTGGATACTGAGTATTATCATGTGTTTAATTACTTTGACACATAACAGCATCATGACGGTCATCCAATAGACGATTATAATCAGTATATAATGGAAAACCATAATGGGAATCCAATAATATTCCCATTCATATACAATAGATGTTATGGATATAAATCAAATAGAATTGACATAAAATATAAAACTCTACTTTTCAGAAAACCATCCAATCTGATAAAGAGCAACAGTAAAGAATTAGTCAATAATGCTTACAGCGTGAAATACTGATGTCTTGATCTAAAAAAGTTTATTGTAAATACAAATCTTGGTTTAGTGGAGAAGAAAGATTTTTTTTTTAAAATCCCAGCAATTTATAAAGTTTTCAAAGATTATTATTAAGCATTCTACTAGCAAGCTTACTTAGGGAAAGGTAATATAATACAGTATATGTTCTTTGTTTGACGGAAAAGAAAGCCTTGACAAGTGTGGTTTCTTCCTATTAAAGAACTGCTATATGAAATCAGATGGCTAAAAAATGTTATTAATTATAACAAACATGTAAAAGGAGTTGTATAACTGTTCATGATATTCCAATAGACTGTCTACTCATTGATGATACAGACCAATATAAGGAGCAAATTACCAAGTTATTTGATCTCAGCGATAAATTAGATTGCTTTAAGATGGTTTTATTTTGTGGGGTTAACGCCATTTTTCAGCACATAACAGGCTATACATAGCGGTCTTTAAGATGGAGACGAATAAGTACTTGCACTACACCAAAATAGAACCGCGCCAAAATGATCTGCCTGAAAAAGATATGGAGAATGTTTGCTAGCACACTATTAAGAATAACCGATTTTGCTGAGATTAATGTTTTTTTGGACCAACACAAATCTTTTATAAAGGGCGCACTACCCGGCCTAGGCAAAACATAGTATGCAAGCCACAATAATTTTACCAAAACATTATTTATCACTTCTTGAAACAAGTTATGATAGCAATTACGAAACGATGATCAGGACCCAATTACATTGAATATGCTGTTTGGCACAGGAATAATTGAGAACGTCCCCTTAGTAGCCCAAAATAGGTTCCAGAGTATCCCATCCATTTTAAGTGGCCATACATCCGCTTAATGACCCCAAACTTCTCATAGTGCCCCCACCCAAAACCCCATACTCATAGATACATGCCGGACAGTTTAGACAAATTAAGGTCATACATAGTTACCTCGAGATAACACTAACTGAGCCCAGGTAATATATGCATGCCTGCCAGATAAACTTGATAAGAAATAAATCTTCGAAATGTTACATGTTTATATTCATACCCACAGTTTTAGAAAATACACAGCCTACGATACGATACATTATCGATACACATATCAACTTGATGGTCTTTTCATCTTTAGAAGGTCTGTCAATGGTAGGGTGGTGCCATTTTTTATGTGTTGACATAATGGGTGTATTTCCAGTATGCAGATTACAGACAGACAGAGACTTATCATCTGTTCATATGCCATTCTCATCTTTGACAAAAAAAAACAACAACTTCCAAACAGACTAGCTGTAAGTGATTTCTATCCACACTTTTAGGGCATTTAAGGTTGCTCTATTCAATCATATGCATAACTCATTCTGATCACCACGCCCTTTGTTTTACATTGAATGAATGTTTTTAAAACATCTTAATACCAATTTCATGTCTTCACTTCAATTTTGAAGGGATTACGGTGTTATCTTCAAAACTGAAGAAATAGTGCAATTTCCTTGTGCAAGGAAATTCTTATCTAGAACAAGTCCGAGTGTGCGAGCGGAGATGACTTACAGCCAAATCCTTGACATTGTACTTCCTGCAGATACAAAACAACTGCCGCGGCCACATACATTTGTTTCTGTCAGTGAAAAAGGAAATTATTGACAACACCCACTTCCTTTATACAAATTGACGAGGTGGATATAACTCGTGCGGTTCGGAATCTGCCCCCTCGCCGATTCTGTGCAATTTTGTTGTTGTTCGGTCGCTGATTACATATATCAACATAAAAGAAGATATTCCAAACTTATTCCCCATGTACGATTTAAGTTCTTTACAGATCATTTAATAGTTACTTTTTTGTGAAGTTTTTATGTTGCTTTGTATCTCATTGGATAGATTTTGGATGCCAATATTTCCGGTATGTCACGCAGTGAACACGCTACAGTTACTTATGATTGGTGATTATTATTTTACCCTGGACTGGAACAAACAATAACCACTAATCAGAATTGCATGTAACATATTTCACTGCGTGACACACCGGATGTGTAGCTTTCAATTCGATCCAAATAGACAAGATGCGATGCAACAGATCAATTTCTCGTAAAAGATTAAATGATCAGTAAAGTACTTAAATCATACATGGGTAAGAAATCTGCAATGTATTTTTTCCGTTGATATATGTTATCAGTGGCTGAAGATGCAGACGGGATATACTAATTAGCATGGAATTGGGGCGTTATAAGGGGGCAGATTTCGAACTACGTGAGTTAGTCACCTTGTGTTAATTTGTAGAAGGCGAGTGGGTGTTGTCAATAGCTTTAATTTTTCACTGACAGAAATGAGTGCATGTACTTGCTATGTCTGTCTCAGATGAATTCTCAATTTAAAGAATGAAAAGGCAAATGACTAATAATTATTCACGACTGCTGAAGATTGAAGTAACTTGTATAGAGTAAGTATCGTTTTGTATCGATTCTTCCCCTCTTGTATCGATATGGGTATCGATATAGAAAAAGTATCGATACATCGATATATCGATTAATCGTTTCACCCCTAGAAAATATACATTTCAATTTTGAATGCAAAATATTACATATGCACATATGAGAACTGCTTAAAAATAATATAAATATTGTATAATGCTTCCAAAGTTAAGTCGCTAAAAAATTGCATATATTTTTTTTTTCCTTTAAAACTGGTCCAATTTTACAAAATCCAAAAAGACCCGTTTCACTAATTTGTTAGGAGTCAACAAGAGAATACTGAACGTTACATACATTGGACGACGGAACTATTGTGTTCATACTCCCAGAGACATCCAGAACAAAAGCTCGAGCCTTTGGCCCGCTGTAAGCAACGTTGAAAATGGGTGTTGTGTCAGTACTCTCTGATGCTGCATAATTTCTTCCTTTAAAAATAAAATAAAAATACCAACCAGATACAAAAGTTATGTCGATTTTCTTTGATATCACTTAAGTCGTTAATAATTTTGATTGCATTTCGACCAAATGAGTCCATACCCAATAGCATGGTCCTTGTTTACTGTATGTCCTGTAACATCCGTTCGCAAGTTTGATGGTTAAGTCGATATGACATACGCCATAGATTGTGTATGTTCACTTACTACAGACTGGTTTACCTTGAGATTATTATTATAAGTTATTACAGACTGGTTTACCTTGCGATTATTAGTATAAGTTATTACTACAAATTTGCATGCTATGTGAGTCAAACTGCATCAATAATTTTGAAAATTGTATGTTGAAGACTGCAAGCTGGAGAAATGTTCTGTTGCCAGATATGGTCCACTTTCAAGCTTATCTCACTTTGGGCTCGAACGTGAGAAGATTAGTAATTAATTATGATTGTATTGCCTCAACAGCTAAAGCCTGGCCACAGTAGTAAAATTGAAACTCGCCACACTGTATGTCACACATGTGTACCTCTCCCTCTGTTTCTACCGTTCTTTAAGAACATATCCCCTTTTATATTAAACTTTATACAGGCGCGCGAGCATGTAGTGAAGACATTAAGACTGTATAAAACTAAAATATTTAAAGGAACAAACTCTCTAAAAAACGATATGGGCGATATTTGTGTAATTATATAAGTTTATCACAGACCACCCACCGCCAAAAGGACAACTAGTTATTCAAACAATAGCCTACAATGTCCTCTCTCTTTCTCTCTCTCTCTCTCTCTCTCTCTCTCTCTCTCTCTCTCTCTCTCTCTCTCTCTCTCTGCATACCTTGAAAATCGTTATGTTCTCTTTTGACTTCCCATGTGCTTTTGTGGTGGCAGTTTATGTTCTGATCACTTGGGATAGCTGAGTTGTGTCTGTAGTTCTCCACAGTATCATTGTCGTTCTCGCAGAAGTACTCCACCTGAAATTATGAGGTCATAACTGAATGCTTCAATCTTTCTATTTCCTTAACAGTTAGGTTCGTTGTTTCAGATAAGAAACGGTACTGTAAAATCATGTTAAAAAAATAAAAACAAAAAAAGTTACATTTTTGAAAATGTCGCCAGCAGATTTGTGAATATCCCAATGTCAATATTGAACCATAAAAGTTTTTGTAAGAAATTTATCGGCAAATGTTATTTCCTTGCGAGATTTCCCGCACATTCTGCACCCTAAAAGTTTATGGTTTATATAATATGTGTGTGGACTTTTGTATTTAAATAATAACTTTGTCTACTTCGCTTTTTTTTTGTTACAATCGTGCGACTGACAGAACATTCAGCTTTTTAAATTTTGAAACATGTTCGAAATAGAAACGAAACTGGGACGAATCTCGAGGCAAAAAAATTAATCACCGACCTGAACATTCTTTATACACATATGCATTGATTAGGGTGCGATGCTAAATGAAGGATTGTAGTTGCAAAGGAAACACTTAAAGAATGTGTAATAGTGTTCTGTGTGTGAAGGAATTTAGAAGCTATTGTATCATAAAGAAGCAAATAGGAAATAAGCCTAGTTGATATCACATATTTTCTCTTGGATTTTGAAACTCTGTACATGGCACTCTCCCTACGACCGGTCTTTTCTCTGATGCAAAAATAACCCAATACATTTAAAAATAGAGTCAAAATTTTAAACTTCGAAAAAATATTACCTCCGAACAAAAATTGTTTTCTTATTTATATTTAAAAAATAAATAAATCGAACATTGTTAACTCACGGATGTGATGTAAGAATGACCCATCAATGACACGGCAGTTCTTTGGTCTCCAACTGGACAATATCTACATGCAGATGGGAGTGGATTCCTTATGTTGGTCAGATCGCAAGGTTTATCTTTGTTGCAGTCCATAAGAGCTTGCCCTTTGATTTTCTTCGTACATCTGTTGAAATAAACGGTTGAAGACAAGACGAACACACACATGTTAAAAACAGTGCCCCCATCCCCACCCCCACCAACGAATTGCCATGTGTTTGGGATTGATTGAGTGATTTTTATGTTTGCTTTTGCGAGGTGTAAAATCCATTAACAAACGTGTCTGGAATTACTTTTCGAAATGTAATCCGTAATAGCTGAGTGGCCTATTTTCCGGGGTCGTAAAACAAAAATACTGAAGGAAAACATCGGTTCCTTATCCTTTTGAACGCATCTACTTATATAGCAATGTTGTCTCATTGCCGTCGGGTTTTACTCTCTCTCTCTCTCTCTCTCTCTCTCTCTCTCTCTCTCTCTCTCTCTCTCTATATATATATATATATATATATATATATATATATATATATATATATATATTGAAGTTGAGTAACTCATTCTTATTTACTTATTCTGTCTTTATTTTAACCACATATTCCATCTAAAAATTTCAGGACCCCCCCATGATAGATCATTCACAGGGAATATCAATCCATTCGTACGGTCGTACGTAAGTGTGTAGGTGTGATCAAAGATTCATTCATCAATGTATACATACACATATACATACATACACACACACATACATACATACATACATACATACATACATACATACATACATACATACATACATACATACATACATACATACATACATACAATCATACATACATACATACATACATACATACATACATACATACATACATACATACATACATACATACATACATTAGTTATATATATGTATATATGTATATACTCACACAACCGGTTCATATTGTTCAGTCCCCATGTCCAAGTAAAAGTAAGGATTCGAGGAATAACCTGTCCTCTTGTATTCGTCAAACAACCCCCATCGTAGATGTCCCCACTCGTGGACAAACATGTGCGCTGCAACATCAATATCATTATATCATTATTGCTGTGGCGTAATTCAATAATACTGTCATCTCCATTTTGAAGTACTGTATATAATCTGAATCCAGTCCTTCAAATCATTATTATGCCTATACACTTAACTGTGTCATAGCATTCAAATCATTATTATGCCTATACACTTAACTGTGTCATAGCATTCAAATCATTATTATGCCTATACACTTAACTGTGTCATAGCATTCAAATCATTATTATGCCTATACACTTAACTGTGTCATAGCATTCACATCATTAGTATGCCTATACACTTAACTGTGTCATTGCATTCAAATCATTATTATGCCTATACACTTAACTGTGTCATTGCATTCAAATCATTATTATGCCTATACACTTAACTGTGTCATAGCATTTTTTCATGTTCTGTATATCTGCCCAGCAGAAATTGAAATCTTCATGAACGTGTTACTAAATGTACACAAATGTACTGGTCAGTTTGACTTTTACATCAAATGCTATTGGAAAGTACATCTCGACTATAAAGAATGGTTCAAATATGGTTCCTGTGGGACGTGAAAAGATATTTCGTGGCTCTCATACTCTTTCTGATTTCACTGAGTGGGTTTTAGACCCCATGGACGAGACATGGAGCGAAGAGGAGGTGTATCGTTACGGAAACTGTCATCAATATGCTGCAGTCGTTGTTCACAATTTCTCAGGATACGACGGACAATTTCTTTTGAAATATTTTTCAGAACAAGGAACCGAATTCCCTCCAGTCATCATGAATGAAGCCAAACTGATTTAGATAGAAGTGAGAAACGTACAATTTAAAGATTTTATGAATGATTTATCTCTGCCTTTTAATAGAATGCCAAAAACGTTTGGAATGACAGAAACGACTAAAGGCTATTTTCCACACTTTCAATACGGAAACAAAATCAACATGTCGTTGTCCCGCATTTGCCTGAAGTTCATTACTACGACCCCGACGGTATGCGAACAGAACAGCGAGAATCTGTCTACGCGTGGTACCAAGTCCACTCTTCAGACCATTTGATTCTTAAGAAGAAATGTTGAAATATTGTCGGTCTGATGTGGACATTTTATGACATTGTTGTGGAAACTTTCGACGGTTATTTCTGGATCTACCGTTGCCAAAGTGTGTGGATAAGTATACCGAAAGAAGTTCATGCCCGAGAAAAAACTTGCCATCACACCACCTCAGTATAAACCCATCTGTCAGCCGTCGATATTCAGCCAAAGCTTTGCGTTGGTTACATTACTTATGTGAAACTCAAGACAAGTGGATACAACATGTTCGAAATGGCGGAGAAATAGTGATTGCATCTTATTCTGTAGATGGTTCTGATCTATAAAAAAAAAAACACAGATCGTGTACGAATTTCAGGGATGTTTATTTCTTGGATGTCCCACTTGTTATTCTCACTGAGAACTGAAAAATTCTTTAACAGCGTTCACAGTGGAAGAGTTGTACGACAAAACTTGCCAACGACGCCAGAATTTGGAAAGTCAAGGATACCAAAGTGGTATAAATGTGGGAAGACGACAAAGATCGACGTTTGGAAACAGATCCACAATTTCGACGCATCGTCGAAGACTACGATGTGGTGGACATCGAACTTTGAATCCACGTTTGTTTGAAGGACGAACCAATGCTACACGCTTGTTGTACGAAGACGACGAATCTGAAGGAGAACAAATCAAATATATCGATTTGTGTTCATTGTATCCTTGTGTGCTTAAATATGCTCGATTTCCTACCGGTCACCCTGAGATTTTGACAGAACATATCGACTTCGAACACATTCGCCAGTACGAAGGTCTTATCAAATGTAAAGTTCTTCCTCAGACGAACTTGTACCATCCCGTGTTGCCTCGTCATTGCCACGGTAAAATGACGTTTCCTTTATGCCGTATATGTGCCGAAATGCGTAATCAATACTAACCTTGTAATCGCGATGACCAAGAACGCGCCTTGACAGGAACGTGGATGAGTGTCTAATTGTTTCATGCACATGATAGCCAATGCCAGCTTAAAATTGTACTCCTTATTGGAACCTGTAGGAGACCGCGTCCTTTACCTTGACACCAATAGTTGCATGTACATATTTCATCTTGGAGACTATCGTCTACACATCGAAGATAAACGTTTAGGAGCTTATTCCACTACTGAAAGCTATGTTGTCCGTGTGCCCCATTTATGGATGTCATCCATGCACTCACAAACCACTCTGGATGTAAGCTCATTGATAATCACGAATCAAACAATAATATACGTTTCCTGTGGCTATGCCTGGCTATTGTGATTTTGCTAGTTGATTCCAGACGTCCACAGGGAAATGGTCTAAATATTTGGAAGGACCCATATAAACTGATTGAAGACGGATGTAGTATAGTCGGATAGTCGGAAAGAAACATTTTGTGCCAACAAGTGATAAGACTCTTCTGCAAAGACATTATAAGACTTTGCATGCCAGGACTTCTGTCATCAGTGTTACACTGAAGTCAATGCAACCATTCAAGGCTTAGTGGATTACCAAGTACTTTTAAAAGAACGTATTCCGCAAAAACGATACAACTCATTTGAAATGGGGACGACGTGTCGTGTGTGTGTGTTAGTAACTGAATTTCTTGGACTTCGTTTACCGACAGATTCTCTGTGGCAAATGTGTCACCAGTTAATGCAAAGACAAGACAGCCAAAACTGTATCTGTGCACGAAAAACTCACTGTGTTAAAAGTGCTGTGATTAGTGATTAATACGACTTCTCTACCCCCGTGTAAAGAAGAAATTCGTCGCACTTTATCTACTCTTCATACTTATCAAAAAGTGTTTGTGGCTAGTTGGATACACCAGCAGATTTAAGACTGGAAGGATGTACGTGACGTGAAAAGTCTTGGATTCGACACTTGGAGAGGTGGTTGACTATGCCAAAGACGTGTGTGACTGATGAAAGAAACAAAACATTAACTTTTCTTGAAATGTGAATATTTTTGTTGTACCACGAACAAAATAACATGTATAAAATGTCTTGTGTACTTGGAGATTGTCTCCGAAATTTTCAAAACTACTCGAGAGTTATGGCTGCATCCTCTATTCTTAGCGTGGAAACAGATGGGAAAAGAAATGTGCTGCTTGTGGAGCCCGGCCCGTGAGGTGATGCCACTAAAGGAAAAAGTGGTTGAAGAAGCAAAACAAACGGCCCTTTTCAAGGCCATCCAGATCTCTCAGAAACAGATATACTACTCAAACTATTGATAATATTTGTTTTTATGTGTTTGTATGTCTTTTGTCTTTTGTTTTATCTTCAACATAAAGAAATTAAACCCTTCACCCTTCTGTCTTATGTGGTGGTATATAAGTATATTTGTGTGTATGTGTGTACATTCCTACCCTTATCGGGGCTGATCGTATCTTTGCGTATATGTGTAAGCATTCTTGCTCTTTTCGTTTGAAGTAAGTGTAGGTGTTGGTTAGTAAATGAGTGGGTACTGGTCAGTCTGACGGCGTGTTGGTTGGTAAGTGTGTTGTTGGTCAGTAGATGAGAGGGTGCTAGTCAGTCTATCTGTGTGTTGGTGTGAGCGCTTGTACCAAGAGTGACGCACAATGTTAAATTCCCATAACCGCCATAGTGCATTACTAATGTTAAGTCTATGGACATTTTTAACATTAAATTCCCGTTACCATCATACAGGCCCACAATGTTAAACCTATGAACGGTTTTAACATTAAGATTCCCATAACCGCCATAGAAGCCCAGAATGTTAAAGCTATGGACACTTTTTTAACATTAAAATTCCCATAACCGCCGTACAGGCCCAATCACATATGCTAAAATCCCATAACCACCATAAAGGCCCATTTATCGCCCCCTCCCCCCCCCCACTGTTGTGCAGGGACATATCTGAGTCAAAGGTGTTTTTGCTGTTGGACACGCGTCATTGCTGTTGGACACGCGTCATTGCTGTTGGACACGCGTCATTGCTGTTGGACACGCGTCATTGCTGTTGGACACGAGTCATTGCTGTTGGACACGCGTCATACACAAGCAATGAGCGCAATGTTGTCCTATCCATAATTGTATTATCCACGTCATCGATGGGATTAACCAATTAAGACTTTATAGTATCTCATTTGAAGAGATAATTTAATTGGTATTTATCCCGATGTCTCTTCCAATTTCGATGACCATCTTGACTCTGCGCTGTTTAATTGCTTTTAGAATCCTTGACAAGAAAATCATTAAAACATTTATTTCCCCGATGTTCTACACTTTACACTACAAACGTTATTTCAACTAAATCTGAAATTTTTAGTTTATATTTTTAATGTAAGACTGTAGATAAAGTCCGAGTAAACCGAATGACCCGTACTGTAAAACTATGGATAATCCATACAAGGACATTAATAAGTGAAAGCTTTGATATGTACATAGAACAGTTTTAATACCCCCCCCCCCAAAGGGATTTGCTCAACCCCTTTCAGCGGTCATGTCTGATAGATGCATTATGGTATGCTTGGAATTAGTTCATATTGTGTGGGGGTTCTTTTTCATTATGTTAATATACCTGTGATTTATTTCAGTCATAAAAGCAGGTGTAATAATTATCGGCCGTGAAGTAGTAAGGCTCAGGTATCGCTCAAATACGTTACAAACTTTTATGTTTATATCTTAAACAATGCTGCTTCAGTTCCAATTTCAGGAAATGGTACAAACGTTTAAATTTAACTATTAGCCAAAGATACATAATGATCATTATAACATTTTTGCTAGAGTTTTAAAAATAAATAGAAAAATGCCAGCTTGATGAACAGGTATGAGTGGTTTAAAACCGTCGAACTGGTTAAAGCCGGTTCTATTGATCAAATTTAAATTTTAGTTAACTTTTCATGGGTACTAACAAATGATTGTAAATTTGAAGATTTGCGAAAATGTAATTCAGTCGGAAATATGTTTCTCGTTACACCCTCTTTACTCCTATTTCTATTTCACTCTTTACATATATACCCTGACAATGTGTTTCAGAAAATTATTTCTGGACTTTGTTATTATTTCAATGATTTGCGGAGAAGTTACCTAAGAACTTACAACTTGCAACTTACACAGGGCTTGTGAAAATGGTTTAGAAGCATGTATTATTCACGCCATGAGGACAGAGCGTCCTCTTTATTAGATTATATTTATTAGATACGGGTAATTGTAGGCTGTTTTTATTTCTTGAAGTAAAAGAGTACTTTCGTATTGGCCTATTTCCCTCAGCTTCATACACGAAAGGTTGACTCTAATAGGAGAAAGGTGTACCTGCAACGCACAATTTAAACAGAACAGTGTATCCGACAATATTGGATTGTCTTTCTCATCTTAATTAGAGAGAAAGGTTTACTATAATAGGAGAATGGTGCACCCGGCACGCGCTATGTAAAGAAAACAGTGTACCCGACAAGAATATATTTTTATCGATGATAACACGTGTCCCCTTCCCGCTTTCTCGGCATGCTAAGTTAAAGGGATCGGGATCATCCGAATCCTGCAAAACAGTAGTTTTAAAAATATACGTGCTCTAAAAAAAGTTTAAAAATAATTTACCTTAAATAATTCATTTCATCTGCTGTTTGGACATCTTTCTCAAGTCAGACATGGATTTTACAGTGCCCGCGCAGATACTTTGTTTAGCTTAGAGGTTGACTACAGCTCCACTCAAAAAAGACTATTTGTTGATTTTTTTTCCTTCAGTGTTAGCAGCTAAATATAGGGGCGGTATGCCAGCAGAGGAGAGGTTTCCAACATTATGTAGTTAGATTTATCCATAGATCGTAATTACTTTGGCAAGGTAAGCCAGAAAATCATACGTGCGGAGACACATCGGAATATACATCGGACTGGATTGTATCTCATGCTTGAAATGCGAGGTGACCGCTAACCAATCGTATCGATTTGTCGCCAAATTGTACGTTGTCCTGTTGTCCTATGTGTGTGTTGGGGGGGGGGGGGACGAGGAGGAGATACATTCGTGAAATTTGATTGATGAGTTCACATTTCAAATCACAACAGGCAGACGGTACAAGAACCTAGAAGTGACATACATGTTCTTTTCATGCTGTGTTAAATATTTTCTTTCTTTTTTGCAATTAGATGTAGCACAGCTTCCTGGAGACTGTTGCATGTATGGCCATGAAACTTCATGCGTGCATTCACCTTTGTCACTTATGTTTAGCACCCATAAAAAGTAAATTGTGGTATTAATGACCTACTTGTCATGCTTAAATGGCTCTGATGTGCGTTTAGGTTACGTACCAGTGAAGCATTCTACAGAATTTCCTCTCCATATCTGTATCAATTATAAGCGCAAAAGAAGAAAAGTTTTTTTATTTTATTTTATTTTTTTAAATTTGGATTTATCTCATGGATGTAAAACACGGTAACAACTCTGTTTTATGCAATTTCATCCCCTTGCTCTCTTCGTACTTTTCTAAAGTATCAGTGTTATTCTTGTTAACACCAATTGTCAGGAGTTTACTAGTAAGTAAAACAAAAAGGGATGAAGTTAGTGAAATATCTTTTTACTCACTAAAATCATTTAAATTCATCCAATGTTGGAAGAATCAGATTAATGATATGCAACTTTATCACCATTGGATCTGACGTCACCCTTCTTCAAGTCGAATGATTCATTATCGGTGTAATTAAGACAAAGAGCAGATGTGAATAATTTCTTCTTGCCAAAATTTTCAACTTTTTCTATTAACATCAAATTTTCATCGCATACATGTATTGATTTACAAGTAACTAAAGAAAGTGATATGGTCATTAGCACGCTAGACGAATAAATGTGTATTAATACAATATATAAAAAATGTATAGCGATAAACAGTTTAACTGTACTGATTAATAAAATGTGTGTAGAGCAAATAATCAATACACATGCATATTATTATCAAGACATTATTATGATTATTGACACCGAAATTTGATTCGGAACTCATACACTGAAATAATAGTCCTTTGATACATATATGTTATTATCAGAACATGATTTTTTGACAGCGCAGTTTGGTTTAGAGTATTAATGTTACTCCTCATATATATATATATATATATATATATATATATATATATATATATATATATATATATATATGTATATATATATATATATATATATATATATATATATATATATATATATATATATATATATATATTATCAGAACATTATCATGATTATTGATACCGCAATTTGTTTCATGTGGATTCGTACTGTGATTGCTTTGCAACATATGTCTGGAAATCAAATATCATGCTATTTACATGATATAAACTGACATTTACTGAAACAATTGTCTCAAAATTTGTGTCAAATAAGAGTCAATTATTATTTATTTTTTTAAATGGACAATCTTTATGCTTCCTCCATAGTTTATTTCTTCATACGGGATTAAAACTCCAGACAGTTGAAGTAATCCAACTGCCCAGGACATAATCCTCATGTTGTGCTTATTCTGCTTTCATAAAGTTTAGTTTAGTCTAGTCTGCTGTAATGCTGGCAAATATATTTAACTAATAGATATATCTGAATTTGAAAAAAGTCCAGCTAGTTTCACGTTGTTGCTACCGGTCAATATCCAGCTGTATTGACCGTAGTGAAGTAAAAATATTCACCGCTTTCTTATCTGGTAAACACGTGCCCGCATTCGATGAACTACTTCTGGCAACGGCTAAGTAGAAATGTTGACAGAAACGTTGAACGCTGACCAAATCATAATCTGACGCCCATGAATGATTGTAGCCTTTTCTACCTGACGCCAGTTCCGTATAATCGACTCTCTGAGAATGACGATGTTTGGTATTGCTCTTTATATACAATAGATCTAGCTCTCTCATCTCAAGAAAATATATTTCATCATAGTTAAATAAGGAGAATCTGTGTACATTCAAAGACTTAAATTGCAAGGGAATAAAATGATTTATAAAAATATTGAAAATGGACTGCTAGTGATTGTAAGTTGTTGCTGTTAGTAAGAGAGAGAGAGAGAGAGAAAATGATCTTTGATACAAGGTATGAACGAACAACTTCTCTTTCACGTTAACAGTGCACTTTTACCAACTCTGAATAACGTTGTTTCATCGTGTACTCATCATCGCAAGCCACGGGCGACAATCCACTACGCTCCTGTAAATAAAGGAGAGTTGAGAATTGTCTCCCGTGGCTTGCGACGCTGTCCTGTACTAGGAATTTACGAAGTACAAGCGACTTTAACATGAATTTATATCCCTAATTTTGCCGAGGGGGGGGGGGGGGGGGGGGGGGGGGGGGGCTGCTAGGATTGTTCAGAGAAAAAAAAAATTCCGCTGTCTTATAGCTTGCAAAAATATTCTTCCTCTGAGTTTAGACATAAAAAAAACTATTATATCCATTATATTATTTGAAAAAAGAATTATCGAGAGAGAGAGAGAGAGAGAGAGAGAGAGAGAGAGAGAGAGAGAGAGAGAGAGAGAGAGAGAGAGAGAGAGAGAACAATAAATCCCGGATGGAAAGAAAATTCCAGGCTACCATCCCCGAAAATTAAATGATCGGTCACTAAGGACAATCGCAACGACCACCTAAGGCGGAATTTCTGGCTCATCTTTTCATAATTGTATCTTCAATTTTCTTTGATGTATTGCGTCATTTTTCCTAATATCAATAGTTCACTGTGTTTCTTTGGCTACATGACAACTTGACATTCCATCTTCTTTAACAAACTTAATCTCGTTCACAGAGGCGGATCCAGAAATATCATGGGGGTGAGGGAGTAAACAAGTAAGCGTAGAGTCTGTGGGACGGAACTCCCCCGTGGGAGCCCGGGGGCGAAGCCCAAGAAGCTCCTGCATTTAAAGCGTTTGCAGGAGATAATTTTAACCATCTAACTGTAAAGATAACTTATCATAGGAAACGTTCCGTTTGTCTCGCGCTTATTTTTGGGGTGGGGGTGGAGGGGATTGTGTGAAATATATAATGAAATAAAAACTATGAGGTGGCAATCCCTAGGTAGGTAACTAATACAAGTGTTTGCAGACACCAAGGGTATTGACGGGTCATGCATATAATCCCATTGCTTGCAATCAATATTTATCCAGTTCGATCGGGCTTAGGATCACGTTGACATTGCAATTCATAATGGATGTCCTAGGGCGAAACAGAAGAACAAGGTTCTTGACCCGAGTACAATGTTCTTGTAGTTCTTCTCGCTCTGACACCAAGAACCTTGTTCGAGGCCCGTAAAGAACCTCGTTGTCGAATTGATAATCCATCATCTCTGAGGTGGGAGTAGACAAGAACAAAGATGGCAGAATATGCCGAGCGTTGATCCACCATGTTTTATGTTCCGAGATCAACTCGAGTTGTTAGGGCGAGCACACTCGGAAACAATCCAGAACATATGAGAACGCGTTCTTGGTGTTTGGGCGAAATCCCAGAACGGGTCGCCCAAAGGCGACCAAAGTAACTGTAGCTAATGTACCGATGCTTTCAGGAAGTATTATTTGTTTAAATTCATGATCCTGGTAGACAATTGAAACAAGGAAGATTGACACGAGGAAGTTAAAATGCGACGATTTTTTTACACTTGTTACTACCACATAATATACTGTTTAATGTATAAACACTCGTATAAGATTTGAAAAAGGATAAGTGTAGCATGTGACATTAACAAAAAACAAAACAAAAAAAAAAAACTTGAAATGTGTCTCTACGACATGGATGCTACCGCCAATACCAATATGACAAAATTTTAAGTCAAAAAAGGGCCATAACTTCATTACATTTTGCTGGGAAACTTTCAAAATCGATCTTGACGTATGTCTTTTTAATGTTATTCCTATTGATACATTTGATTGCAATCAGTGAAATCTTTCAAAAGTTGTTAAGCGGAAACAAAATTGAAAGCTAAAGCACGAAGTGAAAGTCAAACAGGGGCCATAACTCTAAAAACGTTTGCCGAAAAACAGTACAAATCGAAATTAACCCAGTTCTTCTTAACATAAAGCCTGATACCATTTTGTTTTATAGATATGGCGGGTGGCATGCAAATTAAATTTTTTAAAGTTTAATGGGATTTATTTGAGTTCTGCATGTGCTATTTCTCCCTCAGTCCCTCGTCCTCTCTCTCTCTCTCTCTCTCTCTCTCTCTCTCTCTCTCTCTCTCTCTCTCTCAAGATGGATTGATAGACTCAGGAAAGAGAAGGGGGGGGGGAGATAAAGCTTTCACAAGTGAAGTAAGTGTTTAAAGTCATTGATGAAAAAAATATTGTAATATATGCTGATACCGATCCCACTGATCTTTTCCTTGTTTCCGCCTTCTGTTTTCAATTTCTACAGTTAACTTTAAAAATACCAAGTCTCAGTTATAACTTCACACTCGTTAACGGAACTGCAATTTTCTAGGTTACTAAGATAAGTTTGTTTGTTGTCCTCATTTAGGTACATAGATATTTACAAGAGGTTATTTCATCTATATATAATTGCAAAAATTGTCTGAACTATGAATGTTTAACCAATCATCTATGCATTATTCATGCGCACAGGAGAGGGTACTTATATCATATGCCTGCTGCCCGATCCTTTGACAAAAGTATGACATAAATAAATAAATAAATAAATAAATAAATAAACAAACAAATAAATAAATACCCCATGAGCCATAAGTTTTCTCTGCATTGTCCATTAGGAGCAGTCCAGGGGTCAGGTGCATGTACTTCCCCGGCTTTCCGCATTCCACGACTCCCTCCACGTAAGGGTCGCGTCCATATTTGTTGGACGGAATATCTATCAAAATGTATTCCGAAACTAGCGACGAAGGCTTTGATATGAAACTTCCTTCAATACTTCTGGACCAAGTTTGGGGGATAATGATGGTAACATTCCGAATGTAAGCTCGATGTTTAGTGGCCTTGAAGAGCACTCGGGAGGCATTGGTGATTATTCCCTGTAATAATAATAATAATAATAATAATAATAATAATAATAATAATAATAATAATAATAATAATAATAAACCATTATCATCATCATCATCATCAACGAAAAATAAGAACAGATTTAATTCAGTTGAATTAGTGAAATAACGCTGATTTAAGACAACACTTTCTATTATATCAAGGTAACACATGTTACAAAGTTAGGGACGTAATTTTAACGGCTCTGAATATATTTCTATATATGTTTTAAAAGTTATTGCGTGAGATCAACTTTCTTTTTTGCTTTTTCTCTAAGCAAATTTCCTTCCCACATTAAAACAAAATATGTATTAGAATCGGTACTCTATCAGCACTTAACGTGTTAAGGATGATAACATTTTTACATTCTTTAAAGTTATATATGCCATAATTGGCGGTAATTATTATCAATGCATAGCAGTGGGGCCTGACATTAATTCTTATTGGCTAATTTTGTCTTAACGTATCATTTTCAAGTATTTTTCGCTCTCAAATGTTATCTATTTTCAGTTGTTGTTCGTTGTTTATGAATGAATATTCAAAGCTATAGCCTGTCGTAGAGTTCCGGAAAAGTAGTCACATGATCTTTTTTCCACCACCAAATAATGAAAATTGGAAATTAATGAATAGTGCGTGCACAATGTAACAGCGCATGGACCAACCTCATCATCATTCGTAGATTCATCGATATCAGCTTGATCAGAGCATAGATCTGTTTGATTTATCAGAGTCGGACTGGCTCACAGGGATACCGGGAGATTTCTAAAGATTTCTGAGGGGTCCCTTGTGGGCCCCTGTGGTCCTAAGACCTGAAATTGTCAGCGATTTTGAGAGGTGTGGGAGTAGGGTGGGGTGGGGCCCTAGACCGCCAGTATGACCGGGTGATTTACCATCTTAAGCATAAGCTATTCAGCTACTCAGTTATAATGTATAACAACGGGAAGAAAATTTGATAGCATTTATATTATACAAAAACTTGGTGTCGAATAAGCTTTTCTCAGATAGAATCTTCATCTTAGGTTAACGCTAGCACCATAAATCGTCCGTGCAGTTTTAGACACATGGCACATGGCTGTTAACAAATATTATGCATTGCGCTTTGTAATTCCTGTGTATCAACTAATGCGTAAAACGGTAAGAGCTGATAACTCTTTCTATGGGAAAAAAATAAGTATATGTTAACACATATGTATATCATATCAGAGAATGGTGAAAACCACGGCATATATAATTCTCATAAAGTCAGTGACCAGTGTCATGCAGTATCTACAAACACCTTTTAAAGTAAGTTTTTCACATGAACAATTTTTTTCACGTGTGTACATTCAATGCATCTACATAAATCATTCGTAAAATGTCTGTATTTATTCATTTATTTATTCATTTATCTATTCATTTATTTATTCATTTATCTATTCATTTATCTATTCATTTATCTATTCATTTATTTATTCATTTATCTATTCATTTATTTATTTATTCATTTATGTATTCATTCTTTTTAATTTATTTTAAGTGAATACAATATTCAACTCTCAAGTAGAGACATTTTGTGATCCCGATTTTCAGAACTATCATCGGATCCCAAAAATACAATGCCTATATTTTCAAGGGGAAAACTATTATTCTTACCACATTTTTTAGGGCGCAGTTTACATAAATTTTCTCCCTTTCGAAGATGCCAGTAGTTTGTCACACGAGGTAATGCGAACGAATTTTCTAAGAAGTGACAACATATCCATTTTACGTGGAATGGGTTTTTCAACTTCTCTCTGTTCACCGTGTCCAACGCATTTGATGAATTTTAGTATACAAAGATCACGTAAATTAAAGTTTCTAGACGGAGATTGAACAGAAACAATTAATTTATTCAACTAATCATTTATTCGGTCTTTAAAAAAATAATAAAATAAAAAAAGAATAACCTCAATTATAATTTAACGCCATTGAGATCTAAACTGTGAATGCTTTTGATCAATCTCACAATCGCACGAATCAGTCAGAATATATTCGTCTCTTGTCGATATCAGTCGAATAACTTTGCCGCTCCGAAATCGTACAGATACTTCCCAAATTGGTAATGTTTTGGCGGACACGCATCCGGCTAGATGAACAAAAAATAGATCATCATAAACGATAGGTATTGAAAATAACACTGGAACACGTTTCAACCATCAATGAAATACCTGTACATTTAAATTTGTAATGTTATTCATGCAGGCTGCATGTTTGAATAAAAAAAATTAAAAGTTAATTCTCAAACTATTGCTTACGTTGCTATTAGTGATGATAAGTCATCTAGTCGTTCTGGAGTCAGTAAAGTTTTGATGCTATAATAACACTCACGGGCTTGATCGCAGTTCAAAATAGTCACTATTTAGATCTGAGGTTTTGTTAGCATGTGGCTGAAAAGGCCGAGGACGTTCCGATTTAAACTCGGAGGTAACAGTAATAATACTTCCCAAATGTTGACTTTTTGGCAGACGAATATCCGGTAAAATATGCGAAGAATACATCTTCATTATGAAAAATAGGAAAATAGGAGTTGAAAATAACAATTTTTAATGTTATTCCTGTAACTTTTGAATTAAAAGAATTAAGATATGATTAAGGTTCCATGGACTCATACCATTGTTTACGTTGCTATTAGCTATGACACATCATCGAATTTTTGTCACGTCAATAATGTTATTATGACGCAATAACAACCATAGTGACCCCTATTTTTTTCTTGTGTGCGACGGAAAAGGTTGAGAATTTTCCGACTGTGCACAAATATGGCGGTAACCTGAGTCACGTAGCCCGCTCCCTGGTTTCATCACCATGCAATGGTAAAACCAAACCTAGGCCTGCAATCAGAGCATCCTCTGACTTTGCCAGAAAAGACATCGGAAGTGTCGAAGAGGCAGCCATTTGTAATTTCATTCATGCAAAGAACTTATCACATGACGAAAAACTACGCCCATGTGTATATGAAAACTAAAGTATTGATTCATTAAAAAAAACAAAATATTCAAAGACGACTTTCAGTTAAAAGTATATTGTTCACCTTGAATATATTTAATTGACCTGTTATTTAGTTAATATACATTCAGAAAACAGATCGCAGGCTGCGTAGTACTTTGTTGCGCAATAAGTGTGTGTGTGTTTGTGTGTGTGTGTGTGTCTGTGTATGTGTTTTACGAACGATATCCTTTAGACTATTATCAATTGGTTTAAACAAATCATTAGAAAATAATAAGTAATTGTTTGTTCAAAATTGCTTCTAAAAATAACTTCCTACGACGTGTATTTCAGAGTCATGAAACACCGTCAAATCAAAATCATTAAGAACTATATTTCGAGAATATATGCATTTCAAATAGTCAACGAGTAGCCTATTTATTAGACTGTTCAAGAACTGGGGATATGTTAACGAAACAAATTTTTGTATTTTTACTCTTATTCCAATGTTCCTCTCCTGCCATATATATATATATATATATATATATATATATATATATATATATATATATATATATATATATATATACATATATATATATAGATATATATATATATATATATATAGATAGATAGATAGATAGATAGATAGATAGACAGACAGACAGACAGATAGATAGATAGATAGATAGATAGATAGATAGATAGATAGATAGATAGATAGATAGATAGATAGATAGATAGATAGATAGATAGATAGATAGATAGATAGGCGGAGACTAACCCTTGCTCTTCTAAATAGTAGGATTGACCCCTGGGCTATGGAACTACTGAAGCGAGTTTGTTACCTCTGCGCTATCGATTTGCCCTATTCAAGGTCTGTACCTGTAATAAATCTTCCTTGTTTGATTTTTTGATGATTTTTCAATCGTACCAGGACAAGGGAATTTCCATCCAGTGATGCATTTTGATCATCATCACGGTTTGCGTAAGTGCAGCCTAGGTCGCGAAAAGGACACAAAATAAAAACAAGAAATGTCCATACTCAACACGGGTATTTAACGCATGCAAGTACTCTGTACCACATGAATAGTTAACTATTCAAAACCATTGCTGATGAAACATTTGCCCTTGTATAGAAAGTAATTTTCTATCATAAGAAAATAATGACTGTGGTTCTTGGTTTATCTGTATTACAAAATTGATCTTCTATGTAAAGAAATTGTTTTGTTATGATTTGACAATTGGCTAGTTATTTATTATAAGAAAATAAAATATTATATAAAAAAACAACTAATTTTAATCAGTGCAATATTTTCTCCATTATGTTAAAAAAACCTTTTGAGTTTTGGTAGTGGGAAAATTATTTCTAATATTGAAAAATTAGAAACTATCAATTTTATGATTTTTTGTTTTTTTATAATATAGAAAAGTTTCATCAAGAACTCACTTCAGGAAGCAAGCATACTAAGAAAGCTTCTGAAGGCACTTTTTCACATATCCCAGACTGGTGTCTAGAATAAAAGCAATTTTTCACATACCCCAGACTGGTGTCTAGACTTGAATAAAGCCATTTGTCAAATACTCCAGCCTGGTGTCTAGACTTGAATAAAATTGCAAGTTTTCCTTCGTCACGTTTACAATGCAACTTGAATTAAAGATGGTTATATAGAAAATGACACTCCAACTGCAAAAGAACAATTCCTTTATTCCAAATGAAAATGTTTATACAGTAGTCCGAATATAAAAGACAGCTGTCTCACGCGGACCTGGTACCTTTATTTTTATTGCAAATTCCTCCCCACCCCCCCACCCCCGCCCCCAAGAAAAAAAAAAAAAAAGAGACGGATCATTTGGGAAAATGTATGTATTCTACGAAAACGAATTTCTTGCTAAGATGATCTATGCTGGCATGACTCGCTATATAAAAGAGTGAAAATCACCAGCATCTTTCAGAAAGACTTGCACATGAACATACATTTATTATGCTATTAAATTTTGCAAAGTATACAATATGAATTTATGGAGTTTAGATTTTCTGGGGGTAGGGTGGGGTGCGGTGTTTCTTTTTTCCTTGGGTTTGTATATCTTTAAACCAAACAAAAACTGTCAACTTTGCCAAGTATGATTTTATCTGTGCACCTGCCCACATGTTTTATTTAACTAATTTTATTTTTTAAACTTTACTAAATTTATATAATTAATGATACCTACATTCCGTTATATTCTTAAACGAGAAAGTACATTTGTTATCGTCAGAGAATACCACACAAGAGTAAAAGTGTAGGTATACTTAGTGGACATGAAAGACACGATCAACTAATAGACACCAAGTTTACAAATAATAATAAGTTAACAAATAATAATGATAATAGTAATAATAATAATAATAATAATAATGATGATGATGATGATGATGATGATGATAATAATAATAATTATGATGATGATGATGATGATGATGATGATGATGATTATAATAATAATAATAATAATAATAATAATAATAATAATAATAATAATAATAATATTATTATTATTATTAATAAGGCAGAATTAAATGTATGTATTAATTGTATTACCTTAATTTTGCTGACTAAGCGGTAATTCTCCTGAACCTCAGGTCCGATTACAACATACAGGCCTTCGTATCCGTTATTTATCAGTTCCAGTTTAGAGAAGACATGAGTAGAGTAGCACATAAGGAGAACAAAGATAAAGCTCTTCATATTCAGCCTGAAAGTATTTGTGTGATATTACTGTGTCTTGTATGGTTGGTCCTAAAACTTTTCAATACCTTTTATCACAACAGGATGGCGAATACTTGAAACAAGAATTCTACTGTTTGTCAACTCTTCATTAAGCGTGCTCTACTTCCTTAATTAACTCTTAAATTTATCAGCTTCCGTAAAATGAATGATGATATAAGAATCTCTAGACATCACGTGAATATGTTTATATGTGTATAAACAACACGTGAATATGTTTATATGTGTTTAAACAACACGTGAATATGTGTATATGTGTATAATCAACACGTGAATATATTTGCATACAGTAATTAATGTTAGTAATTTAACAAAGAGATATAAAAACCTTTTAACTTTAGAACAAAGGGGGGAGGGGGCTCCTCATAAGCCTGCTAGCTTATCACAGCTGGAAGTCTGGAGGTGTCTACAGACACACACAAAGTATTGATCTGAATCAACAGTGCTTGGGGCTTAAATATGCGTATGTGTGAGTCCCTGATTATACAGAGATTAAGAAAAATAAAGCATATTACTGCATTCTTACAATGTAAGTCTATCATTCGTAGAGTCACAGTCCAGAAGGAAAATTACCGCAAAACTTGTCGCACACTTGGATAGAGAATATCGCTCACGCATAGCATGCAATACATTTGCATGTAAAATTAATGCATTTACATTCATCTACTTCGTCTTTTTACATTGCATTTTGGATTGTCTTTATTTACCACGGATATCCCATGCCGTGAAAAAAATTAGTTTAAATTGTCTTTCTTTTCATATTTTTCAGACTTTATTGTCCTTTTCTTCTCTGACTTGCCTTTTTTTCTCATTTGCCTTTTCCGGAACTTTCTCAACTATCTTCAGTGTTAAAACTGCAACATGAGTAGTAATATCGGTCACTTTATCCCCCTACGGGAATGACCATTATACCGTAGATGGGGGGGGGGGGGGGAAGCGGGATTTGGCCCCCAGTGGGAATTTAACATTGGGGGTAAACGGTTACATTGTTAGATGTGGTTGACTTAAAATGAGTCAACATTGTATACATTGTGAGAAGTGGTTGACCCCATTGTGGGGCACTTTAGCCCCCAACGGGAATTAATATTAAGCCGTAGGTTTACATTGGGAGTCGTTATAGACCGTTTTCATGTTGAAAAATGTATGGCATCCTACGGGAATGGTAATGTTAATATTTTTAGATACTATTCAACACCCACTTTTTGACCTCATGTTTTAGACCGTTTTCATGTAGAAGACTGTACGACCCCTTACGTGAATGATAATGTTAGAATTTTAAGATACTATCTAAGACTGTTTGAGTACTATCCAACACATACTTTTTGATTACTATCCAACACACTTTTTGAGTACTATCTAACACTCATTTTTTAGTACTATCCAACACCCGACTTATTGATTACTATCCAACACCCCGCACTATACTGTCCGAAACTCCGTGTGTAGTGACTAAAAGCCCTTACACTTATTAACCAACGAAAAGGGTAGGATGTAAAAGAAGGGTGATGAAATATACACAAACATACTATCACACACAAGAAAGGGATACACTCTATACCCACAAATAAAAGAAGTGCTCTTTAAGGTTTAGTTGGTTGTGAACATAGACATAGACATAGACAAGCATACAAATACACAAAACACATATGATAGTGGCAATGATTTTGAGTAGAATCTCTCTTTCAAAGAGATCTTGGTGGCCCTAAAAAGGGCCGTTGGGGTTATTAACCATAGAGGGTTAACATAGGTGGCATCGCTTTACAGTTCTTCTCCACAAACTTCTCAGAATCGGCCCGTAGACTACGACACGCTTTAGACATCCTTGCCTCTCCACATAGATTAGTCTCTTCCATATAGCTGGATATGTAATCCTGGTAATGGACCACGATGTCCTATCATATACCAGGAAGTCTGGATTAAACAGCATGCTGGAAACGATGGTCGATGGCTCCAGTTTTACCCACATCATGTCAGGTTGTATTGAGAATAGGTGACACAATGGGACAAGGCACATCTATACAGAGTCTAGGACTGGATTGAAACGAATTGGGAAGTTCCACGAATCAGAACGCGTGCAACATAATTCAGTCAGGGTGTGTTGCCTCTCTTCCAATCAGAAGACACCAGGCGTGTGATGCCACTTTCAATATATATATATATATATATATATATATATATATATATATATATATATATATATATATATATATATATATATATATATGCGTACGAGCGTTCCTACGATTTACCATCGCTGAAGAGTTCAAATGCAATACCTATGGCTGATAAAATGAAGACGATGTACTGGGGCGCACCTGTTGTGGATACTTCTTGTACCCGGAATGATAGCACGACTACTACTACTACTGATGTAGCAAGTATTCTTTTAGAAGAGTTCTTTTTCACAATAATTTTTGCGGACAATAGTATCACTTTCCCCTCCCTCTCCATCATTACCAGTGCATGATGATTTCAGAAAAAAGGAAGATTTGGAGAGTTTATTGCAATGTAAGAAAAAAGAAGAAATTGTTCAACAACATCAATAACAAGAGGAAAAAAGAAAGCAAGAAGAGGAAAACTTTGAACAGTGAACAGAATGAAGAGAGTGAAAACAAAACGGATAGATTGCTACAAGACATTTTGGTGGAGTTAAAACACCTGAGAGAAATGTATCAAACTTCTTTAGCCCAAGCGAAGAGAAAGAGACCTTTACGATCCAAGGCTTCTAAACCTGAATGACTACATCGATAACAACTACCGAGACGCCAACATCAGCAGCAGTCACTATACTACTACAGCAACAACAGGAGTAGGACTTGGACGTGGAAAAGGTATGAGACAGTTGCAACTGATGTTGTAAAGTCCATCAAATTCAAAATCTCAAAGACCCTTTTCATAGCCACCTGTAACTCTTAGAAAAGAGATACTACTCAAAATTCATTGTCAAATCAAATCCTTCCAGTATAAAATAGAAAAATATATACAGAAACAAATCAAAGATTCATTCACATTTTATTCGGTATATTCTCTTGAATTACAATCACAATGAAATTTCAACTCGCATTACACAAGTCAATTTTCTTCTTTTTTTACTGTCTTTTTCTTTTGAATTTCTTCACTGGCATGGGTTCTCCTTCTTCTTCTTCTGTTGCTGTTGTTATTTTCTGCTTGTCTTGCCTTCTTGGATGTCTTGACTGAAAGGGTTTGTTCTTCAGTTTTTTTCTGCTTCTGGAGAACGCTCATTCTCCTTGTTCTCTTTTCTCTTGGGACACTCTGTAGACCAATGCCCTTTTTCTGGAAATTGATAACAGGTATCTTTACTTTTGTCTCTCTTCTCTCCTGTCCTTGTCTTTGACGATGTGGACATTCTGCAGTCCAATATCCTTTTTCCTGACAGATATAGCAGGTATCTTGACTTTTATCTCGAGTGGAGTAGTTCGAAATCTTGTTAGAAGTGTACTTTCGAATGACTCTCTGTAAATCTCCAACCAGAAAAGCAATCTGTTGTGACTCTTCCATATTCTCAGATTGAAACTGAATGAGTATATTTTCATAGGGTGAGGGAGTCTCTTTATATATAGGGAGAGAGTGGGTGTACCCTAGAAAAATCAAATTTTTTAATCAACATGAAAAGATCAAACAATTTTACTATTTACTCTGAGACATAATTACGAGCGAAAAGTATATGAAAGCCCTACAAAGAATTAGATTGAACAAGCCTGAAGATAGAAAATATTTTTATGTGTTGTCACGAGGCTCTTCTGCGAAGACATTATAAAGCTTACCATGCCACGACTTCTGATTTCAGTGTTCTACCAAATTTGAAAGCATAAACCTAAAAGAAAGTCGAATAGTAACAACCCAGACACAAAATTCCCCTCCACACAAATGATCAAAACTCTGTCCCTATGACTTGGACCAACAATGCAAGTGAATAGTTTCAAATAAAAATAATAGTAATAACAACAGCACTACTAGCAACACAAGGTGACTAACTGAAAGCATAAAACAGAACTCTACAACAATAACGCAATCCACACATGACTACAATTGTTTAGCCCTTCCTAATACATGGTGCGAACATACAGTAAAAAGCTATAGCAATAACAACAATAATGCAGAACCTGCATAAGCATTCTCAATCTAAAATATCCAAAAACCTAACAAACTTAACATAACGTTTCCTAACAATTGGTGGTGGGAATGTAACAAATCACAACTCAATTAAAACTCTCCTCCTTTTATTTTCTTGGCCTACCCAATATTGCATGTACAGCATGTACTGAATGTGCATTTACTAATATCCTGCTACATGAATAATCTCAACAACAAAAAACTTTTATTTACAACAAAAAAAAATTATTTTCCTTTTTTCTGGTAGTGGCAACCGTAATTTCTTAACAGTGCAAAAGTCCAAGTAGCGAAACCTATGCAAATAGAAACCACTGCCCTCCTATATCAAAATTAGGTGTTCCTAAGCCCAGACCATCAGGCCCAGCTTCACAATGTGGCAACTATTGGACAAAATAGCAACATGACCCATCGACCTGGTCCACATATAATTAAACATATGAGATGTTCCTAAGCCCATTCTATCAGGGCCCCACTGCACAATTCAGTACCTGATAACCCCAAGACCCAACGCTATTTAAGAAATGATCAACAGGGTATGCATATGCACCAAAGGATAGGATTAAGAAACTCCCTCTCTACAGTACAAACGTAGACACTATAAGGTGTCCTAAACCCAGACCATCATACTTAGCTACACAAGGTAGCAACTATTGAACATGACCCATTGACCTGACCCATAAACAATTAAACACATGAGGTGGTTCTAAGCCCAGTCCATCAGGCCCCTACTGCACAATACAGTATGTGACTAGTCAAGATCCCCCCCCCCCTTCATATAGCGAAAAGAAATAAAGCAAACTCTAGATGTATATACATAATAATGTAGGAGAAAGAAATAAAACAAGATTAAAAGAATGATTCTATCACTCCTTGAAAAGATGCAAACCGCAATTACCGCCCCTCTCTCTAAACACGCTTTATAGCCATTCATCTAACCACTCCTCATAGTAGTCATAGGTACAGAGTTCTTCAAAATTGATCAAAATACGTTAAGACGACAAAGCCTCACATTTGGCAACTAAAATCTAAATTCACTGCTGGACTAAGTGGAGCACACCTAAGATGTCTGAGCATTCCTTCCCAGGGCTCCTCTTCTGTCTTTTCCACTACACCAGACATTTTATCAACCAAACAAATAATTAAATAGTGGGCTGTGCGCACACTTATTAGCAAGTCGTACATGGCCAAATGGCCTCACACGACTTAAATTCAATATCAGTCAGTCGATCTTGCCATTCATTGTCGACTCGTTTACAAAGTAGAATGGTATAATACTGCAAAGTGGGGAAAATTAATTTTTATCCAAGAGACACAAAATCTACGCTAAAATTTAAAGTTATATATTGAACAAGAATTGAATTCCACCGTATATGCGAAAGAAATTAAGGACGAAAGATAATAATAATGGAAGGCTATTTTAACATTATAGAGAAAGATATAGATAGGAGTACAGGATTTAAAGAAAATGATAGAAAAACAATTAAACATATTATGGTTCTAATAAAGAATAATGAATTAACAGATATATACAGAACAACGAATAGGGATAAAAGAGTCTATACTAATAATTACAGACAGGGAGAGGGTAGCAGAATTGATAAAATTTATGCAACCATGGAATGTAAGCAGAATATAGAGAAGTTAGATTTGCACCAAATTGCAATAGCTGATCACTACCAAGTGAATTTAACAATAGCAATGTTTGGTAAAAGCAAATGGGGACCTGGAATATGGAAACTAAATAACTCTATTCTAGAAGATGACCAATACTGTAAAGAAATAAAAATATTATTAAAAGATGTTTACGAACGAACGTCAATATTATAAATGAATGGGACGAACTAAAACTAGAACTAAAAGTTACATCAAAAAGGCTATGTACATATAAAAAGAAACAAAGGAGTAAGATAGAAAATGAATGCAAATATATCATACACAGTTTAAATACATCTTTACTAGATAAGAAAACAGCAAAAGAAATATACACAAATTTACAAAAATACAAATCAGAAGGAATAAAAATTAGAGCAAGAAAATACGAAGAAGTCAGAGGAATATAGAGGAGGGATAAAATCAAAAGAGGGGGGAAAAAGCTTTAGATAGTTTGTCGATTAATGGACAAATAACAACAGATAAAAATGAAATGCTGAAAGAAATGTATATATATTATGAAATTGTATACACAAGTCAAAACATACATCAAACAAAGATAGAGGAGTACTGTAATAGTATAGACTTTATGCTAGTCACAGAAACCTCGAAAAATGAATGTGAGAGGCAGAAATATAACAGGCAATACAAGAGATAAATCAAGGGAAATAACCAGGATCAGATGGATTCACATGTGAATTTTACAAAAAGTTTTTAAATGAATTAATACCTATGTTAGAAATACTTTATAATAACATATATTTAAGAGGAGAAATGTCATACTCAAGGAAGGAAGGGATAATAACACTGCTATACAAAAGGAAGAGGAAAATATGGACGAACCCCAGTCAAAAATATCAAAATTCTGTTTGATTTTCTTTAGAAATAAACCCACAAGTAAAGAGGGAGGTACAGACAGGCATAAAATCCTTTTAAATAATGGAACAGTGGGAGTCACCTCACAGGCCTGCTAGTTTCTCAATAGCTAGAGGTGCCCACACAAATAACTGCAAAGTGGGACAATTGAGGGAAGCTATATCTTTAATAGAGAGAGAGAGTGGAGTGTTATCCTAACAAGGGGTACTTGAAGAGAGAGACGTCTTCTTTGAAAATAGCAAATGAGGTTCGTCAGAGAAGTCCTAGAGGAAGAGGTGGAGAAGATCAAGATGGCATGGGCAGAGGAGAAGATGCAAAGGAGCGAGAGAGAAGGGAAAGGGATCAAGATCAAAAAGAAATACGATGATATAATGAGACCACTTCTGACCAATTACTGACTATCCCAAGGACAATATGTATAACATCCCTGTTGTTCTAATCAGGGATGAACTAAGGAGTTTGTTGGATGAAGGTTGAAATTGTATTTTATGCTAGGCCGTGAATTGCTGGATTTTCTACGAAAAATAATTTTGATAATTCACTTGAGTGAAATATGTGATATCATTTTTCATTGCCGCGTCGATAAGATTTTAGACGCTTGCGTGGTCTGGTGGTAAATACGGCCGCCTCGCATGCAGACGCAACCAAGTTCAAACCCAACGATGTGCATCTAAGTTTTTCTTCAATTTTTTTAAATATTTTTTTTTGCATGTGTTGTTTACCTTGAACTGGGAAGGAAATTATGTTACTACTGATATTTTCTGTGCGAATATACACAAAACACAACAGAACATAAAACGGTTAACCGCTGACATTATCGCGCGGGATACAGTAAGAAATCTGCTATTTAAATCTGTTATACATATTGCTAACCAATACTTTTGAGCATAAAATAAAACGAAAAATTGCTTCCTCCCAGTGAATAACGGATACATTTCATCTTCACCACTCGTGAAAATACAGAGTGTTTTCACCCACTCGATGAAATATATCCGTTATTCACTCGTTTCAAGCAAATATCCTCCCTGTATTCCTTTATGACGGACAAAGAGGAAAAATAAAATGACGGTCAAAGAGGAAATCACACTTCTTAAGGAATAAAAAACTGTATGATCAAACAAAATTTAAAATTCGAAAGGTACCAAAATTGTCCTTTCAAACATAAAGAACATTATCAACAGATGAATTTACTCAGGTCATACAATCACGAGATGAAAAACATAAAAAGAACAAATCAACATCTAAAGATGATGAACGTCTTTTGGTTGAGAACTTATATACATCAGCTTACGGACACGACAGCACCTTGAAATGAAAAATAAATCGAGTGTCATAGAAGAATTCGTTCCTTTTGTCTTGTTTTAAATTATCTACAATCTCTCTTTGCACATCATCTGCAATGAGATTATTTTCAATAAAGATAATTTCCATTGCCTTTTGTTTTTGCTATAGAAAACAACCAAAGCAGGTATATTTCTTCCACAATTTTTAATCATCAAGCTGTATTTTTGCAACATCACCAACACAGATAATTCAAAATATCTACCATTAAAAGCTTTTGTAGTTAGGTTAGTTGCTTTCTAGTGTACGTCATTAATATTGCCACAATGATCAGTTAGAAACAAAATATTTGTGTCTTGGTAGATATCAGTCATTAACTCTAAACACTTATCTATCACTGTCACCTGAATGTTAACCTGAGCATCAGATACAAACTGAATATGCATTTTGTGGACATCAACATTTTCTTTTCTATTGATTTGCAAGTGGATACCTTTTGTTGCACATTAGCTAATTTAAGATCGAAACCATGCAATCTGGTATCGTTTATACGTCTCAAATCAAGTCAGATACAATGAACATCAGTGCGAACATTTTAACACTTATGCTACTAATTTCGTGTGCGTTTGCTGTGCATCACATAAATACTTTGTGGCTTCTGTAAACTTATGATTCTTTCAAACGGAAACAATACTCTGTTTCATTTGTAGATCAATTGCATAAGTGGTATATTGAATGATTACCTCTAATCCGATATAAAAAAAAATTATATGAATTTCTTTACCATTTTTAACATACAAGTTTAAAAACATTGCATATAAGCTTGATTTTGTTTTATTTACATGACATATTGTTGCAAAGAATATATTGTGTGTAACTTGTATTCAGCAAAACATGATGAAACACAGTTAAATCCGTAACTGTTAATCAATATTTGTGGTGTAGTTTCGATTTTTAACATATTGTATCTTCATTTACAATTTGAACACGACTGGGCAATATTGATATTATTTAATATATTTTTATTTCACCTTTCTCATATGCAGTTAATTCCATTCCTTCAGGATAGTCCTGCCTTGGTACAAACGAGAAAATAGTAAAGCAATATATAACCAGGGATTAGTTTTGCTTTTTCATCAAACTCCTTTTTGTTTGTATCGATTTCCTTTTATTGTTCATTCATTATAATGCGCAAATACAATACCCTTTATTCCCATGCCCGTGCTCAATTCAGTTTTGAATGTCTCTATGTTTTCTTTTATTTTGATTTAAACTGCATCAATACATCTATTGTAAAAATGTTTGCTGCAAATTAATTAAATCCGTAATCGTTCGTTTTATCATTCTATCTATTTCGTTAATACTACCTTGTAGCACGCCAATATTATTGACCACTTCTCGATCAACGTACTGTTTTGTGTCTATATTAGATTGTTCCACCTCAGCGTGTCAAATTCGGGGAATGTAACACCTTTCATCATTTTAATTTTATCACTAAAATATGCAATATATAAATCGCAAGTCCTTTTCCTAATCAATCTACCATTCACATTCATTTTGTTTTTAGCGTCGTTATATTTGGTTATCTCTGTTAAATTATTCCTTTTCTGCAAATCAATATTCTCTGCAAAAATATTCTGCAGATATTGTTGTGTTTGATATAATGCCTCTTCACTCATTTTTTGAGTAACAATTTTGTCAGGTAAAAGTCCATTTGCTCTCAGGTAGTTGACTGTTAACTGACTAAAAGTTACTGGAATCATCAGATAGACACTTTTTTCAATATCCATTGTTCATGGTGGACCAATTGTAAACTTCAATAGATTTTTCAAACGCATGCTGTAAACAACTGTAAGGGCGGAGCTTAATGTCGCCTGGTAAATTGTGATAATAATAGTTTTGATTTCGCTCGACATCTTGTTATTTATCTAGCTAGAAAATTAGCGAATTGACGCTTTCGCATTGGACCGTTTGCAACAGAGCAACAACGGGGCGTAGACTTAATGTTATAGAACGCCTTTAGCAATGTATATTGGATTGTACATTTGTGACTATAATGTTAAAACACTTTTGTCAAGTAAAAGTCCATGTGTTATGAAAAAGAAAAAAAAAAAAAAATAATAATAATAGAAAAAAACAACAACAACAAGAACAACACCAATTGGGAACTAAGTGAAAATATCATGTTTAGCCTTACAACTTCTTCAATATCAATTGTTGATGGTGGACCAATTGTAAACTTCAATAACTTTTGCAAAACGACGTTTTATAAAACTGAGAGCAGATCTAAGTGCTACGAGTAAAGAAGAATTAATACTTCTTTCTCTTTCAGTCAACATCTTATTTATTACATGAAAATTTAGCCAACGGGCCCTCAGAATTAAGGTTCTGGATTGCCTTTGGCAGAGCAATCCTTCGTTGTCGTCTGCGGCGACAAGGCGAAGGGAGAACGGATATACTAAATAATTTCTGGTATAGAGTTGCAAGATACTGGCATGGTTTAATATGGTTGTTGTACTTTTGCTAATTTCAGCATCTATAAACACTGGATTGTGCTTTGCACATGCACCAGTATGTGAAGAAGCAATGTTACTTTGTGACCAAATGAACAAGATACTTAAAACAGCTGCTTCACCACATATCAAATAATCGATTGTTGTATCTGACCCTGCTTAATTTCTTTCACGTAGTTAGATTTCAGAAAATATTGTGACTTTGTAGGCTATTGTCCTTTCTTTAAACGTGTGACTTTGCCTTTTTAAAATTCCCGTTTACGCGTTCCGTGTTGTCATCCAAGTTCAACTCTACGTGGATCTTTAAACTTTTGTGAAATTATTTTTTTCTGGTTCTTTGAATACCTTTTTTCCATCATGTTTCTTGTCTTGTTTATAGTCTAGTTATTTCACATGAAAATGTGTAAGATGAACATTAATCTGAACCTAAACAAAGGTTAATTACATGATGACTTACAATGTTACTTACAAGTAGTTAAAAGAATTTTAAATCTGATTAAATAAAAGAGATGGACTTTAAGGCATGTCATATGTGTGGAGAAGTTAAAAACAAATTCCCTGGGTTTTTCAAAACTAGCGCTTAATTCAAACCTTGCCATAATGAGTACAGTAGAATATTGAAATAGAAATGGTGGAACAAAAACAGAGGATACTAAAAAGAGTACATAAGAAAAACACGAAACAAAGGTGCCACAAATGAGCAAAACTTCAAAATAATTAGTATAGCAAGAAGTATATTTTTACAAGCAGTGAGGCAAAACATCAAATTGGACACAACATTGAAGATACCAAGTGTAGCATCTATTGACTTCTATAGTAGATTGCTAAACTTAAAAAAAAATGAAGGTATGAGTGAAGATGAACTCAGCATACATCATGCTATTATATGTGCATCTTTTGATTTGTCTGATCTTGATCAACAAAGAAAATGTTTCAACTGGACAAATACTAGATACATGATAGCCAACAAAAACAGGTCTAACAATAGTAGAATTAGTTGGAGGAAAGAGATCGAAAATCGCTATTCGAAAGTTGGCTCATTCAATATGGTGAACTTCGTTATTGAGGATTTTGTGCGAGCCAACGTTGCCTCTGACATGATCTTGAACAGTATTGCCTAATCTATTTTCCCCCCTAAAACTTTATTTCATGGTAAGTAGTTACTCCTGTAATGGCAACTATTGTAGCGAGTGTGATTAAAAGCACAAATGAATCAACAACAGCGCAACCAGAAATGCTGTTTTTGTGACATCTCACTTATGCTATTAATTTGTCAGTCATGTTTTGTCTTGCTGAAATCTGAATGTTTTAAAGTCATCAAACTAGCACTCAGTGTAGATAGAGACAAACCTAGCTTAAATGGCAAAGATCCGGCGAAATATCTAATTCCTTTCAAGTTATGTTGTCATCTTGAAGCTCATTTTACATCTTGTTCAAATTGTGGATCGGAAGTAATCTGCTAATCAATGATGTCATACTATAACTTACAAGATCTGACAATGATTTGGAAATTTCCGCAACTGTAGCATTTATAAAAATTTAATAAGCCTTTTTGAATTGTTTCTCGTCTATCTTTTCGAACTCATTTTCAGTCAAGTTTTCACTGGTTGTCTTTTTGTATGTTTCATTTCTAATTGCTATATAAATTCCTGTTTGTGCTCAATTTATGGATACATAGGGTTATTTTGGTCTTCGATAAATTCCAATTCTTTTTCTAGCTGTTTCATACATTTCTTCACTATTTAAATAACCGACAAAATGGCTAATGAGATCAGTGAGATTTTGAAATGAAAGAACTTGAAAATTTTGCATATGTAGATGATGATGTGCTAGGTACGCAAGTTCAAATAGAAGTTGATGATACTGCAAATATTCCGAGTGATTTTGAAGAGCAAAATATTGTAGTTGTCCAAGATCAATATATTGACCAAAATGAAATTAGATTGGAGAAATTATTTGTAAAGTCTGGTTATAAAGAGGGACTGGATTTTGTAAGCAAAAACGCAAGAGGTATGTATAGAAATGCTAGTGCTGAAATGTATATCAAATCCAAACACAAATACAGTGGTGCAGTTGATTTAAGGATGACACAAAATGGTGGTAGAAAACTTGTATCCACTAGTTCCATAGAGAGAAAGCTCACAGGATCTACTTTGACTACTAAAAACTACTTCCGCCATAACATATGAATTCATGATACATTAATTAGGTTTAGATACACAGAAGAAAATGCAAAGCAAGGCACAACAAATAATACAAGTCCCTGAGAATATCAATATCTCAACAATAGATACAAATGAGCCGTTTGAGAAGCATAGACTTTAATCGACGATTACCAAGGAAGAATTCAAACCAGAGAATTTCACCTGTGGTGGAACGTTTGTTCACTACAAAAGAGGATCGAGAATTAAGAATTTTCGTAACTGCTGTAGAAATTCTCGAATAAAAAACAGAGTACATTATACTTGATGTTGAAATGTGTGAAAAACAGATTGAATGGCTAGAAAAGGACACCAGCAAAGAAACAGACCCCGACAAAAGTATGTTATCACAAGAACAGTTGGAAAGGGTTGAAATTACAAAAAAGCAAGTAGATCATCTAACACAGTGTTTGGAGGAATTTTAGAGAAGATATTGCACAAATTAATTCAAATGCTAGGAAAACATACCAGTAGGTGAAAGCCTGAAACAACTGTTTAAAGAAATGGGTGTAACATGCTATAACTACAGCGATAGCAAGACTATTTCTATCATTCCTCTACCTGTAATAGATTTGGTAAGAAGTGAAGTATCTCCTACGTAACCGTCTCCTACTCCACCTCCATAATTTCTACACCTCCCTCAACTATACATTCTCCTCCTACTCCAGGCGAATCATTTTTGTTTACATAATAAAAAGCGTTGGAAAACAATTTGTTTTGAAGTAGTAAATAAAGTAGCGATAGTAATATCTGGTATTATTGGCAACGTGATAAGCTCGTTATTCAAGAGTGAAGGAAAAATTGTTTCTTTTCTAGCTGAACATATTACTTTGCTTGCTTTAGCATTAGTGTTTTGTTAATTGCATTTTTATTCAAAGGTGTAAATACAGCAACGAGTAGAATTAAGTGTTGATAAACTATTTTTTATAAAGTAAACCATAACAGCTCCTGCAACCAGGCGTATAAAAATAGATCTTTATTTCATAGTCGATATTGATTTTACGGGATTCTAACATCTTGCTTCCGTTACAACGTGTGTCTGAGGCACAATATCATTGGCAGATGTGCTATGAACAGCATCGGATTCTGACGAAACAGACTGTGCAATAGATCTTCTGTTTTGTACTTGTTCACTTTAAAAACAGGTCGCATAAACCTTTATTGATTCAGTCTACCTATTCCCTCATACGTAAGTCTATTGCTATTTGGAAGGAAGAAGTATGTCCAACCTGTAGGTTCTTCTTTGTCAGCTGACAATGTTCTCCAGTATTCAACAGTAGCTGCTTAATAGTTATATTTTACGTTTGTAAGCAGTTAGCACATCAGCGAATGTAGACTCTCACAAACCTTGATGTACTGTTTTATGTTCCTATGGCCCATTTTCGATCAAGTATTTGGGGGTTATTTTTCCCTTGATTTATCTCCAGTCACGTTGTGGCGTAATATTAAAAATGTTACATATCTTATTAAATTGTTTTATATCAAAGCTATTGTTATTTTATTTCAATGAATTGTCATCGGGTAAAGGTATTTACATTCAGAAAGCATTTTACGCATCTGGAAATAAGCATAAAATTTGTATAATAATTTCGCTATTTCTGAAACAGTACCTGGAATACTTTTGTTTATTGGTAGCTAGTAGGAAATACCGCAACCAGTCGTTGTTATCCACACTGACCAGTTTAGCCGATTCAGCCAAAATTTCATGTCACACTGTGATTTATCTCTTTTCATAAAGTCACCATTTACACATTTTAAAGTGGACGCTACAGTGGAAAGTGGAACTATCAAAATTAGAATGGATTGCATGTAACAAATCTTTTTCAGCTAAGAAAATATGATCTCGTTAGGTATTTTTTTAATATTCTGGTTTACTCAAGCGTTTAACAGAGTTTCGGGTAAAGGATAAGGTGATGTACTTGTTAGCTTGTTGTTGTTTTCTTTTTTTATTTTCTTTTTTTAGATATAAAACTGAAGTCCATTTATCTACTATAAAGTGTTGAACAATGTCACCTGTACTTCTTATATGAAATTGGCTTTTCTTGTGGAAATACATTGATTCTCTATTTCCTGTTTTTCCACATTCACGTGTAATTCTCCGTTGATTTTTCAGTCAACTATTTTAATATCCTCGATTGTTATACCAGATTCTTTTACACAATCTTGGCATAATTTGTATTTTGTGTTTCGTTTGTCCATTTCCTTCTTAGTTTTTTTTTCTGTTGCATTTGTACCATTTACCAACAGATTGTACCATCTCTTTGTGTAGTTTCAATTTCTACTTGGTATCTGAGAAAACTGTATCTTCAAAATCTGTATATCCACATATTGTGAAACGTGTATTGGTTTTTAATTCATCTAGGTGTTGTAAAAGTTTTTTCCATATCAACTGATGTTGGTTAATTATGTGGTAATTCTTTGTGAATTTTATGTTTTTTGGATGCTTTAAAATTGAACGTGGTAAATATTCTGCCCAGGAAAAATGCATAATTATTGTTTTGAGTAATTGTGTGAATAACTTTGAATGAAATTTGAAAGAAGTTTAAATGTTCTAATTATTGCATCAACGTCTATGTGATCTTAATTTTTTCTATGTTGTTCACGATCTCGTATGCCAACTTATTGTTTATAACTTTGTATATGTTTTTCAGCTTTTTTAAAATGTAGTGAAAATCAACTTCATAAGTTTCAAAAATGAAATTTTCCATATATTTTGTTATGACATTTATTATCCAGATAGTATATTGTGTATCTTGTAGTCGTCTTGTCCCGTTTTTCGTGTATACCATTTAGTTCATTAACTGCTAAGTGTTGGGATGTACTTTCTATTTTCTATCTGGTTTCGTTATTAATACAAATTTGCATAACTTACATATTTTAATTCCTTCGTTTTCTAGTGCACTGTTCTCCCACATTTTTCACATTCTAGAAACTAATTACCTTTCATAAAGTCAGAGTTTGCATGCTACTTAAAACTGCTATATATGTTTTGTTCTTTCCCCATCGTCTCCAGATAAGAGGATGTTCACGTCCCCAAACGACAACGAGGTGTCTTTGACACATCCCTTATTTTACTGTAATAATGTTTTCAGCTGGTTCCCAACTGTTAAACAATTCATCCTCTCCATTTCACAAGTACACAGATTTTACCTTTCATTTTTATGGTCTTCACAATCTTTTCAACTTTGTATGTCATCTTGGTTGTCCTTTAGAGACAGCTCGTGTTCGTAAACTATATCTTCTATATCGTCTTCCTTTAAACTTTCCAGTTTGTAAACTACAGGATAACCTAATATTACTTGGCTATTTTAGCATATTTCCGCGGTAAAATTAGGAAGGTATCCTTTTACAAAATTGTTTTGTATTGGTTATGCAATTTAAACTGCTTCACCAATTTTAAATTTAGGAGTTCCAAATATATCACCTGTAAGTTATCTGAATAGACTGGTTCATACTTTTTATCTGGTTTCTTCCCTGCTCTCTTCAAATGAAGTCATGCCTATGACGTGTTATGAGTGTCATTGCATCCCACAATTAGCTTTGACAAAACGTCAACCCATTTTCTGGTATATTTTCAAACTCATTGCTCAATTTATGTTTATGAGCAATCAAAGATGCATATTATCCATGGATAGAACTGTTATGAATTTCCCATGGTATATGCATTTCCCACGGTGCTGGGGGACTGTCTTATGAGAAGAAGTTGAAAATAGCAATTTGTGACGGACGCAAGACGGACGACGCACAAGGGACGCAGTACAATATAATACACTCACTTAGCCTTATGGTCAGGTGAGCTAATAATTAAATAATTCATGGGCACGTTCACATCAAATTCTTTGCAAAATTTGGAACAATGCAACATTTAGTTTCATTTTATTTTGGGGAGGATATGACATTGATGTTTGTACATATATTCTTGCAAAATACAGTACCATGTTTGATTTTGTAACCTAAATTTACTGTAAATTGATAAAATGGCAATTCATTAACTACATAATTTTCACACAGACTTCTATGTGATATTGGATTTTTATACATAAGATGAGTGCAACTTAATGAGGAAATCTTAACAACTTTACAATTTTTTAAAAATACTTTTAATCTAAATTAAAATGTATTTACTAGCTCATAATAAAAGAGCTACCGTTATGTCAAGGTCTGTAATTATAATTTGTAATTTAGTTAAGTATCATGTATTGAGAAATCTTCAAGGATTTAAGCACACGATCCTCTTGAAGTAGACCTTAAGTATTCATACAGTCATTGAATTTTCCAGAAACCTCTTAACCTGTAAAGGAAGTTCACTGTGCACAAATTCGAGTGGCACTTAATATAACGTGACCAGTTGACATAATTGCGTAAGAAAAAGAAAAAGGATAATTCACGTATCTGTTCAGCTAAGCGTACACCCTATGTGAATTTCCCACGAGTGAATGATTTGAGAAACTTTGGCTCTTTGAGAACGTAATCTGGACGATAAACAAAGGCAGACTGAATTATTTGACAAACTTTTGGCTCTTTGAGCACGCATTCTTGACGATACACATGGGTAAAAGCAAATTTAAAAGAGCTAATATATTTTACTTTTGTTGACGAGATCTGAATGGTCATTCGGAGCATCGAAAGACATAATAAAGAATCAAATTTTCTCTTTGCAAGATCCTATAAAAGTAGAATTAACATCCAATATTTTTACGCAATTTATAATCAAAGGTGTTTACATTCAGAAAGAAATATACTACTGCTGCAACAGTGTTTTTACTGTGCAACAAACTAAGGTCACGGTTTATAGTTTTCAGTATGCCACACACTTCAAACTGGATAGTCTATTTCTACTTTCTTATTAACTGAATATCGTTATGACATAAACATCATCGAGTCTTTTCCTAATTCAAAATATGCAGTTATTTTGCTCCAACTGTGGCTAACGGCTGTTTATTTATCTAAGGTAACACAGTATGGAATAGAGAGCAATTGCAATCTTTAACCTTGAAAATGTTTTACAATGTTTCCGATATACTGGGGGAAAACTAGTTTTCTGCATTGACTCTTCGTACTAACCAGTACTTTAATTCTGATTTTACTAGCCTAAACTAGTTCCTCAGCATAGATTCGTGGTTAATGCCTTTCAAACACAAATAAATTGAAAGAGCGAAATAATAATCCGAAACTATTTGGAAGAGTCTAAAACTAAGCTTGTACAAATTATGCTTATAAATAGCTACTATCAATATTAATATCAACTGTTGTAAATCGACGACTTTTCACTATGTTGGAATAGCACCTTTGATAAAAATTGCGGCACTTAGCTAGCTCTACCCATCACAGCTTACACCTGTACTTTTACTCGCTGCACCTTTCACACACAAAAAATGTCGCGAGACTCAACTTCGGTTAGTGACGTGGATTTACAGCCTGATTTTACACATTAGGGAATTGTATATCAATGCACAAGCAATCGTCGAAAACTGATGGGATGATATTTGATCATCACCGTATATACTCGCGTATAATCTAATGCCAAATTCAAACTGCATAGACCCAGATCTGCCATAGCATTATGCGACGGCAGATCAGGGTCTCTGTTGTTTGTATTTGGACCCGAATTACACGCGAGTATAGACGGTACGTGGAAGAAAGTGAGACATGATATCCGTCCTTTTTCAGTAACTATCAAGATACATTATAAAGCCAGGGGTAGGTTTGACGAATCTAGTATCTTACCTGAAGAAACAGTCGCATGTGCAGGTGCAGTGTGAACAAAGATTGCACACATTTTTTTAAAATGATTTCTCCCTTTAACACTCTAAGTCTGAATACCTAGCTAGAGATCCGGGAGGTGGGGAAGGCGGTAGGGGGATATGTAATAAAAAAGCATTGATATTTGCCATGGCGAATCACTGATTTAGGATTATTGTTTATATGGTCAGCATATTTATTAGATTTTATTTTCTTTAGAGAACATATTCAAACGCTTGAAATAATAATAATAATAATAATAATAAATAGTAGTAGTGTTTGTACCATTAATCTCGTTATTATTATTATTATTATTATTATTATTATTTCCAAGGTAGCCTTCGCATTCAAGAAGAGATTTAAACATCTCCAAGTTGGGCAAACATACAACACGTTTCTTTTTTCCTTAACTCTTGCTGAACTTGTATGTTTCAGTCTTGTTGAAATCAGCAAATGGACATACTATATGACTAACCTATATTTTCGTCAGTTGCCGATATTATATATATATATATATATATATATATATATATATATATATATATATATATATATATATATATATATATATATATATATGCGTGTGTGTGTGTGCGATATAATTCATACTCGCACTGCATAAGTTTTTGTGCCACTTATTTCTGGTCAATGGAGCTAACTCCTTTTGTATCAGTGTCCGTGCATCTGAGTTGTCTTTAGTATCACAATTATTAGCATTTAAGATTAATAAGACGGTGAAAATTATCCATCTCGAGGTTAACTAGGATTTTTTTTGTCAAGGTAGAGTCAACAGACTAGAGCAAAGATGCATAATGTCTGCTATTCGTCGGAATGTTTTCCTCGACAAATTATACATTTGAAGAAAATACAACCAACAGACAAAGCAACCAATGAATATTAAGTTCAACTTCAATGTATCGTTTCCATTTTTAGGAAAAAGCAATCTTTTATTTTCTTGCGATGGCGTTTAAAATAATCAATAATAAAGAACTGAAGGACTATAAGGTAGCAACAATGGAACCACAGAGAAAATAAATAAGAACTTTCGTCTGTGGCGGATCCAGGAACGTCGTTTGCGGAAGGGGGGGGGAGGGGTGCAGGCCGGGCGCGCGGAGGAGGGGGGGGGGGAGAATAATCAGACAAGTTGTCTGTTCGATGGAAACCTTAGTGAGGACATGGTGACGAAGCCGCCGGAAGCTCCTGCATTTTAAGACTTTCTATGACATAATTTTGACCACCTAACTCTAAAGAAAATCTGATCCAGGAAACGTTGTAGTTGTTTCCAACTCATTTCTTTTTTTTCTTTTTTTTTAAAGGGGGGGAGGCTGGCACCGTCCTCCCCCCGCTCCCCGTTCATTTGTCACCTTCACTTTGGACCATATATTGTGGTTCCTTGTAATTCTCGACTTGGAATATAACATTTCAGATTGAGACTTATTAAACAGTGTTGTGTCATGCCTTCTTCACAATTACATTTTCAGTAGCAACAACAATAATAAATACAGCAACAAGAAAGGACACAAATGCTGGCTATATTTAAAAATCATTAATAAAAACAGGTTGTTCAGATTTGTTTTTCTCTTCGCTCTCAAAGGGCCATATTGTACTTTCTTTGACTGAATAATATTAGGAGTGCAAAAGCAATTTTATTTCACGACAAGACTGCTTGAAAAACAGAAGCCAAAAATCGATGGAGCTAACACATGACTAGGGAAAATTTAATGTAAACTAAATGGGTGTACGACATCTTTTACGTAATTTCTCCTAGCTTATTTACAGAATAAATTTCCTTTTATGGAACTCCCTGAAATGTGCTGAGAGCATGTTGATTGAAAAGAACTTGAATGTCAATGGAACCCCAAAATAAAGTAAATTCCGTCTTGATAAAAATTGTATTAGTCGCACTTTTCCTGTCTTTTATGTCCTTTACCATTCAAAGAAACACGAGAGAGTTTTTTTGACCAGGTAATTTTGGATCGACAAAATCTGTTCACAGATCTCGTTAAATTTGAGTAGTCGATGGGAGACGAAATACCAGATGCCATGATATAAGAAGCATGTGTCCACGATTAGGGAATAACGTGAGTTGAATCTATCACACACAAACTGCAGCAGTAAAAATCTATGTTTTTTTCTCACTAAAGTGTGTTCTACTGGAACAGTAAATGTCAGTTTCTTCACTATATTGTGTGCTAATGCAGTAGTAAAAGTCAGTTTCTACACTAAAATGGGTGCTACTGAAACAGTAAAAGTAAGTTTCTTCATTAAAATAGGTGCTATTTTAATAGGGCACCGGATGGCCGGGTGATCTAAGGCGCTCGCCTTTACAGATCGCTCACACCTCTCACCTATGTCCACGTGACTTCGAGTCTCGGCTCGACCAACGGGCGTATGTGAGAAGGCTTGCCAATATCTTCCCGTGGATAGGCGGTTCTTCCCCGGGGTCTTTCCAGGTTATTGCTCCACCACATATATTGGCCGCCATGTATAGCCTATCATGTGCTGAAAAATGGCATTAAACCCCACAAAAGCCAAACAAAGAACAAACAACTAAGCTATTATGACAGTAAAAGCCATTTTCTTTACTAAGTTGTGGGCTATTGCAACAGTAAAAGTCTGTTTTTTCACTGAAATGGGTACCATTGTAACAGTAAAAGTAGCTTTCTGCATTAATTTTTGTACTAATGTGAAATGTACAAAAGTTTTTTTTTTATTGCCTTTTTATTGTTTTATTTTAACTTAAATGTATGCAGTAAAAGTAAGCTCCTTCACTAAAGTGTGTGATACTGCAATAGTAAAGGTCAGTTTGTTCATTTAATCGTATGTTACTGCAATAGTAAAATTCGGCTTTTTTACTAAAATGGGTACCATTGTAAAGTAAAAGTAGGTTTCTCCATTAAATTGTGTGCTACTGCGAAAGGTAAAAGTTGTTTATTTTTGCTTAAATGTGTGCAGTAAAAGTCAGTTCCTTCTCTAAAGTGTGTGTTTCTGCAAAAGAAAAGTCAGTTTCCTCACTAAATTGTATTTGCTTCTTCAACAGTAAAAGTCAATTTCTTCACTAAATTGTATCTGCTACTGCAACAGGAAAAGTCAATTTCTTCACTAAATTGTATCTGCTACTGCAACAGGAAAAGTCAATTTCTTCACTAAATTGTATCTGCTACTGCAACAGGAAAAGTCAATTTCTTCACTAAATTGTATCTGCTACTGCAACAGTAAAAGTCAGTTTCTTCACTAAATTGTATCTGTTACTGCAACAGTAAAAGTCAGTTTCCTCACTAAATTGTATCTGCTACTGCAACAGGAAAAGTCAATTTCTTCACTAAATTGTATCTGCTACTGCAACAGTAAAAGTCAATTTCTTCACTAAACTGTATTTGCTACTGCAACAGTAAAAGTCAATTTCTTCACTAAATTGTGTGCTACTGCAACAGTAAAAGTCAATTTCTTCACTAAATTGTATCTGCTACTGCAACAGGAAAAGTCAGTTCCTTCACAAATTTGTATGCTACTGCAACAGTAAAAGTCAATTTCTTCACTAATTTGTATCTGCTACTGCAACAGGAAAAGTCAGTTTCTTCACTACATTGTATCTGCTACTGCAACAGGAAAAGTCAGTTTCTTCACTAAATTGTATGCTACTTCAACAGTAAAGGTCAGTTTCTTCACTAAATTGTATCTACTACTGCAACAGGAAAAGTCAATTTCTTTACTAAATTATATCTGCTACTGCAACAGTAAAAGTCAGTTTCGTCACTAAATTGTATGCTACTGCAACAGTAAAAGTCAGTTGCTTCACTAAATTTTATCTGCTACTGCAACAGTGAAAGTCAGTTTCTTCACTAAATTGTGTGCTACTGCAACAGGAAAAGTCAGTTTCTTCACTAAATTGTATGCTACTTCAACAGTAAAAGTCAATTTCTTCACTAAATTGTATCTGCTACTGCAACAGGAAAAGTCAATTTCTTTTACTAAATTATATGCTACTTCAACATTAAAAGTCAATTTCGTCACTAAATTGTATGCTTCTGCAACAGTAAAAGTCAGTTACTTCACTAAATTGTATGCTACTTCAAGAGTTAAAGTCAGTTACTTCACTAAATTGCATGCTACTTCAACAGTAAAAGTCAGTTACTTCACTAAATTGTATGCTACTGCAACAGTAAAAGTCAGTTACTTCACTAAATTGCATGCTACTGCAACATTAAAAGTCAGTTACTTCACTAAATTGTATGCTACTGCAACAAAAAGAGTCAGTTACTTCATTAAATTGCATGCTACTGCAACAGTAAAAGTCAGTTACTTCACTAAATTGTATTTGCTACTGCAACAGTAAAAGTCAGATCCTTCTCTAAAGTGTGTGTTTCTGCAAAAGAAAAGTCAGTTTCCTCACTAAATTGTATTTGCTTCTTCAACAGTAAAAGTTAATTTCTTCACTAAATTGTATTTGCTACTGCAACAGTAAAAGTCAGTTCCTTCTCTAAAGTGTGTGTTTCTGCAAAAGAAAAGTCAGTTTCCTCACTAAATTGTATTTGCTTCTTCAACAGTAAAAGTTAATTTCTTCACTAAATTGTATTTGCTACTGCAACAGTAAAAGTCAGTTCCTTCTCTAAAGTGTGTGTTTCTGCAAAAGAAAAGTCAGTTTCCTCACTAAATTGTATTTGCTTCTTCAACAGGAAAAGTCAATTTCTTCACTAAATTTTGTGCTACTGCAGCAGGAAAAGTCAATTTCTTCACTAAATTGTATGCTACTTCAACAGTAAAAGTCAATTCCTTCACTAAATTTTGTGCTACTGCAACAGGAAAAGTCAGTTTCTTCACTAAATTGTATGATACTGGAACAGTAAAAGTCAGTTTCTTCACTAAATTGTATGCTACTGCAACAGTAAAAGTCAGTTTCTTCACTAAATTGTATGCTACTTAAACAGTAAAAGTCAGTTTCTTCACTAAATTGTGTGCTTCTTCAATAGTAAAAGTCAATTTCTTCACTAAATTGTATGCTACTTCAACAGGAAAAGTCAGTTTCTTCACTAAATTGTGTGCTACTGGAACAGTAAAAGTCAGTTTCTTCCGTAAATTGTTTGATACTGCAACAGTAAAAGTCAATTTCTTCACTAAATTGTATCTGATACTGCAACAGTAAAAGTCAGTTTCTTCACTAAATTGTATCTGCAACTGCAACAGGAAAAGTCAGTTTCTTCACTAAATTGTATCTGCTACTGCAACAGGAAAAGTCAGTTTCTTTACTAAATTGTGTGATACTGCAACAGGAAAAGTCAGTTTGTTCACTTTATTTTATCTGCTACTGCAACAGTAAAAGTCAGTTTCTTCACTAATTTGTATGCTACTGCAACAGTAAAAGTCAGTTTCTTCACTAAATTGTATCTGCTACTGCAACAGGAAAAGTCAGTTTGTTCACTATATTTTATCTGCTGCTGCAACAGGAAAAGTCAGTTTCTTCACTAAATTATATGCTACTGCAACAGTAAAAGTCAATTTCTTCACTAAATTGTGTGATACTGCAACAGTAAAAGTCAGTTTCTTCACTAAATTGTATGCTACTGCAACAGTAAAAGTCAATTTCTTCACTAAATTGTATGCTACTGCAACAGTAAAAGTCAATTACTTCACTAAATTGTATGCTACTGCAACAGTAAAAGTCAGTTACTTCACTAAATTGTATGCTACTGCAACAGTAAAAGTCAATTACTTCACTAAATTGTGTGCTACTGCAACATTAAAAGTCAGTTTCTTCACTAATTTGTATCTGCTACTGCAACAGGAAAAGTCAGTTTCTTCACTAAATTTTATCTGCTACTGCAACAGTAAAAGTCAGTTTCTTCACTAATTTGTATGCTACTTCAACAGTAAAAGTCAATTTCTTCACTAATTTGTATGCTACTGCAACAGGAAAAGTCAGTTTCTTCACTAAATTGTGTGATACTGCAACAGTAAAAGTCAATTTTTTCACTAAATTTTATCTGCTACTGCAACAGTAAAAGTCAATTTCTTCACTAATTTGTATCTGCTACTGCAACAGTAAAAGTCAATTTCTTCACTAAATTGTGTGATACTGCAACAGTAAAAGTCAACTTCTTCACTAATTTGTATCTGCTACTGCAACAGGAATAGTCAGTTTCTTCACTACATGTATCCTACTGCAACAGTAAAAGTCAGTTTCTTCACTAATTTGTATCTGCTACTGCAACAGTAAAAGTCAGTTTCTTTACTAATTTTAATCTGCTACTGCAACAGGAAAAGTCAGTTTCTTCACTAAATTTTAGCTGCTACTGCTACAGTAAAAGTCAGTTTCTTCACTAAATTGTATCTGTTACTGCAACAGTAAAAGTCAATTTCTTCACTAAATTGTATCTGTTACTGCAACAGTAAAAGTCAATTTCTTCACTAAATTGTATCTGTTACTGCAACAGTAAAAGTCAGTTTCTTCACTAAATTGTATCTGTTACTGCAACAGTAAAAGTCAATTTCTTCACTAAATTTTAGCTGCTACTGCTACAGTAAAAGTCAGTTTCTTCACTAAATTGTATCTGTTACTGCAACAGTAAAAGTCAATTTTTTCACTAACTTTTAGCTGCTACTGCTACAGTAAAAGTCAATTTCTTCACTAAATTGTATGTTACTGCAACAGTAAAAGTCAATTTCTTCACTAAATTGTATCTGCTACTGCTACAGTAAAAGTCAGTTTCTTCACTACATTGTGTGATACTGCAACAGTAAAAGTCAATTTCTTCACTAAATTGTATCTGCTACTGCAACAGTAAAAGTCAGTTTCTTCACTAAATTGTATGCCACTGCAACAGTAAAAGTCAATTTCTTCACTAAATTGTATCTGCTACTGCAACAGTAAAAGTCAATTTCTTCACTAAATTGGATGCTACTGCAACAGTAAAAGTCAGTTTCCTCACTAAATTGTATCTGCTACTGCAACAGGAAAAGTCAATTTCTTCACTAAATTGTATCTGCCACTGCAACAGTAAAAGTCAATTTCTTCACTAAATTGTATTTGCTACTGCAACAGTAAAAGTCAGTTTCTTCGCTAATTTGTATGCTACTTCAACAGTAAAAGTCAATTTCTTCACTAAATGGTATATGCTACTGCAACAGTAAAAGTCAGTTTCTTCGCTAATTTGTATGCTACTGCAACAGGAAAAGTCAGTTTCTTCAATAAATTGTGTCATACTGCAACAGTAAAAGTCAATTTCTTCACTAAATTGTATCTGCTACTGCAACAGTAAAAGTCAGTTTCTTCACTAAATTGTATGCCACTGCAACAGTAAAAGTCAATTTCTTCACTAAATTGTATGCTACTGCAACAGTAAAAGTCAATTTATTCACTAAATTGTATCTGCTACTGCAACAGTAAAAGTCAGTTTCTTCACTAAATTGTATGCCACTGCAACAGTAAAAGTCAATTTCTTCACTAAATTGTATGCTACTGCAACAGTAAAAGTCAATTTATTCACTAAATTGTATCTGCTACTGCAACAGTAAAAGTCAGTTTCTTCACTAAATTGTATGCTACTGCAACAGTAAAAGTCAATTTCTTCACTAAATTGTATGCTACTGCAACAGTAAAAGTCAATTACTTCACTAAATTGTATGCTACTGCAACAGTAAAAGTCAGTTACTTCACTAAATTGTATGCTACTGCAACAGTAAAAGTCAATTACTTCACTAAATTGTGTGCTACTGCAACATTAAAAGTCAGTTTCTTCACTAATTTGTATCTGCTACTGCAACAGGAAAAGTCAGTTTCTTCACTAAATTTTATCTGCTACTGCAACAGTAAAAGTCAGTTTCTTCACTAATTTGTATGCTACTTCAACAGTAAAAGTCAATTTCTTCACTAATTTGTATGCTACTGCAACAGGAAAAGTCAGTTTCTTCACTAAATTGTGTGATACTGCAACAGTAAAAGTCAATTTTTTCACTAAATTTTATCTGCTACTGCAACAGTAAAAGTCAATTTCTTCACTAATTTGTATCTGCTACTGCAACAGTAAAAGTCAATTTCTTCACTAAATTGTGTGATACTGCAACAGTAAAAGTCAACTTCTTCACTAATTTGTATCTGCTACTGCAACAGGAATAGTCAGTTTCTTCACTACATGTATCCTACTGCAACAGTAAAAGTCAGTTTCTTCACTAATTTGTATCTGCTACTGCAACAGTAAAAGTCAGTTTCTTTACTAATTTTAATCTGCTACTGCAACAGGAAAAGTCAGTTTCTTCACTAAATTTTAGCTGCTACTGCTACAGTAAAAGTCAGTTTCTTCACTAAATTGTATCTGTTACTGCAACAGTAAAAGTCAATTTCTTCACTAAATTGTATCTGTTACTGCAACAGTAAAAGTCAATTTCTTCACTAAATTGTATCTGTTACTGCAACAGTAAAAGTCAGTTTCTTCACTAAATTGTATCTGTTACTGCAACAGTAAAAGTCAATTTCTTCACTAAATTTTAGCTGCTACTGCTACAGTAAAAGTCAGTTTCTTCACTAAATTGTATCTGTTACTGCAACAGTAAAAGTCAATTTCTTCACTAAATTTTAGCTGCTACTGCTACAGTAAAAGTCAATTTCTTCACTAAATTGTATGTTACTGCAACAGTAAAAGTCAATTTCTTCACTAAATTGTATCTGCTACTGCTACAGTAAAAGTCAGTTTCTTCACTACATTGTGTGATACTGCAACAGTAAAAGTCAATTTCTTCACTAAATTGTATCTGCTACTGCAACAGTAAAAGTCAGTTTCTTCACTAAATTGTATGCCACTGCAACAGTAAAAGTCAATTTCTTCACTAAATTGTATCTGCTACTGCAACAGTAAAAGTCAATTTCTTCACTAAATTGGATGCTACTGCAACAGTAAAAGTCAGTTTCCTCACTAAATTGTATCTGCTACTGCAACAGGAAAAGTCAATTTCTTCACTAAATTGTATCTGCCACTGCAACAGTAAAAGTCAATTTCTTCACTAAATTGTATTTGCTACTGCAACAGTAAAAGTCAGTTTCTTCGCTAATTTGTATGCTACTTCAACAGTAAAAGTCAATTTCTTCACTAAATGGTATATGCTACTGCAACAGCAAAAGTCAGTTTCTTCGCTAATTTGTATGCTACTGCAACAGGAAAAGTCAGTTTCTTCAATAAATTGTGTGATACTGCAACAGTAAAAGTCAATTTCTTCACTAAATTGTATCTGCTACTGCAACAGTAAAAGTCAGTTTCTTCACTAAATTGTATGCCACTGCAACAGTAAAAGTCAATTTCTTCACTAAATTGTATGCTACTGCAACAGTAAAAGTCAATTTATTCACTAAATTGTATCTGCTACTGCAACAGTAAAAGTCAGTTTCTTCACTAAATTGTATGCCACTGCAACAGTAAAAGTCAATTTCTTCACTAAATTGTATGCTACTGCAACAGTAAAAGTCAATTTATTCACTAAATTGTATCTGCTACTGCAACAGTAAAAGTCAGTTTCTTCACTAAATTGTATGCTACTGCAACAGTAAAAGTCAATTTCTTCACTAAATTGTATGCTACTGCAACAGTAAAAGTCAATTACTTCACTAAATTGTATGCTACTGCAACAGTAAAAGTCAGTTACTTCACTAAATTGTATGCTACTGCAACAGTAAAAGTCAATTACTTCACTAAATTGTGTGCTACTGCAACATTAAAAGTCAGTTTCTTCACTAATTTGTATCTGCTACTGCAACAGGAAAAGTCAGTTTCTTCACTAAATTTTATCTGCTACTGCAACAGTAAAAGTCAGTTTCTTCACTAATTTGTATGCTACTTCAACAGTAAAAGTCAATTTCTTCACTAATTTGTATGCTACTGCAACAGGAAAAGTCAGCTTCTTCACTAAATTGTGTGATACTGCAACAGTAAAAGTCAATTTCTTCACTAAATTTTATCTGCTACTGCAACAGTAAAAGTCAATTTCTTCACTAATTTGTATCTGCTACTGCAACAGTAAAAGTCAATTTCTTCACTAAATTGTCTGCCACTGCAACAGTAAAAGTCAATTTCTTTACTAATTTGTATCTGCTGCTGCAACAGTAAAAGTCAATTTCTTCACTAAATTGTGTGATACTGCAACAGTAAAAGTCAACTTCTTCACTAATTTGTATCTGCTACTGCAACAGGAATAGTCAGTTTCTTCACTACATGTATCCTACTGCAACAGTAAAAGTCAGTTTCTTCACTAATTTGTATCTGCTACTGCAACAGTAAAAGTCAGTTTCTTTACTAATTTTAATCTGCTACTGCAACAGGAAAAGTCAGTTTCTTCACTAAATTTTAGCTGCTACTGCTACAGTAAAAGTCAGTTTCTTCACTAAATTGTATCTGTTACTGCAACAGTAAAAGTCAATTTCTTCACTAAATTGTATCTGTTACTGCAACAGTAAAAGTCAATTTCTTCACTAAATTGTATCTGTTACTGCAACAGTAAAAGTCAGTTTCTTCACTAAATTGTATCTGTTACTGCAACAGTAAAAGTCAATTTCTTCACTAAATTTGAGCTGCTACTGCTACAGTAAAAGTCAGTTTCTTCACTAAATTGTATCTGTTACTGCAACAGTAAAAGTCAATTTCTTCACTAAATTTTAGCTGCTACTGCTACAGTAAAAGTCAATTTCTTCACTAAATTGTATGTTACTGCAACAGTAAAAGTCAATTTCTTCACTAAATTGTATCTGCTACTGCTACAGTAAAAGTCAGTTTCTTCACTACATTGTGTGATACTGCAACAGTAAAAGTCAATTTCTTCACTAAATTGTATCTGCTACTGCAACAGTAAAAGTCAGTTTCTTCACTAAATTGTATGCCACTGCAACAGTAAAAGTCAATTTCTTCACTAAATTGTATGCCACTGCAACAGTAAAAGTCAATTTCTTCACTAAATTGTATCTGCTACTGCAACAGTAAAAGTCAATTTCTTCACTAAATTGTATCTGCTACTGCAACAGTAAAAGTCAATTTCTTCACTAAATTGTATCTGCTACTGCAACAGTAAAAGTCAATTTCTTCACTAAATTGGATGCTACTGCAACAGTAAAAGTCAGTTTCCTCACTAAATTGTATCTGCTACTGCAACAGGAAAAGTCAATTTCTTCACTAAATTGTATCTGCCACTGCAACAGTAAAAGTCAATTTCTTCACTAAATTGTATTTGCTACTGCAACAGTAAAAGTCAGTTTCTTCGCTAATTTGTATGCTACTTCAACAGTAAAAGTCAATTTCTTCACTAAATGGTATATGCTACTGCAACAGCAAAAGTCAGTTTCTTCGCTAATTTGTATGCTACTGCAACAGGAAAAGTCAGTTTCTTCAATAAATTGTGTGATACTGCAACAGTAAAAGTCAATTTCTTCACTAAATTGTATCTGCTACTGCAACAGTAAAAGTCAGTTTCTTCACTAAATTGTATGCCACTGCAACAGTAAAAGTCAATTTCTTCACTAAATTGTATCTGCTACTGCAACAGTAAAAGTCAGTTTCTTCACTAATTTGTATGCTACTGCAACAGTAAAAGTCAATTTCTTCACTAATTTGTATCTGCTACTGCAACAGGAAAAGTCAGTTTCTTCACTACATTGTATGCTACTGCAACAGGAAAAGTCAGTTTCTTCACTAAATTTAATCTACTTCAACAGTAAAGGTCAATTTCTTCACTAAATTGTATCTACTACTGCAACAGTAAAAGTCAGTTTCGTCACTAAATTGTATGCTACTGCAACAGGAAAAGTCAGTTGCTTCACTAAATTTTATCTGCTACTGCAACAGTAAAAGTCAGTTTCTTCAATAATTTGTATGCTACTGCAACAGGAAAAGTCAGTTTCTTCACTAATTTGTATGCTACTGCAACAGTAAAAGTCAATTTCTTCACTAAATTGTGTGATACTGCAACAGTAAAAGTCAGTTTCGTCACTAAATTGTATGCTACTGCAACAGCAAAAGTCAATTTCTTCACTAAATTGTATCTGCTACTGCAACAGGAAAAGTCAGTTTCTTCACTAAATTGTTTGCTACTGCAACAGGAAAAGTCAATTTCTTCACTAAATTGTATCTGCTACTGCAACAGTAAAAGTCAATTACTTCACTAAATTGTATGCTTCTGCAACAGTAAAAGTCAGTTACTTCACTAAATTGTATGCTACTGCAACAGTAAAAGTCAGTTTCTTCACTAAATTGTATGCTTCTGCAACAGTAAAAGTCAGTTTCTTCACTAAATTGTATGCTACTGCAACAGTAAAAGTCAGTTACTTCACTAAATTGTATGCTACTGCAACAGTAAAAGTCAATTACTTCACTAAATTGTATCTGCTACTGCAACAGTAAAAGTCAGTTCTTCACTAAATTGTATGCTACTGGAACAGTAAAAGTCAGTTTCTTCACTAAATTGTGTGCTACTGCAACAGTAAAAGTCAGTTACTTCACTAAATTGTCTGCTACTGCAACAGTAAAAGTCAGTTACTTCACTAAATTGTATGCTACTGCAACAGTAAAAGTCAATTACTTCACTAAATTGTATGCTGCTGCAACAGTTAAAGTCAGTTTCTTCACTAAATTGTGTGCTACTGCAACAGTAAAAGTCAGTTACTTCAGTAAAATGTATTCTACTGCAACAGGAAAAGTCAGTTTCTTCACTAAATTGTGTGATACTGCAACAGGAAAAGTCAGTTTCTTCACTAAATTGTGTGATACTGCAACAGTAAAAGTCAGTTACTTCACTAAATTGTGTGATTCTGCAACAGGAAAAGTCAGTTTCTTCACTAAATTGTATCTGCTACTGCAACAGGAAAAGTCAGTTTCTTCACTAAATTGTATATGCTACTGCAACAGTAAAAGTCAGTTTCTTCACTAAATTGTATTTGCTACTGCAACAGTAAAAGTCAGTTTCTTTACTAAATTCTATTTGCTAAGCTGCACACGTTTGCAACATCCCAATTTATATAACGATTTGATTACACTGTATCAAAAACAAAAAAGAAACAAAAAAACTCAAGGTAAGGTTTTCATGTACTTTTATGATAAAGTTGGAAGTTCCGTTATCCTTTTCAAATGGCACAGACATAAAACACATATACAGGCAATTATTAAATAGTGTCTCTGTTTCTAAGAGGATTGGGTGCCCTGAAAAGAAACGTTTGAAAAAAACATTTGGACCTGAAAATGTCAACTGCAACTTCCTTACACTTTTCCACGCCCAAGTCCTACTTTTGCTGTGGTAGTGGTTACCGCAGCTGTCGACACCTATGTAGTGGAGGGTGTAGGTATAGGTCTCCTTTTCTTAGGCTTCTCCAAAGAAGTTTAATAAATTTATCTGAATTTACATTTTTTTAGATATTCTAAACTCTGTCAAATGTCTTCTTACACACTAAGTTTTTTTCACTCTTTTTCATGTGTTTCCCTCTTCACCTGTTGCTTTGTATTTTCCTCTTCTTGTTGTTGAGCAAATGTCTGTTCTTTTTCTTTTTATCGTTTTTATCGGTTTTGTGTGTGGTTTTTTTTGTATCCTTCTGTTTCTTTTTAAAATCATTATAAGCTGGCAATGGTGGAGAAGGGGCTTTAGCAGAAACTACCAGGAAAAATTCTTGCGAAGAAGATAAGAATTGCACAAAGCAAAATTGAAGTCAATCTTCTTTGGAAGAATACTTGCTGCAGCAGCAACAGTAGTTATGCTATCACTCTGAGTAAAAGAAGTATCTATTGCAGGCGCTCACCAGTACAATGTCTTCATTTTAGCCATGTTATCCTATACTTGTACTGTTTCCGCATTGGTATATATATATATATATTGCAAGTGACGTCATGCATTAGCTGTATTCTGATTGGAAGTTACAAAGCACGTGCTGACTGAATTATGTTACACACATTCTGTTATACTGTTCGTACTTGTTAAGAAATGGTTTATTTATGACTGTCTGTTGAAAAGCGACGAATAGGAGTGCTTACACACACTATACCCACCAGCATAATTATATGAAACATAAACCAAATTCATCCACTATAAAATGTGTGTGTGTGAATATCTTATCTAGACTTAAAAGCAATTACATTTCAATCCACGTGTTTTTGTTTCATGCTGCAACAAATTCACAATTTAGATAAAATAAAATTCATGTTTATCATGGTACAACAAATTCACATTTCAAAAATTAAGCTTCATATTTTTTTTTCTTTCATGGCATTACAAATTCGCGTTTCAAAAAACAAAATTCATGTTTTTATTTTTTTATATTTTATTTATTTATTTATTGCAACATTTGAGTAGTATCTCTTTTCCAAGAGATCTATGAGGGTTCTGAAAAGGGCAATGTATGTCTATGTATTCCACAAAAACTAAAATTTTAATCACTTACCCCTCTTGTGTGATAGTATATACGTATGTTTAGGGGTATAATGAATGTAAAGACTCCTACCTTTGTGTGTGATAGACTTTTTTTTTACACATAGATATAAAAATTCTTTTCTTAACAAGTACAAAACATTCCATGTACGATGCATAACTTTGATGTAGTTTGGTTTTTGCCGTTTGAAAATAACATGGAACTCTTTATCTTGAAATAATTGTATAATTACACCAAACCTTACGCCAAAACTTGTTTGTTTTGGATACAGTGTAATCATCGCTTTGCATAAAATGGGATGCCCAAAAGTTCGTAGTTTGCGAATACAAATGTATTACGTATCATTTTACTGTTTCAGTTACATGCAATTTAGTGAATAATCTGACTTTTACTTTTCCAGTAGCATACAATTTAGTGAAGAAACTGACTTTAAATGTTGCAATAGCACAACATTTAGTGAAAAAACTATATTTTACTGTTGCAGTAGCACACACTTTAGTGGGAACCCCCCCCCCACCCCCGTCTTTTACTGTTACAATAACACAAATTTTAGTTAAGTAACTGACTTTTACTATTGCAGTAGCACATGATTTAGTGAAGAAACTGACTTTTACTGTTCCAGTAAAATACAATTTAGTGAAGAAACTGACTTTTACTTTTGCAGAAGCACATAATTTAGTGAAGAAATTGAGTTTTACTGTTCCAGTAGCATACAATTTAGTAAAGAAAAAGACTTTTACTGTTGCAGTATCACATAATTTAGTGAAGAAACCGACTTTTCCTGTTGCAGTAGCACCTAATTTAGTGAAGAAACTGACTTACTGTTGCAGTAGCACATAATTTAGTGAAGAAACTGATTTTTACCGTTGCAGTAGCATACAATTTATTGAAGAGACTGACTTTTACTTTTGCAGAAGCACATAATTTAGTGACGAAACTGACTTTTACTGTTGCAGCTACACACAATTTAGTGACGAAACTGACTTTTACTCTTGCAGCCGAGCAAATACAACTAGGTGAAGAAACTGACTTTTACTGTTGCAGTAGCACACACTTTAGTAGCCTACAATTTAGTTGGATAGTAGATTATTTCTTTGTTCGGTAATTGGTTCCTTTAGTCTTATTGGTCTAGTAGTTTTTTAATTTGAGTAACAATATCTCGCATCTGACTGGTCCAGTACTTTTTTGAAGTACTGGGTATAATGATAGATCTGGAATTTTAATTTCTCAAATTTCTCCACGTCTTTATATATGCACTGTCGAAGCCCATGTGTAAAACAGATAGCACTAGATTTCAATTTCTGTATGGTTCATTACTCTTAGCACAACTACTACTTGCGACGCATCCCACGGCATATTTAATGACAAAAAATAACCTGACTTTTACTGTTGCAGTTTCGTAAAGAAACTTAAACCCCTTACCTCTCTTGTGTGATAGTATATAAGTATGCTTGTAAGTATAGATTGTTTAAGCTCTCCTACTCTTCGCTGGAACTCCCTACTTTGATATAAAAGTACACCGAATCTTATGCCTATCTTGTTTGCTTTTCACACAGTTTAATCATCGCGTTCTATAAAATGTGTGCGGCAAAAGTTCGGAGGTTATTAAGTACAAAACGTATACTTACAGTCAGGTAATGGATACAGCATGTTAGACACTGAGGTGGAGAAAAAAAGACTGGTTCTTATTCCGTCGATGGTTGGAATTTAGAAAACTTGTTGATGGTATATGAAATTCACGGATGATTCGGTTTGATCGATTTTTTTTAAAACTACAAAACCGAATTGAGTGGCTATAACGTATTCATATAATACGTACAATGGCATACAAATCATGGTTAGACTATATGTTCAGTTATGTTATTTATGCCCTTCCACCGTTTACGTAAAGATCCTTTATTGAATATTTTTCGTGAATAAATGATTAGTTTTTTAGACTGTGCATTCGTAGTATTTTCTTAGTCTTTAGATATGCATTATAAGAAAACTCACCAAAAAGATTTCGTCAGAAATTTTCCTTAAAAAGATTCCTGTCTGAAATAATCAATGCGTATGCGTATATAATAAATTCAATACATAAAGGTATTCATTATACTTTTTATATAAATATTTCTGTATCTTTTTTTCTTTCGTTCTTTGAATATTTCTTTTTATATCATTAGATGTTCTTAAATAAATTTAGACTGCGCAATCGCAGGATACAAAACTTCTAGACAAAACATATTCTTATTCAAATACTTTTACAATGGTAAGCTGATGCTAAAGAAAAAACGATGATAATTTTCATTTTTTCCAATAGGAGGAGTTTTGTTTGCATATTTATATATGTATTTATTTATTTATCTGAATGAATTTTTCTCAGAATCTTCTGATTTCGATGAAAGTGTTTCAGATCGCCTTATAACGTGTTTTATCAGAGGAATAAAAAGCCATACTGCACCGGTTGGAATTTTCTGATTTCTTTTCACAGTGGGTTTCCTCCCTTTGATTGGATAATCTTATTCTGAAAGAGCTCTTGTACCATTTATTCTCCGTGTTATTTTCACTGATGTTATATTCGACAACTGATGAAAACATCGATCCACGACGAAGAAAAAACACTCACATTGTTGATTTACTCTTTTGGCAAGCGTTATTATTGTTGATTTATTCTTTTGGCAAGCGTTACTTTTTATGCATATAACTCTTCTTAAGATTAGTAGAACAAAAGAGGTATCCCTTCTTTGAAGCGTGGTATCTTAAGATTATATATTTATCTGTACTTCAGGCACAACACTGGTTTCCATAGCTGCAGTCGGTTGTTTAACGCCGTATGTCAGATAGGTTGTAAACTCACGGTCTTGGCTTTCTTTTCATGATTTTGACCGGTTTTAGTGTCGGGTTCGCCTCGGATACCTTGTGCGATACCTGTTTAAAAAAAAAAAAAAATCATTTATAGTTCCTTGAAATGTTCTTGAAATGTTTATGATAAAATGTTTAGCCAAAGACAAAGCTCACCCTTGGACTTGACGGTGCAACCTGTGAATTTGACAGTGCACACGAGAATACATACTGGTGAAAAATCATTCAAATGTGAAGTTTGTGGTGAAACATTTAGTGATATTGAAAGTATGAAAGAGCACATGATTTCACATACTGTAGAGAAACCATTCAAATGTGAGGTTTGTAGTAAAATGTTTAGTGATGATATTGCTTTAAAGGAACATGTGAGGATACATACTTCTAGAGAACAAAGGTTCAGGTGTGAAGTTTGCGATAAAAGGTTTAATCGGAGAGGACATTTAAAGGTGCATATAATGACACATACTGGAATAAAACCATTCAAATGTGAATATTGTGATAAAATGTTTAGTTGGAATAGTGATTTACAGAGGCACAGGAGGATACATACTGGAGAGAAACCATTCAAATGTGAAGTTTGTGGTAAAATGACAAATTGCAGTAGTAATTTGAAGAAGCACATGCGGATTCATACTGTAGAGAAATTATTCAAATGTGATGTTTGTAATAAAACGTTTAGATTGAAGGGTGAATTGAAACTGCACAAGAGGATACATACTGTAGAAAAACCATTCAAATGTGAAGTCTCTGATGCAAGATTTAGTTGAAACGGAATTCGTAAAGAGCACATGCTGAGACAGTAAGTTCCTTTATAGACTTTGTGGCAGGCTTGCATTTAGGGTAATAAAGAAACCTTTAGATCAACGGGTGTACATTTTCCCAAACAGATTATGAGAACATGACACTTTAGCTGACAAGAAGTATAATAAGATGAACAGAAATAGTGAACTCTTGTATTCAAAAAGTGTACAAGAGTAAGTGACAATTTAAAAAAAGGTGGAAAAATAAAAATAATTATGCTTAATAAGATATTCCGTTGCAAATCAATATTGATTTTATTTGAATGTAACAATTTTTAGCCTGCTAATGCATGCCCCCTCTACTATACCCTGAATCCCCAATCTTCTTATCAGTGCCTCAGATTTCTAGAGACTGAGAGTCCTGGACTCCTAGTGTCAAAAGCCTGTATGGAGCTTTGATAATGATTTGACCATGCGATGCTGTTAATACTGGCTGGAAACTGTAAATACAGTGAACTCTGCATTTATGAACAGGGACAAAGGCTACTGATACAAGACATGTGAGTGATAGTCCTTGTGGTTATTTGGAGAACTTTATCTTAGCACATTTTTAAAAAAGCAAAATCTTAACAAGAGTACCATAAACAGCACATAAACCTGCCCCATGTGTAATAGTCCCCTATGCAACACACTAAATTTAATGTGCAAAAACAAGTACCTGTATGTTTCATATTTGTGATGTTTCATGGATAAATGTGGTATTCTTGCCTGCCTTTGGTTGGTTTATGTTAGGTGACCACAGGCAAACATGAACAAATTATGGATTAGCATAGTTGGTATAAACCACAGTCACCATGGTCAGCTCATGGATATCCTTGGTACTCCCATGGACAACAGTTATCTGTCCAAGAAAACTTAAAAAGATGAGCCGGAGGATGTCAAAATCACATGGCAGGTTTCAGTTTGCTATGCAAGATTGTAACAGAATTTTTAAAAAATCACTTATTTGCCAACAAATTGGTTACTATTTCATCTTTGTTAAAAACTCCCACCTATTTTAGTTAAATTTTTAATGTCACCCTTAAATGAGTATTAACTTTTAAGGAATCATGTAGTCTTCTGTATTTAATGCTCAAGTTGTTCATAAGACGCATGAATGTTTTGACATACCTTGTCATCCACTCTTACTGTATAGCATATGCTGCTTCACAGGAATAATTTATTCCTGAATTTATTGTCCTTTCTATATTATTCACTGTGATGTCATTTGCTAGCTTAAATTCCACACATGTCCACACAATATACACTGAAAGCACACAACGTACACAGTGGTAAAGAGTGATGATGAGTGTAGGTATGTGACATTTATTGGTGTAATTCAGACAATTCTTTGACTAAAATTACACACAAACATGTTTGTGTTTGCATATATATATATATATATATATATATATATATATATATATATATATATATATATATATATATATATACTGTCTTTATTTATTTTGTTTATTTATTTACAATGATTATACAAGTATAGATGTTTGTAAACGATATGACAATATACTGATGTAATCCATTTATATAATGAAAATTTTTGATAAAAGTTAAACCTTTAGGTTGATTGAAAATTCTGCTCATCCATCAGTGTTATGAACCTTTTTGTAAACCACTTTGCTTTCTTTTTATCGATAACAGATGAATACAGTTTGTATACTCTATGGGCATTACAACATTGTATGATGTTGCTTTTATTTTAATACTTTTTCACTTTTCACACATTTTTTCAACATTGTAAAAAGAAGTAACAGCTCAGATTTTGTAATAATTCAAATACTATTTGATTTCATGTATATTTATTTTCAAAGACAAATTGTTGAAAAATATGTCAAGATGTAGAGCAGGGATCTTGCTTTCTGTTGATGCAATTTAAAGTGACTTTTACAATTCTATTTTTGAATAAGATTGAGACACAGACAACATACCCTCTGCCACATGGCTCTAAAACAGTGGTAGTCCGCTAGTCCAAGGCTAGTAAAATTATCTGGCATAAATCTCCCAGGTTCAGTTGCTCACATGGACAGTTAGAACAGATGAGGATTTTACAAATCATATTTCAAAATGAAGCTGTATAAATCTTTGCAGATTTTGTTAGATTCATAAAGTAAAGTTGCATGTCAAACACTGTTAGTCCAAGTTTCCTCTGACCTTTCCCACCCAGTTTTACATATTTTTACATTTATGTTGGAGTGTGAGGTCAGAGCGCATTGCCTATTGCAAAATTGGTATTGGCATAGGGTAGCCACTTACAATTAGGTCTAAGAAACTTAAACGACCTTACATCGAGCCCTACCCATATGAAATTGATAGGAAGATGACTTATCTTCTGAGAAATTGTGAATGTAACATTTCTTATTTCTTTAATTCATTGACAGATAAACAGGGCTGAGCAAAATGTTTTTTTCATCCACTTGTCCATCTTTTCACTTGTCCCAAAATTTTAATCACTTGTCAAGATTTGATGAGATTTATGCACTTTATTCCTTAGGAAGAAAAAACGAAATAATGTACAACATATTTATTTCTTAAAAGAATTAAATTTTTCAAAAACATAGATTGATGTTATACTATACATATTGTTACATCAGAGGTTTAGTTTTCCACTGTCCATGTACCTTACATGCACTAATTTTTGCTCTGATATGGTAGCATCAGTAATACCATCAGCAAGAACGGAAAATAATTTACTGGAATTCAGACTTTCCCTAACTTCTTCTCTCAAGACTTGATTGATTGATAGAATGAAGTCTCTTGCCCTGAATCTGTTCTTATAATTAACACCAAGTTCAACAGTGTTCTTCTCCTGGAGTGCACACAAAATTTTCATATCAGAAAATGGTTTTCCTTAATGTGCTAGATTGTAACTTGTGTTAAAGAGAGCTTTAATTTTTTTTTCATTCAGTCTCATTTGGTTCTGAAAGGGCCCTTCATAGTGTAGTGTCAGCAACTATAACCCGAGGGATTTTCTGCACATACTCATACATGCCATAACACGACGTGTCACGCGAAAAACACGATTTTGGACTCCCAAACCCCCCCCCCCCCCGACACGGTCGTGTTTCGAAAAACACGATTTTCAGCAATCTTAGCGAGAAAAAAAAAATCCCACAAAAAAGTAAATTTCATGAGCACAATGATATATGGCCGTAATATGTGGTATGTATACACAGTAAATAGCCTTGTTCAGAGCTCACATAAAACTATCCTTGGGGCAGTTTATAGAGATGTTTTAGAGACAATTAAAAGGTGAAGCGGTCAGCGACAAACAGACACCTTTTAGAGATTACTGAATTGGCTCACAATAGCTAGGGTGAGGTGTTGTGTCAAATCCTTTGAACTGCTGACGGAGAGCCCATTAGGCTAATTTGCATAGGTAAAGTATACTAAGTGGAACAACCCAATTTGTGAGAAGTTTTATCATGTGATCAAGTATCAAGCTAACTCATGAGAACATCAACATGTTTGAATATCTGGTTAACCTGAAATGAACTGCACCATGGAATTTAATAATATAAAAGTATTAAATCATTGATAAAATGACAAATTGTGTATTTGCATAAATTAGTACCTTTTTTCATTAATTCAGCCTGAGAATAAATTAAATCTTCACTACCGTAACGTGACTTTAACCTCGAAAATACGTTACAATAGCGGCGGTCAAAGACTTTAGCAACTCGGCCGACTACCACAAGCCTTAAATGTTTTAATTGCCAGATTCATTGTTTTGAAATGGATATTCAATGTCATCTTACAGGTTTTGTCACTTTTAGCGACTTTGGCCATTGCTTGCGCCAACATAGATGTGGATGCACATTCGCGAAGGACAGTGTAGCATATTTGTGAACACAAATGACACTTGCATTACCATCAAACCAACTACTGAACTACTGAAAGCAGCAAAGACTACATGTAATTAAAACTACATTTCACTGTCCAATGGATGTAAAGACAGTAACTTGGTGTATTTTTGTATTTAATGTCGGCGAGGTTGTGACCATGTTGATAATTCTAAGTCTACCTTTTTTTGTTTTTGTTTTTGTAAGTATATTAAATGCTACAGAGAAAACAGATGTATTTTCTTTTATTCAGATTTGAATTTCCAGTCATTTACTATTGGCTGATTTGAAAAGATAACTTATTCTCATTTGGATGCCATCGCTTTTGGGGGGTCACGCGCACTGTTCCCCCCTTGGGACCTCAAAACACACTTTTTGAGTCTCAAAAACACCCCAACACTGTCTGGGAATATGGCAGGTATGCATACTGGTTAGTGTCATGCATATACTGTACTGCACAGGCCTTGTGAGGTCCAGATTTATCATGAGACTTGATTGGTTAAATCCTGAATTTGTCAGTTCCATTGACAAATACATTGGTTGAATCTCTAACCTAGGCCACTTGGGATATTGTTTGCAATAACTGCATAACATCTTTCCTTGTGATTCAATGAATTCAAGCCAGGGATAACCATCAACCCATTGCGGCTGAAAATTTCTCAGTCTCTTAGTAGTGTCATATTTGACATTTTTGTTGCTACATAATCTGGCTTATGTCTCTTTGGATAAATAATTACCCTACAATCAGTGACAGTCTTACGTTTTACCCCTCCACTTTCACATGATTTTCGTTCTTTGTATCTTCCTTATTGACTTCCTTGCGCAAATAAATTAGCAAACTTATTTTAGCCACATTGCAAATATCACCTTGCTTGACAACTACTTCTTAAACGATCATAACATACATTTTGCCCTTTAAATATGAACAGAGACAGCTCCTTAATTAGCGTAATTGTTTCGCTTTAAACACAATATTGGACGTGGAAGTTAATCCTCTCTATAATCAATTAAAAATTAAAGTATCATCACTGCCATTTAATCAGTTCATAAAGGGAACCGACACTAATATCGGTAAAGTGCCTTTCATTCATTTAATTGGATTGACTCACTGTATTGAAATCAAAGGGCGAATCGTTCGTGATGATCTGGTTTACACAATACAACGCGGCCGTTAAAAACACTGCTAATTAATCATACTGGCTTTGTTTTGTTTCACGTGTTTTGACTGGCCAATAATTTTGGTTGCTTAGCTCAATATGCAGTCACGCGGTAGTAGAATGTGCGCACATCCAACAAGTTATCAATGTCCATTGGCAGGTGTAATACAGGATGTAAATAAATACATGGAGACGGGTAGAATCAAGCATTCAGAGTGCATGAATGGTCGGATAAAAGTAGATAAAGTAATGTAAAATAAGCACTTGCCTGACGTTTGTACAAAAAAAAAAAAAAAAGCACTTATCCTGGACTAGCGACTTGGAAAATTTTACTTATCCGACTTCGAAAATGAATAGTCCTGGACTTCGGGCTATGAGATATGCTCAACCATAGACAAGACAAAACTACCACGTTGATGAAATCCGACTTGGTTCTCTCCATTTGCATTGCTAGTCACAGGTCTACCCAAATCTCGCAGCCTACATATCCATGACATCGGGGGTCCAATAGTCACGTGATACCAACAAAAGCCCCATTTCAATGTTGTTGTACCAAAACATTCGAAAATATTAAATGAGAGTCACCTAATGTTTTTTAAAAAAAAACAAAAAAAAACGAAAAGTCATAATTTTTGACACATTTATTCTGAGAACAACCACCTGAAACATTCCACTGTTGCTGCAACCTGGAAAAAGCCTGATTCATCACACAGAGAGCAGATGTCAAGGTGGTAGTCATGCGATATTTACAAAAACCGTGTTGACAAGTGCTCTCTGCCTGAATAATCTGTCAACGAATTAAAGACATAACGAATGTTATATTTGCAATTTCTGAGAATATAAATAGTCATTCTATCGATTTCATGTGGGTAGGAATCGAAGTAAGGTCGTTTAAATTTGCTAGGCTCAATAGTAAGCAGATGCCCTATGCTGACACCGTGCATTTTCGGTGAATACCAACTTTTCGATAGGCAATGAGTTCTGATCTCACACGCCAATATAAATTCGAAATATCTATTAAAAGTCTGTACACCAGATATATGAACTTGTTAAACCGCCATTGTAGTGCCATGGTCATCAATATCCCTATTATGATTAACCATTCTGTCTTTAAAGGATTAGCATCATGGAAATACATATTTTGTTCAAAGGTTCGTATATGTTGTGAAACCCGCACAATACGTATGAGATCTTATCACCCTGCTTTCACTGTAGCACAATGGGCACCGCCTTAGATAATAAGTCTACGGAGTTACGATATGTAATGACCATTGTGAATGAGGTTGTTGTTATTTTTCTCTTATTAAGTTTTTTTTTTCTGGATGACGAGGCTGTAAAAAAGGTTTAGTTAGTTTACAGCTAATTTCTGGAGAGTCAGTAACTGTTTTTCTTGTGAACTTATACTTATATTTTCAAGCTAGCTACCTTGGTGTTTTTAAAGCAAGATTTGTACTTTTAAATTATGAATGATTGTGATATTTAAGAAATAAATGTGTTGTGACTCTAGATACATGTCTGACGTTGTTTTGTGGGAAGGACTAGTGCAGATTCAGCAGGACTAGTAAATTTCTCAATCTACTAGTCCTTCTGGCTATAAGGAAATTTTTAAAAATTGTAGGCCTGCATCACAGAATTAGAATTTAACATCCAGAAGCTTTATCTTATAGGTAATAAAAATCAGGTAAGGAGCTTCAGTAGACATAAAAGGGGTGTTTTGCCCCAGTTGTCGGGTCACCCAGTTGGTACCCCTTCGGAACGACTGTTAGCCAGTTGAAAATGCATGGTTGTTAGGGCAGCTAAGACACCCTCCCAATGAGGCTGGCTCAAACTGGGATTTTATTTTTTTAAATTAAAGAAATGTTGATTAACTTGTTATTAGCTCTACTTGTCATGGACCAGAAGAGCTTAAGGGATGGTCTGTCATCCGTTGTTCATCCGTCCATTAGCACAAATTTGTTATCACTACTCTTCCTAAACTACTTGGAGGATTGCCTTGAAACTGTATACACACATTCATCCCATGGTCCAGTTGGTCCTTAATGAAAATTTTGCCGCTCGGACTTGCAGTATGGCCACCAAGGTGGGCATCTTGAAAATCTTGTTATTGCTTGTCCTGAATGGATGGTCATATCAACAAGGGATTTTCACTAAAAGAATTCTTATCATGGTTCTCCAGGATGCCGAAATCTGTGTAAAAATACACATACTTTTCATTTTTTGGTGCATGAAAATTCTAACAGCTCAGTCCTCGGTACACAAGTTTTTTGTTCGTTAAATTCTCTTTTATTAGATCCGTTTCTACAAAGCAGGTATCAATAATGTAGTGTGCAAGCCGTCAAACAAAGTTCAAGCGATTGTAATGGGATCAGGTGAAACTACATAGGTTAGATCATAGCAGACAAGGAGATTATGACACCTATTAATCTATTTGTCGGTTCTTAACGATCATTTTTGATCAAAAGACTAATTACACACACATGTGCTTTGACATCTCTCTGATCAGCATTACTCAGCAGTTTTAATCCATCATATTGTAAATCCTTACACAATGTTTGGAACACTTGAATTTTATCGTATACTGTATTTAGAAAAATAAGGCCAAGATTTTGGAACGTATTTTGTTTGTCAGAGGAATGTTAATCGTCATGAATCATCATAAATTCATCTGTTTTTCGGTGTCATATACAGATCAGATATACTTTCGTTTTTGAGTGGTCATATGTGTACTATTCATAATTTATTTGGTGTCAAGCGCAAGACTGCACCTGAGTACTTTACTCTTAAGACTGGCCAACAGAAATTAACACATGCATCTAGTTTTGATGGAGAAAACAGAACGCCACAGAGATTGAGCGATTTGTAGAATGTATCATGGAATAGGACATTCCCATAGGCCGAAAAAATAGAAAACAAGGCTTTATGCACAGAGTGTCGTGAAAAATGCAATGGCAACCCAAGGAACACCAGGACCTGAACTTACCATATATACTCGATTATAAGTCGACTATAAGTTGAGCCCCACTTTTTAGGGCTGCAAAAAGCTAATTTCTCTTTGATCCTCCTATAAGTCGGGGTGTATTTTGCAAGTCAGATCTGTCTGAAGGAGTGACTTGTCATTAGTGAGTCAGAGTTGCACTTTGGACAAATAAACATGCCAAACTGGATAGACAGAGAGATAACTAGATAGATTAGATGGATAGATACATAGGAAAAATAAAGACCAAACCAGTGTAAAATACAAGTATATTATTGAGTGGAATATATCACAAATAAATGACAACTTACATTTTGTCCACCATCGTGTCATAAAATCCACGTAAATCCAATGCTTTGTATTTTAAATCCATTTGTATAATAAATCCATGAATTCTACTGTAGGTCACATACCAGTATAAAAAATACATGTAGTAGCCAAGAATGATCCAATTCACAATATCCTTTAGTATGTTAATTCCACACGTCTTACAAATAAACAATGAAAGTCAAGTTCAAACTTTTGTGATTCATACTATCCTATACATGTCACTCTCTAATGTCATCTGGTACAAAGCCCAAGAGTTCATCCTCATCATCTGAGTCAGCAAATAAAGTTCTGAAATCCTCAATTGTCGTCTAGTCATCATAAATATCGTCTGACTCTGATTCCTCATTTACTGTCATTGAGGTTGCTTATGCGGAGACTGAGCTTGGGCTCTGTAAGTGACACTTTGATCATCCAGTCTGTAAAATCTATTAAATGATGCAACTGAACAAGTGTCAATTGTGCGGCAGGATCACAGGGAGTTCAAATAACCACCCTTTGTTACTTAGCACTGAACTAGTATCAAATTTGCGGCATGATCAAGGGTTGTCATATGCGAAAACAAAGAGGGTGCTTTCTTTACAAGCTAAGGGATTAAGATCAAACATGAACAGGAAGTTGTACAACTTTATTTGGCACTGAAGAAGTATTGAATTCGCGGCTCGATCAAAATCGATTGTCAACTTAGGACAAAGTGAGTGCTGCCTTTACAAGCCAAGGGCTTATCAGCCCATGTGCACTGGCAAATAGAACTTGAAAAATATCACTTGTGAAATAAATCTGTCTTATGGAAAAGAAAAATGCAAATTAAATCAAACATTTATTTGCATCAAACACAGTGTCTACACCGCAAAGCACTAAATATAATACAAAATCAGGTTGTTCGGACTTACACAAAAATGTCTGGTTGGTCCTACTGGTAAACACCCATGGTAAAAAACATTGACAGACACTTCTCTTTGCGATCGGTAATATTTAATTTACTGATAATATTTTCAAATTATTAGAATCCAAATAACTAGATACATGTACAAGTATTGTGCAATAAATACCGTCATGAAACGGATAAACACAGTGCATACGATATATGCATTTCTGAATGGGAATAGTGGCATGATCACATAACGAATATTTGAATTGACAGTATTTGAACATACTGCACACATACATGTATAGAGTTTCCAATATTACCCCCAGATTTATCCATTTATTTGTATGTTTCACGCTTATACCACTAATATAAATGAATACAATTTTCAGTAAAAAACGTCGAATTATAAGAGAGTATATACGGTAAGGATTTTGATCCTAAACCTGCTGTTGAGAATTTGTTTAAAAGTTTAAGAAAAAAGTGAATGTAGTATGTTGTGTTCCTTAAAGATGAAATGAAAAATTCGCATGGAATATGGTAATTTGTTTCTTCTTCCAGAGTCTTGGAAAATTTATTGATTTGAAATGGAATTAAGCTAATTAAATAAATTAATATGGAAAAGGAAGTTTAATCTCTTCCTTGATTTATTCGAGCTGCATAAAAGATTAAAGAATGGTAAGTTTAAGACATTGAGAATTGCTATAGTTTTCATGTCACAAGCAAATTTCATCAATCACAGTTATTATGGTTATGAACTGTCTCAATTTTTCTTTCATTTATTATAATACTAAATATTTTATGATAAATGAGCATTAGCAAGCTGATGACGTATATTGGTGACACAATAATAAACACATAATGTTTTGAAATATTGCATGGAGAAAAAAAGTATCATTATTGGGACTCCTAGTTTTAGGACTGGGACTGCAACTTTGTCCAAGGAACGAGTCCTGCAATGCAACTTTAAAAACCCTCTCAAGAACCCTGTTTATAATCTGATAATGTGTAGTTAGTCCTAAATGAAAATGGCGCTAATCTGGTGTACAGTATGGGGAGCCGTCTTGAAAATCTTGTTATCGCTACTCCTGAACAGAAAGTCATATTGACATGGGCTGTTCACTATAATTCTTCATATCATATCTAGTTGGTCCAAAATATAAATGGTGCCAATCTGATGTTCTATATGGCCACCATAGTTGTCATCTTCAATTTTTTTTTATAGCTACTCCTCCTGAACGATAAGTAATATTGCCATGCAATTTTCATTAGAAGGCATCTTATGATGTCTTGTTGGTCCTAACTGAAAAGGGTGCCACTTGCACATCCAATATGGCTGCCACAGTGGACATTATTGGAATCTTGTAATTGCTAATCCTCCTGAATGGATGGTCATGTCAACATGGGGTGTTTGCTAATTGATTTCTTGTCATGTCTAGTTGATCCAAACTGAAACTGGTGCGGCTCAGACAGTCAGTATTGCCACCACAGTGGCCATCTTGAAAATCTTGTTATCACTAATCTAAATGAATGGTCATATCAGCATGAGATTTTCCATGAAACACTTTTTATCATGTATAGATGGTCAAAATGAAATAGCACCAGTCTGACTTCAAAAATATGGCCACCACAGTGGCCATCTTGAAAATCTTCTGCTAGACGGCTGGTCATATCAATATTTTGCTTTCACCAAAATACTTCTTATAATGTCTAGTTGTTCCTGAATTGAATTTGTGCCAATCTGATATCCAATAGTGGTACCTGGCAGCCATCTGGAAAGTCTTCTTATTGTTTCCAAAACAGAAACATATATCTACATGGGGTTTCCACCAGAAGACTTGGGTGATATCTCGTTGGTTCTAAATGATGTCTAGCTGGTTCTAAACAAAAATGGTGCCAATCTGACATCTACAGCAGCTAATTTAAAAATCTTGTTATTGCTGAAGAATATGAAAGATTTTTTCGACTCTCAGAAGGTAAAAGAAAGAAATGGTCTTATCTTGAATTCCTGGAAATGCTTTTCATCAAATTAAAGATCAGTCCATTCGAGGTACTCTTGTAATTATTGGTGATTGTATGCACACATTAACTAGACATGGTGTTTCGAGGCAAAATCAAGTGTATTTGGCTTAAAGTAGGAAGTAAAAAGGTTTGGAAAAAAATGTTGTTGAGAATTGGGGTATGCATGTGAGTTTAGAAGAGGATGTAGAGTCTACCCATGCTGGAAGTGTGCTTCTGGAACATGGACCAATAACAGGATACATATGAGTTGTGGTGGTAATCATGCGGTGAGAGACATAAAGAGAGTATAGAACAGGGCATGGAGTCATTTTAATAAAGTTGTGTGAGCTACAAGTAAAACAACATTTAGAGAATTGGGGTGACTTACATAAAGTTTAATATAAGCACAGAATTATGTCTACTACAACATTTTTAACGTATACACTTTGAAGCAGGTTGTACACACTGGCTCCTAATACATTTTGAGTTAGACTGCAACCTGCTCTGAAGCAGACATTCAGAATGACACCAGCAGATTTGACAGTTCCAGTGCATACTCGAGAATGAGTCCAGCAGGACAACTTCGGTGATTTGATAGACGAGATTCTTAATGAGAAAAAGCCATCAGCATAGAAAAGTCACAGCAAATGACCAGCCATAGTAAAGTTAGGTACTAGTACTGATGTTGCAAAAGACTATCATTTCACCGTGCCAAGAAAGCGCATGCTTGAATCTGACGCTTCTGTATTTCTAGATGCAATGGATCCTAATATACAAGGTGTACTCGAAATTGAATTTGGTGGTTTGAAGTTTAGCCTTGTATTGATGGCACAGTTGGAAAAAGCTGTACCAGGCCTACAAAAGTTATATGATGAAGCTGGGCTAGACATTGTTAAAATAGAGGGCTATTGCCGAAATGTGGCTATTGTCATGCTGAGAAAAATTAGAAAAAGGGGCAGACTGATGAAGCTAATGTCACCATACTAAGGTACATTGAAGTATACATGCGGAAGGAGTTAGGATGGGAATTTGACCGATGCAAAGTGCTTGAACTACAATTGTCACAGTACCACCTGTTTAGAAGACATAGCTACTTTCCGACACCAAAGTACATACCACCATGGTCAGTTATTAATATGAAGAACAAGGACAAACATTGCTTTGAGTTGGCTATCCTGTCAGTTCATTGCCCAGCAGATGATGACCATGTTGATTGGCCAGGAATGTTGGCCAGCATTTGGGTAATCTTGAATTTATATAGGCATTGACCTTTTAGTGAAAGTTAGTGATATTGGCAGTATCGGCAAATTTGAGTGCCACAACAAACTACTGCAGTTAGTGTTTTTGGTTGAAAAAAGGGCCTGTACCCACTGTGTATTAGCGATTTGCAAAACACGAAGGCAACATTCGATAGACCTCTTGCAGCTCACTTGCAAAACACAAAGTGAAAAGAGCCATTGTGTCTGGATAAAGAGCTTAAGCTACATGGCATCACATCGAAAGGAACCATGTCTGTTGCCAGTGCCTCCACGTATTAAGCCGGGTCGACCTATTGGAAGCCCACACAAAAGACTGCCATGGTGCAGGAGAAAAACACCAGCATGTGCCCTTACCGGAGCCAAGCAATAACATCCCAGCCTTCCAGAAGCACCACTTCCAGGTGCACATCCCATACATTATTTGTGCAGATTTCGAGGCACTAAATGTGCCAGTGGAAGGCCCTGCCAGCAGTCCACAAGAAAGCAACACACAAAATCGCGGACCAGGTTCAATGTAGCTTTTTTGCTACATAGTTTTTCACAGCGATGGTGTTTCAAAGGAGCCAGTCTTATACCATGGCAAGGATGCTGTTGCCACTTTCATCCATAGCCTCGAGTTTGAGATTGAAAAGATATGTTAGAGATTTTAATGGAATGAGACAACCGCAACGCTTTCCAGAAAGCCACAGACTGTCACATATTTGGCTAGGAACTATGTAACGATAGAGTGCTAGACCACTGCCTTATTACCAGTAAGTACTGTGGCACCACCCAAAAAGCATGTAACCTCATGCTGTGCATCTACCCATAAAAAATGAAGGTGCCAGTTGTGTTTCATAAATTAAATGGCTACGACGGTCACCTTAGTAAAGTAATTCGCCATTCCAAAAAACATGGAAAAAATCATAACCTTTTCACTAGTGCAGCTACAGTTTATTAACAGTCTCCAGTTTATGAATAACAGCCTGTAAAGCCGATAGCTAATCTGCCTAAGGAGACATTCCGCCGCACTTCAGCAAGAGACATAACACTTGGCACTGAGATTAACCTCCTTACATGCAATGGTGTTTACCCATACAAATCCATGTGCAGCTGGGCGCGTTCAAAGAAAATCAGCTTCCATCGATTCAGGACTTTTATAGTTAACTCAGTCGTGCTGGTATAACCGAAAAAGACTGAACATTCGTAGAGGGATTGGAAGACATTTGGCTGCCAGAACATGGGAAACTACTATGACTTATTCCTCAAAACCTATGTGATTCTCGTAGCAGATGTGCTTAAGTCATTTTGTGACATCTGGCTAAAGAATTACAGCCTCGACCTCGGCCATTACTACAGCACAACAAAAATGAGCTGGTATACCCTACTAAAAATAATAGGTACCATTCTCGAGCTGCTGACTGACATCGACATGCTCCTGTTTATTAAAAAAGGCATTCATTGTGGCATCTCGAAGGTGAGTTAGCATCATGCGAAAGCAAACAACCCAATGTGTCCAGACTATGACAGCAAAGAGACAAACAGCTGGATAACCAACCAATACACCAACAACCGCTATGGCTAGGCCATAATGCAGCGTCTACAAACCAGTGATTTTGAGTGGATCAACCTTCCCACACTCGAATCAGTTGTGGCGGATAAACGCAAGGGTTCCAGCCTTGAAGTCGACATTGAGTATCCTGAAGAGCTTCATCATGCTCGCACAGTGACTACCTGCTGGCTCCTGAAACCATGAGCATTTGAGTATATTGGCTAAGCAACTATCAGCACGATTTAGTGAACAAACTTGTTTTTTTTTGTGTGTGTTTTTTTTTTGTTTTTGTTTTTTTGGGGCGGGGGGTAGTTCCATGAAAGCACGAAGCTAGTTCCCAGCCTATGCATAAAAGAACACTATATGGTCCATTACCAAAACCTCCAGCTCTATACCAGACTTGAGATGCGTGTCACCAAGGTCCACAGAACAAAAGAGTTTGATCAAGGTGTGTGGATGGCACTATACATACATACATACATACATACATACATACATACATACATACATACATACATACATACATACATACATACATACATACATACATACATACATACATACATCCATACATACATACATACATACATCCATACTTACTTACATAGATACATAGATACATACATGCATACATACATACATACATACATACATACATACATACATACATACATACATACATACATACATACATACATACATACATACATACATACATACATACATACACACACACATAAATACATACATACAGCTGATTATAGAACTGTGAACAAAGGTGAAGTCAGATTTAGAGAAAGATTTCTTCAAACTGACGAGCAACTCTGTCTTTGGGAAGACCATAGAAAACCTAAGAAAGCGAATTTGGGTGGATCTTATGAGGCCTGATTGCCGATCCAGCGTTTCAGTCGCGGAAAATCTTTAGTGGCAACCTTGTTGCTGTTAATTCTACAAAGGTTAATCTGAAGCTCAACCGTCCCATCTATACGAAGCAGGAAATTATTGTTCTGAGCAAATACCTTATGTACAACTTATACTGCAGTCAGAAGCACCCTGCGGCGTTTAGGCGCACCTGCTGTACACGGTCACGAACAATCTGCTGGTGAACACCGTGACTGATGATGTCTACCGATATATGGCCATAGATGACACGAGTGACTATCCTAAACAGCATCCGCTCCACAACATGGCAAATGAAAGGAACATAGGCCAGGTTACGAATGCATGCTCGGGAAAGCAGATTGCCTGGTTTGTCTGCTTCTGCCCCAAGACGTACTCCACACAAATGGCTGACAGTGAAGAAAAGCACAAAGCTAAAGGCATCTTGAGGGCAATCGTAAGAGCTGACCTTAGGCATCACCTCTACCTTGAGTGCCTTTGAGAGAAAAACTTCGACTCTGCGTGACCGCCATTCACAGCAACCACCACAAAATGGAGATGTACCACATAAACAAGACAAAGCTTAGTCTGCTGGACAACAAAAAGTGAATTGCGTCAGACGGTATTAAAACAAGGGCATGGGGCGACCACTACACCACAAAAGAACAACACGCCTTGGCGGAGGAGTACTGCAATAGGTTATTCGGTCTGGACCATGGATAAGAAAGCCATTAGGTGGTAACTGAGTACCTTTAAGCACAATCTAAAGCTCCTGGTGGACAAAACTTCTTTATGGAAAACCACTACCTGAAAGATTATATGTAGATGAATGTCCTGGGATGTATAACCTCTCAGACGGGGAGAACACCTTGAGTGACCACACAGGGGATACTGCACGAGAGCATTTGAGGCCAGGCGGTGCTCTTCCATGCCAAACAGTCATATCACAGACGTTGCAGACATCGCTGACCAAGCAGATGTAGCACAAATGGCATCAATAGGTTTCTTAGCTGTGAGACGCTTTACTGTACCATTTAGAGCCGCCACAACTTAAGGCAGCCATTGAACCTACTCAGTACTATGCTTTGCAGTTTCGTTGTAAAGCAACATCTCCTGGGCATACTGATGTCCACAGAGCTGCTCGGCCAGTGTACAGTTGATCTCTCTACAATGCTCTGCACACGGTGGATGCTGGCCTCACACCGTTTTACACACACACTGTACTTAGCCAAGAGTTGCGACACAAAACCGATAAACTTCCAGCACGTATCAACATGTAGCAAATTGAGCCACTTTAGCGGTCCCGTCTAGGAAATACGTGCCAGTTCATTGGTGACTTTGGAAGCCTCCCTTGTGTCCAAAGATTCGGCCTCCTTGTAACGACTGACAACCTCAACCATGGTCAGCGCATACTAGTACATGTGTCGCGGAACCTTGTCATGCAGTGGAAACAAGAGGTCAACCTGGTGCACCTCATTATGGGTGGGAAATAAATCCACAGCAGAGGATTTTTGTGTGGTGTCAGCAGGTATATTTGCCACATGGCATGCTTCTTGAGTCACTCCCTGACAACATCATATGAGACTCTGGCAGTTTCTTCCAGCTTTTTGGCTGCTGCCACACCCTTCCAGTAACTTTGCGGGCTGTAGTATATTGCCGCAAGCTTACAATCCACCTTTTTTTTTTAATAGTTTTGTTCCGATAGTTTTTGAGCTATAATCGAGACGCTCGGTGCACTTGTGACGGTATTGGAGCTCTTCCATGACCTTGTCATGGCGTTCATGTTTGGTGTCGGCTTCTTTTCTCTTTACCATAGAAAAAGTAGTTGAGCCTGCGAACGTGAAGGCGTTGACTAGTGCCCTGCCAAACATCATATCACTGGCTGCCATTAGTCACAGTTAATGATATTAGCAGGAATGATGCCTTGTTTAATTAGCATGTCCTGCATCCAAAAGGCACGGCATAATGATGGTTACGGCATTTGCTGCTTCTTCATGCAACTTCAAGTCCGCCAAGTACGGTTCTGTGGTAAGTAAAGTTTCCGAGGTCCTTGGCGTACGGTATTGTAGACATCTTGCACATACGTTGTGTTCCGTGCGCGATTAACAATTTTATGTAATTTTGTTTCAGTAATAAGTACAACACACACGCACTACATTTCCATATAAAAAGGAGTCAGGCGTATGCGTAATAGATGCTGCGGGAACCTGTGTTACTTGTCATTCTGACTGACCTATATATGTTTCGTTTCGCTGTTCCTACAGCTCTTGCACCTGGGTTCCGCGAACTTGTGCTGGCGCGCGGGATGAGGTGTAACGAAGGCCAGCTACAAAATCTAGGCCGCCACAGAGAAAATAAGATGGCATTGCCTGCTGTTTTTCTTGATCCGTCGTTGCGCTTGTGTAGTAGTGGCATACATGTCGGAAATATCCGTTTTTCTCAGCTCGACGTTGCTGCATTGCCTCGGCTAGTCTTTTACCAGCAACAACACTACCTGGGTGTTTAACCTTGCGCTGCTGATAGTTATGCTTCTAATTTCTTGTTGTCATTTCTTTTCGAAATTGACGAGTTTATATGTAATCATGCCAGCTGCAATGGGTGCTAGTACCGCACCATACATAAAGTAAAAGTGGCTGCTGACGTTTGACAAAGAGGTCTGGTTGACTGAATCATATTTGTTTCAAAACCATTCGCATTCCTTCCTTTGTTATCAATGGGCAGAAAGTGGCTTACAACGGCTGTGTACAATCTGAGCAGAGATGACCCCAGCAAAGTCATCATGGCCGCTATTTTAGCCTTGCATATAGCATAGAATATATATTCACTATCTCTTCGTAGCTCTTCACCATAAGGCCCACAAATGTTAGAGATCATCCTGTGTATTCGTTTGCTGCTTAAGAAGCTACCAACCCGGATAGGCAATCATGCTGATGTGCTAGTGTTGATTTCTCGGGTGCGGGAACTGCGGAGTGATTGTCCATCGATGCGCTTATCGATGCTGCCGGCTTGCCCGTTTCTCGCTCTCGTGAGGTGCAAGCTGGGTGGAAGCAAGAAGATGTATCCTCAATGGGACTGGAATGACACTTAGTCGAGTTTGATGCGTACCGTGAAACACTGGGCCTTTCTGGAAAACACACCGTCAATCTCAAGTTTATGGCAAAGTAGGACAGCGCCCTCGCAATAAAGCGGGTGCGGAACTGATTTTTCTAGTATATACAAACCGCCGAGGTAAATTATTGGCCGCATCCACGCTACAAAGGCAAGTGGGAGTTAATTTATCAGCCAGGTCACCGCGATAGGTCGCTGCGGCCCCAAAAGTGATATCAGCCGACGTAAACACAATAATAGATCCCAATCTCCTCTCTGCGGTGGGATCCAAGGACACAGTGCTAAACAACCGGCAGCACGTGAACTTGACATGGCCTCCCAATGCGAGAGATCCTGGTCCTCAACGTTACTGTTAAGATGTCACGAGACGCGCTTTTGGATAACCTCGAGGAGATTGCAGTACTCGATAATCACGTCACCGTAGAATATAGGAAGCTGATCCGAGTGGAAAACGGTACGTGCCCAGCCAAAGAGGAAAGAGAAGAGATGAACCAGGAGTTACGCGATTGCATTATAATAAAACTAGAAGACGAAATAAAACTGCGGTTAGAGGCTGCTTGTCTTATAACCGAAAGGGCCTCTTCAGCCAAATTTCTAGTGATTCAGGTGACTATAAATCAGATCATCCATACGGACACAACACTCGCAGAAAAATTGCGGCTCCTTTTTCTTGATAGCGGTCCCGTTCTTGGCCGTTCTAAGCTCTCACTACGCGGACAGGCGCGGACAATAAAGCTAGCACAGAAACCAAGTGACAGCAAGCCCCACCAATAACTAGCGATGTTTTGGTTTTGTTAGCTTCATGGTCTTCGGCTTCTTTCGATTCCTGCACTCGTTTTGGCACGTGCGCTGGCTCTTGTATTGGCGCTTGTATGGGTGTGGCAAAGCTAATCTGATCATACTTTGCTGGTTGCGGTTGCTGTGTTGAATGTTCAATTGGTTTAGGCTGCAGCAGTGTTATTTTTGCATTAACACTGGGGCTAGTGCCTCGTGTAAAGTCTCCTTTGTTGAAGTTTGACACAACAATTTCTATCCCTCATATGTACCAACAATAAAGTCCATGTTGCTTGAAATCATGTAAGGTTGAAACCACATTGAGTAATCTACTTTGCTTTGTGCATAGCGAAGAACGTTTGCTTGCTTGGACTACATATGCTCGAACACTGACATTTAGAGGCATTACATTAACATACGTAAAGCCTTGCGACATATCCAGCATAAAATTCGAAAAGGCATTGCTGGAAATTTTGTCCTGTTTTATAAATAAAAAATATATATATATATATATATATATATATATATATATATATATATATATATATATATATATATATATATGTCCAATGGTCTTTGTACAGTACAACACCATGATATGGACATATTTTTCCCCACCCAGGACCTGTTGGGGCCACGACATTATATATTATGCCCAGTCCATTGTTTGTTTTTTTGTTTGTTTGTTTTTTGTGGTTTTTTTTTTTTTTTTTTTTTTTGCCAGTCGGAGTTTTTATATACACCAAACTCTGTACAAAAGAACTCGTAGGTGAACCTATCAGAACATATCAATACCATGAGTAAATGCGTCCCACCCGGTCTGGCCCAGAAGGGGGCACCACATCTGGTTTGGGATCTTTCTGACCTGAACGTAAACATGGAATCGGTAAAAGCTGAATTTCATGTCTGCCCGTTGTTCATACGTCGCTGCCAATAGATGATCGTGGACACTAATGCCCACAGCTCGTGGTGACGCACCAGATGGCAAAGTTTTGCTGATTTTTCCAAAACTTCTTCGGATCGTTTGACCAACTGTCCACAACCTCACTCGTTTTGACTGGAGATAGAGTATAATTGCCGGCCATAATAATAATAATAATAATAATAATAATAATAAGAAGAAGAAGAAGAAGAAGAAGAAGAAGAAAAACAAGAAGAACAAGAACAGAACAACAACAACAACAACAACAACAACAATAATAATAATAATAATAATAATAATAATAATAATAATAATAATAATAAAATTGGTTTAAAACGAAGCGTTCTCCCTCACAAACACTTTTGGGCTGATTAGCAGTTATCGTATTTGTGCTATCTCCTCATCAGTGTAATTAAATATACTGCTAACACCATATGTCACATCGCTATTAAAGTGAAATGTATTGACTAATCTTCTAGTTGGAGAGGCGGCTTTAGAACAGGTGATACGAGATTGTGCTGGTACCCATGTAGGGCTCCGAGAAATTTCGTTCGCCCTAGGATATTACAACGTTTTGGCTGAGCTTGATAGCAATAGATTTTCTGCTGGCCCAGCCTAATCGGTACCTGCTATCATTCCCGATGGGAATTACAACATAAATACGCTCGAATAGGTAATCCAGGCTTCCATTCCTGGAATGACTTGCATACTACAACGCTGCGATCCGAAGGGTCAACATCACGCTTAATGGTCAAAACTATCTGCTCTTTCTCCACTCATTCTTGCCCATAATTGGATTCAAATTTTCAAGGCTTTACGGAGCTGGCACACACATGGCACCAAATGGCCTAGCATTTATCAACATCCCACGGCTTTATGCCCATCTCGAACAAATAAACTCAGTTGTGAATATTGTTGATGGAAAATTGCGCGAGTGGTGGGTCCTATGGGAAGTTGCCTACTGACTCCTATGGAATGCCACGTTGGTGTAAACTGCGTGACAGTGGCATCCAGGAATCTTCCATACGCATCTCCGAGAAAAAACAATAGCCGATTGATGGAGTGCACCATCGCCCTTAAAATTAAAGGAAAGTGTGACACCGTACTAACATACAGTAAGTTTACCCGGTCCTGGCTTCATTTATAACATTGCTGCAAGCGTCTTTAGAGCATCGTCCCCATTTGATGTCGCCCCAAATACAGAAACTCTTGGACGCGAAGCGGTAAGTGCTAGTACGGCCTGTAGTGTACATAACGGTTGACAGTGTCACATAGGTCAGCAGAATTACGGCAATAAATGCATCTGGTTACTATCTCTGGGATTAAACGCAAAGCTTTCAAAACGTTGGCGGTATTACCCTCAGCAACGAAACTATCCCCTGGCGCCCGTTTTTACTTCAATAAGCTCCACATGAATCGTGGTGATGGAATGTGGGCAATACTTGAAATCTGTGTAAACGGAGACATGCGGATTCATAATGACAGTAGTGTTCAGTCTGTCATTCCCGCTTACGGCTAACACGAAAGGTTTACAACTACTTTGCATCTATCCCGCTATTCCCAGAGCATCTTAACCCAACCCGCGACCAATTAGTGTTGATTTGGATTTCTTTTTGGAAAAAAGTACAGCTCTTGGAGAGTTACGGGCTCGATTGTTGCTACAATAAAAACGTGGTATTTGGTGAAATGCCTTCAGAAATAACCTTTCCTTCAGGGTATATAGAGCCACTTATCACTCGTCTGCCGCATCACAGTAATCGAGCAAAAACAAAACAAAAAGAAGAAGAAGAAGAAGAAAAAACAATCGTTGAAACTTCGGATAGAAGGCACAGTAGTTGTGACTTTCGCCGATCGTGTTGGCGTGCGTGATAAAGACCGTGTCATTTCATGAACTAATGATATTTAAGAAAACTAATATTTTCTTTGAGGTTCGTGTCGACAGGGGAGCTAACCCTCACACCCTTCCAGATCAATTAAACTTTATTAGCACACTGTTTTAGAGGAATTATAATGTCGCTATACCCAAAACTCCAAAACCCACAAGATTTTCGCCTAGTATGGATCAGCAAGGCTACAATTTTACGTTCAGAGGCTAAACAGCAGCGCGCTCTGTACAAAAAGTTCAAATGCGCATAACATGTTGTGAATGGTGTTAACAACACACTGATGGCTGTGTCTATAAGTACCGGCGTAGTGGGAATTTGAATATTGTCAGGAGGTATTGCTGTCCCCGTCCTAACTCACCCTTGATGTCACAGAAATGGGCTTTGATCTAATTTCTATGACTGGAAATTTTATCGACCGGCGATGATCCACGAAAGCCAGCAAGCACGATAAAATCTGCGTCTTAGTCGAAAAAAAGCTCACAACAATCGCATACCACATATATAAGCTGCCGAACTAATATTCTACGGTACATCCAAAGCGCGCGGAGATGATGAATGATCTTGTTGGAAGTTCATCATAAGCTGTGTGTTGTCTGTTGAGACGACAGAACCATCAAAACGACAGCTTTCTGATTCGAGGCCTTTTTTCAGCGCATCTCCAGCGTATGATACAATTTTTGTTCAATAATGGTCGGACAACAAAATATTTTAAAAGTGGCCTATTTTTGTTCCGGTTTCGCCTGCTTTTTTCAGCAAATCTAAAACGAGTGATATCCACTTCACGCCCCATCACCCTCATCCGATATCACCTGCAGATCTGCAGTAGAAAGTTGTGAGCTACTAATGCCATTGTCAACATAGTTGTTCCGACCGGAGTTATTTGATGCATAAATTACAAACCCAACAACAAACAAGGTTGCCACAGTCAAGTTCGCCAAAGGCACAAAGGCACCAACAAGAAAGCGTCCGGTGCACATTTTAATTTCTTAAATATTATATAACGATTTTTACCATTAAATTGTTTCACTTAACAAATTACGACAAGTATGACAAAAGGACTATATGAATATGAACCAAGACCAAACAAATGCCTATTCATTTACAAAAGTGAATATGAGTCATGACAACGCAGTACTAACTCGAAGGCAAAGAGTAAGAACTTTTCAACAAGAGCCCTTCCCCCCAGTAGCTTTCCAACCGACTGATTGTCATCATCGTTCAGACAATAACGGGGGACCACCAACCAACTGACCCCCTAGACTGTAGCAAAACACTCTTGTGACAGCTACTGTCCCGTGGAATAGGTACCATGCTATTCCATTGGTGGTGTTTTGATCCCGGGTTCTACGGCAGTGACTTGAGGCCTCATTTGCATATAAGTAGGGAACAAGCCATAGGTTCAGAAAGGACTCCACCATGCGCTATCAAGGACTCCACCATGCGCTATCAAGGGCTCCACCATGCGCTATCAAGGGCGGGGTTGTAGTGAGCTTTTATAATAACTTGTGTGTGCTTTACACTTTTTTCGTCAACTGGTGGCTTGTTTCCAAAGTGGAGCAGAGTTGAGCACTAAAACTCAAAGACTATGACTCGAGAGGCAAACCACAATCACTCTCAATACAACAAAGAAACGTTGTATACCCAATTACAAATCAGTCGAACAGTTTTTAACAAATAATTATTTTTTTACGTACAAAGTAAACTCGATTATACTGATTTTGATCTTAATCTTTAGCAAAGTAATACAGTGCAACTTGTTGCAGTCATATAGTTTAGAATTAAAAAAAGTAAAATACAAATCTTATTTACATAGAAAATGAATATCTATCGAAGGAAAAGATAGAAACCGTGAAATATTGTAGCTTATGAACGCTGTTGCATTGCTAAATATCTTGATTGTCTCTCAGGAAATGTCGTAGGCGTCTGGAGATATCAATCATCAGGGTCTGCTATTCTAACATGTACATTCGCCATTTTGAACGTAATTGGAATCAATAAAACGAAAAACATAAGTCGGCAGAGTACTCTGTAGTGCGCAAATTATACAAAAAGTGGATATTTACATCTAAGTGGGAACACTGATAGCTATGACTAGGTAAGATCAATGACATTCAGTGCAGACACTGTGTAGGCTCTCAACATTGCCACGTACAGTAATGCCACGTTCAGTAATTTCGTTCTTAGCTGAAGGTGTGTGTATGTTTGTATGTGTGTGTGTGCGTGTGAGAGAGGCCGAGAGAGAGAGAGAGAGAGAGAAGTGAGGTGGAGGTGTTTAAGCCAGCTAACAAACTCAAACATTAGCTTTGCTGACCTTTAAATCATGTTGAGTTTGAAGACACCTGTACAAGACTAACTTTCATTCACTTATATCCAGCTTTTACCACAACATACCTGGAGCAGTGCAAAGACTTAAACAATCCATTTTCAAGAGGATCATACGAACAGATGCAATTCGTTGCATCTCGAAGCATTGGTGCTCTTTGTTTTTATATCCTTGTGAATGGTTATTGCATTATGATAAAGGGATGGTTCTGCTCGTAATGCTATTTGAAGTCAAATAAAAATCCCATACTTGATTAATGGTGGCAAATGAGAAAGACGAACATCCTTTTTGACTATAGAATTTTCGTCCATTTTAAAGTTAACAATAAGAGCATTGATGTACCACTTGGATGGGAATACTGTTGGAAGGCGTCTGTCCTCCTCAGATTTCGGTACGTTTTGACCCAGGTCCATTCCAGTTACATCGATTGGATTGTCAGTGACAATAGTGAAAATCTCTCTAAGATATGTTATGTATGGATTGTGACCAAATGTTAACATTTCCAATGAATGGGATTAATCTGAGCAGCCCCTCACACGCCCATTCTCGCCACCCCAACCCCTACACATACAAAGCATAAACTTGTTACAGCGAGAATTTAAAAAACAAAGTCAGAAGAAGCAGAGAAAGATATTCTAACACATTTCAAAGACGTTTCCTCCTTTTTAACAAATATCATTAAATCAGGTGTTTATTAAAGTATTTTTATAGATTGTTGTCTGAGTGTTCAATGCCATTACCTGATGATCAAGCTTTTAATCCAACAGCATCAACGTAGATCTAAAGCAGTTTAACATAATTTGTAATAACTTGCATATTCCTTCTCATCATGAATAAAGATATATGTGGAAAAAAGTATTTTATGTCAATGAGAACATAAAACTGTTCATCAATGATTTGTAGAACCAACATCAGCTAATGTGTTAAGTGCATACAAACACTATTACAAATTTGAGGGTGAAACAGATGAGTACTGAAGAAAATGGATTGCTGAACAAATAATAAAATGTTTACTGTTGATGAAAACAGGGTGTTCTTTTCTTCTAACAGATAGTAACGGACAAACATAAGAAGGTGTATATAGACTAAATCCAAGTATCAGATCTGATAATATGTATTTTAGAAGTACAAAATTGAGCAACTATTAAACAGGCTGGTTCTACTATTCAAGACACTGTAAAAAGATAATATTGGGTGGAAAATCTTATGACAATAAGATTTCAGCAATATATTTCAGACTCAAAAGTTAGACTAAACTGTGCTACTGGTGGTGATTGAAGGTTTCTGTTACCATGTGATATGGTGAAGAAAACGGATATTATTTTATGTACATCAACAGTTCAAACAAGGCATCAGTTTTATTTAATCTAGGCATAAAACGTGTTAAAAATAAAATAGCAGCAACTGATAGATAAAAAACGTTTTTAATGGATGGAAAGCTGATAAAGGAGGAGAGGATTCTGTAGAAGCTTACATCAAACAGGAATTTGATAATCTTTAATATGTAGTGAATAACAAAACAACGGAAAGTCAAGGACACGACGGAGATAATAGCGAAGCGAAGCTATACATGTAAAATAGGTATCAACTGATTGTTTGAATGCTAACTGTTTTAATTTTCGTTACTTCATCGGAAGCATACATAACCGTGGAAGGGCAATCCGAAAAGAAAATATATTTTTCAAATCATATTCATAGCAGAAATGGTATATTATCTATTCATAGTAGAAAATAGATTCCGTGCTAAGTTATTACTACATTTCAAATGATCCAAACAACTCAATATATTCTTCTACATTAGCGATCAAAATAGAAGCTTTTTTTCTTGTTCCGGATGATTATACATCCTTAAATGTACATGAAGAAAGTCAAAGAGGGAATGACTGTTAAAAACAAATATGCAGAAATAATTGACACCGAGTCCTTAAAACACAACTAGATATTTAACTACAACTCAGAATTGTTAGGATTCAATAACCACAGATTTATACAAACATTTACTTCATTAGATACAGTCTGTGGACGTTTTAGAACTAACGTTTTTAGTATTTTCCTGGACCACGTCAGTGACACCAGAAATTACTACAGTGGCAGGTCTAATTATTCAAGATTTTTCGAGTCTATACGTGTTAAAAAACAATTTCAGAGTGATTTTGTTGCCTACAATATCAATTAAGAAAAAACAATTGTAAAGGGGTACTATACACAGATTAAATATCATCGATAAAGATGAAGAAGGGAAAATAATATATTTCGCGTTATGACTGTAAGGTATGTATTTAGCGTAGCTACTGAAAGAATCAACATATTGTGTCAAATAAATGAAATATATATTGAAGTGGTCCTGGTCGTTTGAGTTTAAAATTTATATTAAAAAGAAAACACACGAGAAACACGATAAGCTTTCCACACTGAATCAATCATTAAACAATCACTTAAACTTTGAACAACAATTATATTTAAAATTTAGTTTGGCTGATCCTATGAAATTATCTGTGCAGTTACCAGGCAAATTGTGCACAGACGTGTTTATATTCAAATACGTAAAAATTTGGACGATAATATTTTTTTTTAAAAATAACACTGAGAGAAAAAGCTGATGATAAATTAACATTATCACAGAAATGACTACTACAATTAAAGTGCTAAAGACCAGATTCGCGACTACACAGGTCATGATTAAAACTAAAGCTAGTACCATGCTAAATTATGTATAAGCATGGCAAATTTAGAGAGAGGAAATAAGTAAACTACCAGACGATAGACATCAATACTTCCAACCAGTTAAACAACGGATACAATCAGAGATGAGTATATTAGAGGCTGACACGGAAACAATAAAGAAATCACTTGATGCTTCTTAATCACAATCAGAACAATTAAAGAGATGCTTAACATGAAATTCAACAAAACCATCAAGAAATTAAAACTTCGTTAATAATTGTAAAGGATCTGTAATAAAAATTTGAAGAGAAGATAACTGCTAACCATAATACTTTTTCAAGAAAAGAATGACTTAACACAAATAACCTAAAAGAGAGATGAAACCAAAATCAAAGTAAATGTGAGTGTAAGTATGATTACATCTACGAGAACGACCTTCGGTTTATCAATACTTGACTTAAACGATTAAATAAATAATATAAAGGATCATTAGTTAGCAGCTCTCAAAAGCTATTAAAAAATCAAAAACATTATTTAGAAGAAAACAGTATTTCGTTTTTTCTTTGAGAAGACTTGTGAATACTTATACTGATTTAATAATATTCAAATTTGATATTGGAGTATAAAAATTTATTACGAATTTAAAGCGTAAGAATGCCAATAGCAGCAGTAATAATCAGAGGAGTAGTTCCTAAAATGCAAATAAAAGTCATTATAAAAGAATCGAAAGTCACTATGTCCTACATTCCCCTGGTGTGGTTAAGAACAATGGAAGAACACCCTGATCTAGTTGCATAGGCAATGCGAGAAAAGTAGCTGTCAATATCATGTACTTGGTACATGTGAAAGAAACATCCACTATGTAAGATGAAATATGCAAGTAATCAAGTCGTGAATTGCATTGTCGTGGACATTAGTTGTCTAACAGCTGCTATTCCTTGATGCCACAATGCATCAACATACATATACAAAAGTAGTTTGATGCTAGGATACTCAATGGTCTGAATCAGTTTCTTCTTCTACCATCTCTTTCTCCGTGTTAATATCCACACCTCATGTCATGACTATCATTACAGTAACCATTTTCTGTTTGATTAAGATATTTATCTGCTAATTCTTCCACACTGTCTGACTAAACATGCCAGCTAAGCCAGAAGATTTCTTGGTAAACAAACTAGTATGATGTTCAGTTAAAAGACCTGATGCAGTTTTCTGAAACCTCCATCTGCAATACAACAATACAATAAAACACATTTATTACTTCAGGCCACAGACCCATAATGCGCATAAAACTGCATAACATAACGTCAAAACAGAGCGCACACAAACAATTGTAATATAACTACATATATGTATTAGATCATAAACTTTCTCTTCTTATGAAGACATACTACGGAAAAGTAGCTAAACTAGTCAAGGTACTAGGCTTACCAATGGACATAAGATTACTAACATTTATGAATGATCTGTTTATAAGACATCATCTATGTAAATATTGTTCTCTGAGAACTTCGTATGGGTTGCATACTAAACAAAAAAATCACGTTCATCTTCTACAAGTCTTAAACCATTCTTTTACAATATGGGCAGATTCTGTCAGATATATCCAAACCATGAAGGAAGTCGAGCTGTCTCTCTCCCTAAATTATGACTGGAACCTCGAAATGTAAGAATTGAATTTCTAAATTGTAATATAAGTTCTATAGATAAAAGCTGTTCGGGATTTCAAGAAGATTTAAAACATGTGTAACTTCCTAGCGTTGAACCCATAACTTCACTATGCTATTTTGTATCATGCTATCTTTAACTCTTTGTTGAATATCTTTATGAACAAGTTACTATCTCAAACAACTTTGATCAATTCACAGGAAACCAAACCCATATGAGAATTGTAATTTTTTTCACATGTGTTGCCCATATGATAATATTATTTTTATCTAGATGCTTTAACTTTGACGTCTTAAGGTCAGGTCAAAATCAAGACCTTCATGTAAAAACGATGGATCCTCACAAAATTGTACGTTTGTCAAATCATCAAATTGTCTATAGTCCCTTAGAAAAAGTGCATTAGATCGTCTATCAGAAACGAGTGCGACATCCCGATCGCAACTCGTTACCTTACAGATCATTATGAGTACAAACGCTGACCTAGAATGATGAATTCAACACAGTAATGGCGTGAGGGACCCACTAACTCCAAGTTCAAAGATGTGGTTTTGCCTGGCTATTTTTATTTTGAATGTCGATTTCACGCGTTCAAAGGGAAATGATGTAAAGAATTGGATGTCCCCCCACCCCACCCCCCCACCCCCATTTCCTAAATCTTTAGCCAGACCAGGATTTATCTACTTGGGAAGAGGAAGCACAGTACATATGGACAACAAAGATTTTGCTTTCCTTGAACATGCCAGATGGTCTCTGTACTGTTAATACCTTCGTTTGGTCGGTCCACCGAGCACAACACGTACCGTACGGGTTCTCCAGTATAAAAACATAGTTTCAAGAACAACGAAAGATGATAAATTCAACACAGAAAAAGCGCAAGGAACTCAATGCTGGCTCCAGGTCTCCAAGTTCAATAGAGTCGAGTGGGATGCTGTGCCATGCAACAGAACTGATGCTGTACCCTGCGACATCCGCGATGCAGAACGATCTTTCCCCTCTATTTACGGATTTCATCCATGCGCTCACAAACCAGCTTGGATACCACAAATTTATTGAAAATTACAAATCAAAAAAGAATATACGTTTCCTGTGACTTTGCCTGACTACAGTAATTTTGAAAGTTGATTCCAGACGTTCAACGAGAAATGGTCTAAATATCTGGAAGGACCCATTCATAAATATTTAGCCAGTGCAGGATTCATGTACTAGGGACAAGGAACAAAGTACAGTGTTTAAGTTGTGGTGTTATACTTCACGAATGGGATTACAAAGACACAGCTTTCCTTGAACATTCCAGTTGGTCTCCGTGCTGTCGCTTCCTTCCTTTGGTCGGTCCAGAATATGATCCTTCCGTTGGAAACTTTAGAAGAGGCGATGATTGGTAGCTTCCCTTTGGAGCTGCGAGAACATATTTATAGAGAGTTAGTCAAGATTCAAGTGAAACGCAAAGAACAATTACATTTAATACACCATAGAATGAATAACCATTGGTATCTGAATACTACAAAAAGACTGATCGAAGAAGGTTGTAGCATAGTCAGAAAGAGATGTGTTGTTCTAACACACGATAAAACTCTTCTGCGAATACGTTGTAAAACTTGCCATACCACGACGTCCGACATCAGTTTTGCACAAAACTCCGTTGAAGGAAGTCAATGGTTGCGTTCAAGACTTATTAGATTGCCAAATGCTATTAAAAGAACAGATTCCACAAGACGAGGCGATTCATTTAAATTTTGGACAACGTGTTTTGTGGATGTTAGTGACTAAATTTCTTGGATTTCGTTTACCAGCAGATTCTTTGTGGATAATACAGGAACAGTACATGCAAAGATATGACCACCAAAACTTAATCTCTGCAAAGAGTGGTAATCGGATAACGCATTACTGAAAGAAAGTCAAGGAGAATCTATTTCATTTGTATAACGAATTCCTCGCGAAGACGATGTGATTGTGTGTGACTTTAGTCAAACACATCTTGTCATATTCGATAACATGTTAGGAGAAGACGAAGACTAAATTAAAATTTGTTTTCCACAAAAAGGTCATTATCATAAGGCTAGTAGTACTTATATTACTCAAAATTTATTTCAGTAAGGCTAAGCACATCGCACAATCGGTCTCAATGTCAATTATGCCGAGTTGTTTAAAAGTCAAAGAGATATATATCAAGTTCAAGTGTCGGCCAAACAGTTAGGAACACCTTGGCTAAAGTATGCTTAATACAATGCGATTCAATCACCACATACCTATTTACTAAACGATTGTTAATCTACCACTCCACATTATTTGAGATTTCGTACAAATTTGTTTCTCGAGTGGTCTCAAGAGGTCTAATCATGTCTATGTCAACTTTCTCGTTTTCGTCAATCTAAAATAACTATTTAAAAAAATAATTGACTTCTTTACTTTCGAACAGTATTCAACATGATTTCCCTTCAATCACATCTTCCTACCAAATTGATTCGCGCACTGTATGTCATCAATCGAGAACAAAATGCACAAGTGCGTTCAACTTTGTTAGAAGCTGGTTTCAAAAAAGTGTTACGATGGTTTACTTTGACAGCACATGAATTACTTCAAGGCAAGATTTACATTCCAGATCGAACAAAACGTTGTTTGTTTACTTTTTTTTTTTTTGACAAATATAAATTAGCTTTGTCACAACTGGCTGATCCAAGAATCGACATTCAAGACAAACAAAATAATCGTGAGGTCAGGTGAAAGTGGATCTTTAGGTGGTGTCATTATTAGTTCACTTTTAAAATGGAATTCTAATACCGAAGCTAAAAAAGCGAAACCTAAAAGACAGCAGACAAAAAAGAAGAAAGGGACAGCAAGATCACACTTAAAGAAGAAGAAGAAGAAGAAGAAGATAAAGAAGAAATCCTAAAGATAACGACTCCTTCAAGAACGAGATATACTGCTGCAAGAACTCGCACGTACTCAAGAAAACCTCAATCCGTAACCGTCCACCATGCTTCTCCCTCTCCTCCGTTAATGATGATGCCAGGTAAACCTGATTTAAGACCAGTGGTTCCTAATCTGATGAACAAAAGGACGAGACCCATCTCTAAATGGAGTTCTACTCCTACGTCGACGTCTTCTTCTGCTGCTTTAGTTGCTGCTGCAGTCAAAAAAGTGCCAACTCCTAAGACAAAAGTACAAGACAGAACAGTTGTGTTACAAAGTTCACTGGATATATTCAAACAAGAACTGGCACGATTAAGTCCGTTGAAAACAACAGTGCTGCCTAAAGTCAAGTTGGTACGACGTCCTGACAATCAGCGGAGACAAAGTCCAGTATAAAAAGATGTGTTGGATAAGCTTCCCTTCCGTTTTCCTCCTGAACATCACGCCATCATCGACAACATTCAAAGTGACCTTCCAGGAAAGAAAAAAGGTCTTCCTCCTCGTATAGCTAAACATTGGAAGATTTTGTCAATACTGATCAAATCCAATGCTCCGATGCGAAAGCAAATCATTCAAAACGCACCTAAAGAAATCATCGATGTCATGTGTGAATGTTGTTTAACGTTTAGAAAGGAACGGTTCCTTTGACCCAATTACAGAAACAGTGATTAGGATGACATCATCACGTTTTTCGACAAATGGTGAAAAAGAAAATGCCAATCAGTCAAACGAAAAAAAACAAATACTTGTTCATCGAGGAGCATTTCAACCCATGATGAATGAACCGTTGTTAAAAGTAGCTGTTCCTTTGTTCGGATAGATTGCTGGACTTCTAGGAGGAGCGATGAGGAGAGAAGGAAGAATATGACAAGAATACACTTTTCCGGGAGGACATCACACTTGTACCCTTAGATCTAATGGAAGGACGAAAATAAACTTTAGTTCCTTACAAACGGTGGATGGAACCCAATCGTTGGTATGAACAACGCATACAAGATTTGTCTCCTACTCCTAATCTCACTGAGAAGGAATTCATAAATTGTATCGTGCCGCTAAACGCAAACTCAAAAGTTTACATCTGCAAGATGTGTTACACAAACCGATTCGACGAAAATTACCCAGAAGTCAAACGAAAGTAGCAGGTATCGAACATCAATGGCAAACTGATTTAGCTGATGTATCTCATATGGCGTCGTACAATCGTGGTTACAAATATTTGTTTTGTGTTACCACGTATAGTCAAAGCTTACTATCAGTTATACCATCGTAGCATTGGATGTGCTCCAGAAGACATGACACCTCAAAACGAAGTGATTGTGTTTCATCGATTGTTTGGAACGTCAGAAACCAGAAAAAAGAAAGAAGTTTACAACACCAGAGATTGGATTCACATTGGCAAAACAAAATGCATTTTTTACAAAGGTTATTTACGTTTCGTGTCACGTGACAAGTACGAGGACATTATCCCCCTGTCTATAAATTGGAAGATATGAACAGAGAACTGTTTAAAAAAACAATATTTTACTTGTCTGAGTTAGAACGAGTGACTAAAAAGAATACGTAAACGTTATCGAAAGCATTCTCAATCGAATAACACGTAAAGGATAAAAACGTCGACTCCACCAAGTCAAAGTTCATTTAAAAGAATGTCCATCTAGTTTTTATTCCTGGATTGCAGCTTCACAAGTCATCGACTATAAAAAGAAGTAGAAGTCACCAGCATGCCGTTAAGCACTACTCGATCTCCTTCTTAGAGTTCATATATGCAAGAACTACACAAACAACCACTGTGGGTGTGGTGTGGATAACGTGTACCTCAAAATCAAATTGTATTTTTCTGACAAATCTTTGTGGTGTATTGTGTCATTGGAGCAGCCATTAGAAATTTGAACTTGCAACAAGGAGATAAACAATTGTGGACTATCTTAATTGACAACTGTACTGGCTATTTTCTTCCTAATACTTTGTTGAAATATATCGGCAGTAATGACAACAACAGGAGATTCACCAACTTCAGTCATAACAACTCTTCCAATCACAGCAACCATCTTCTGGAATCCTCCTTAGTGGAAAATCATTCTCCTTTGACATCGAGTAATTCCTCGGAGACAAGAACCATCGAAATATTAATAATACATTTTATTTAACATTACCCAGTGACAGTTCAATCCATACAATTGGATCACAAAGCTCATTGGAAGTAGCCTTGGTAAAAACCATTCATCCTACTCAAGTCTAGTATGTGGTTGGAGATCAAACATTTTTGTCCTCGAAATACTCAAAAACAAGTACAAGAACACTTGGACAAAAATGATCCTGTTTATTACGAAACCTATAAAGCAGCTCCAGTGAATCCTCCCGACTGATCATCTACTCCATGAGACACCTTTCACCTAAGTGTACTGATCGATTACCATCTACATTCTCATCGTCTCAATTTGTATTTTTCTGACGCCAAAACGCTGTCCATTACTTAGTCGAAAATTTGTGTGTTTGCTATTCTGGGTAACGACATCAACAAGATCGACATATATTACAAATATTTTCGCTTCCCTATCGAATTGAAAGAAGGACAGAATTTGATGTTTGTGTATTCTGATGTCGTCAAGTACAACGTCGTAGGAAACACAGTTACTCCGTTGTTGAGAATCATTCCTTTCAAATTGGACCCTGCCATATCCGCTTACGATGAAGGAGGAAACACGTATCACGTTCATCGAGAATATTTATATCCTCATCGTCTTCCTGTCAATAATCATATTTTGACAGTGTCAATATTAGTATAAAAAGATATCCTGGACAAACTATTAAATTCTCTAAAGGAAAGGTCTGCGTGAAACTACTTTTTCCAAAACGATTATCGACTGAATTGTAACAGATGTATCCTTTGTACTGAGGAGTAGCTCGACAATAAGGACATAGTTTAGAGGATATGTTAAAATCAGCTATTCGTACGATAGCACCCATTTTAAAACATATGGTCACTCGAAGATTGCATGGTTTCAAAGATGCAGCTTTGACGCAAGGAAAGGAATTTCGCCAAACGCAATCTTCGACCAACAAAGTCGTAAACAAGTCTTCATGAAAGCAGGAAAAATGTGTTCATTCAAACAGGAAAAGAACTCTTGGATCGCCAAGACACACCTATACATTCCCTTCGCACTCCTGGCGAAGTCATTACTTCCTCCTCTAAGCCACAGCAAGGATAAGGCAGAAAGAGACGTCAACAACCCTTCAGACCTCATATACACGTTCAGAAAAAGATTAAGAAAGGAAGAATAGATGTCAGAGATCTAGTCGCTTTTGATTACTATAACAATTGTAAAAATTAATGCACCAAGATCCTTGCGAATGTTCCAAGTCAAAAATCGATATGTCTGACATGCCAGCGACGACGAAGACGACGCAAGAATCCCAATGGGTAGAATTTCATCTTGTGTCGTCCATGACCACCTCAGCTCATATCAAGTTTCAAATCAAAGGACAAACCGAAGATTACATCGATTTAAATAACAGTTACTTGTACCTGAAAGTCAAAGTTCTCAAAATGGACAAAACATATCCAGGTGCCGATGACAGAGTAGCTCCTGTCAACAATTTCATCCGTTCGTTGTACAGCGAAGTGGATTTGTACTTCAACAAAAAACTAGCAACAGCATGGGTACTTACCCTTGGCGAGGTTACCTGGAAAATCTTTTGACGTACGGAAAAGAAGCCAAGAACACACATCAGGGTGTCTCACTGGTGTGGAAACCTGACACTGTGAATGCATTCAACCACACAGCTTTCACAGCGGATGATGATTCTCACACTGTTGGATTTAACGACCGGCGAAATAAAATCAAACACGGACGTAGTTTAGAAATGATGGATCGTTTGCACATGGACGTCTGGTTGAAAGGCAAGTATTTATTGCACGGTGTGAATGTCCGTCTGAGATTGAATCAGAGTAGTACCGTGTCTCATTTGATGGATAATGCTAATGAGTACAAAACAAGCATCGAAAAAATCTGAATCTACGTATGACGTGTCGAAGTCTTACCTAAAGTTCGAAACGACATCTGAACAGAAAGACAGCTAAGTATCCTCTACGACGAGTGTAAGTCAAAACCTTCGCCATTGCCTCTGGACTCTGATCGAAGATCTAAGCTAATGTTTTCCAAGGTCAACTGTCTAAACGTTTGCTCATTAGAATCGTCAGCAATGCAGCCATCAACGGAGCTATCAATAAGAATCCATTCCAGTTCCAACACTTCAACATGTCCGAGATGGAAGTCACGCGAGATAACCAGAGTTTGTGCACCAAACACTTCTAACCTAACTTTGCTCAGAAAAATAACTTCAGATCTTACTTGACTCACTTTGAAGCCACGTGACAGTTAGGAACTAACAGTAGACACGGCATTTCGTACGAGACGAATATACATGAGGATATGCTTTGTGGAGATTTGATTTCACCCCAGAACTTGGCAGCGAGGAGAGACTTTTTCACCCTATAAAATTAGGCCAACTGCGATCACAACTTCAGTTTACACTAGCTCTTGTGAACACAGAGATCGTCATCTCGTATGCAGAATTCGATAATACTCGGGTTTATTACTATTAATTGACTTTAAGAAAGCCTTTGATTCATTTGCTTGGTCCTGCATAAAAAACGTCTTATCTTTCTTCAGTTTTGGAGATTCTATTATAAAAATGGATATCAACTTTTAATAATAATATTAAATTACGTGTTATAGTAAATAGCTACATCTCTTCTTGGTTTAACATACAAAAAGGAGGTAGGCAATGAGACCCCTTATTTCCATATATATTTATCCTTAGTGCAGAGATACTGGCACACGTGGTAAGAGGAAATCTAAATATTAAAGGAATACAAACTAATAATAGAGAATATTTGATCTCTCAATATGCAGACGATACTTTTTACCCTGGATGGGAATAGTAAATCCTTGAAGTCTGCTCTTGATATTTTATTTTACTATTCTAAATTTTCTGAACATAGCGTCAATATTTATAAAACTAATGGTATCTGGTTTGGAAAACAAGTTGGTAGTGAAGATCCACTTTGTCAAAGTTAAAAAAAATAAATTGGGGAGACGGTGACTTTATATTACTAGGTGTACAGTTTTCCACTATGCTTGAAAAAACGGTAGAAACAAATTATGAAAATAAAATCAAAGAAATAAAAAGATATTAAACCAGTGGTCAAAAAAGCCTTTACACCATTTGGTAGAATCAGCATTATCTAAAATAAGTCATCTACTTATATCCTTGCCATCGCCATACAAAAGTATTCTAATCGAAATAAACAATATATTTTATAAATTTATGTGTAATAATAATTCAGTTGATAAAATTAGAAGAAAATTTGTTGTCAATGATTACGATTTGGGAGGTGTCAGATTGATAGATATATTTGCATTCGTAGAAGCATTAAAATCACTTGGATTTGACAACTTACAACTACATTAACAAAATGGAAACACATCTTAGAGGCATATTGCCAAAATATCACTAATTTCCACTTGTTTGTGGTAGACTACCTAAAGAAAAAATTAGGTTACTTAATACTTTTTGGAGAGATGTTTTCTATGCATGGCTCAGTTTTGAAAATACTTTTTCAGTTGATACACCTGCTGGCTTTTAGATAGTCCCATATGGCACAATCACAATATTAGAATAGGTGGTAAATCTGCTTTTTATAAGAATTGGTTTGAACATGGAATTTAAAGAATTAACGGCTTAGTGGATGCTAGTGGACAGTGGTTTAGTATGAATCAGTTTCAGCTTTTTTTCTCATTTAAACTAATAGTCTAATATACCAAGGCTTAATAAGAGCAATAATTGACATACTGTATGTGTTTGTGTATATGTAAGAAAAATATTGTGTATTTTGTGATAAAAGGTCTTTATGAAAATGACATATATTTAATTGAGTTACCCCATAAAATTGTTACAGTAATTAATCACAGACAACGAGACATCCCCCCCCCCCCCCGATGATAAAATGATCAAATGGTAAATGGCAAACTACACTACAGATAGAGGTCTACATGGGCTTGAAGAGTTTGATTTAGTTTGCTGTTCGTTCAGTGAAATAATTGTTTAAAGAAGACAGCTTGTTATCTTCCTGAAAAGAATGTTACAATAACTAAATCACAGTAATCATTATCATAATGAAGATACGTTACATTCGACTTTTTTTTTTTTTTTTTTGTTTTTTATTGAACATAAATGGTCAGGATTTTACATGTTCCCATGCATCACCCACCTGACCTGGTTTATGGGGCATTACCGTAAATTATTTTGCATCCTGATCTTTACATATGTTTCCTTACTTAGACACAGCACACACTCATGCACACACATATACACATACATTCACAATTAATGCACACAAAGAGAGAGAGAGAGAGAGAGAGAGAGAGAGAGAGAGAGAGAGAGAGAGAGAGAGAGAGAGAGGATTTTTCAAACCATATCAGTTGATCAGGCATGAAGCTACATTATATATTACAAACACATTATACACTATAATGTGCATCATGCTATAAAATGTGCATTTGAATTATAACACATTTTGTTTAGTTACTGGTGGAATAATGGCTCCCACTATTGCCAAATCAACATAAATGTTTCTTTCTTTTCAAATTTGATTGCAATATATTTTTCCAAATTATAGTGTTCTTTAAGAAAAATTTTCAAACCATCTAATCTAGGCACATTCCTTTTCATTTTACATATATAGATGTCGTATTTGGCTAGAAGGTAACAAAATACAAAGGTTGTTCATATATTCCATCTGTAAGTGTATCTCCCAATATTATAGTCTTTGCACGTGGAACAATATCTATGTTCGCTTTATTCTGAATCCAGTGGGACACATCATTCCACATCCTGTTTATCACATTACATTTCCAAAACAAATGCAGTGTTGTTTCCTGGAACAATTTTACAGAAAGTACATTTATCAATATGAGACAATTTTATTTTATACAAAAAATAAATTCATTGGTAAAATTCTGTGACTAACACGAAATAGAAACCGTTGTAATTTTTATATTTCTTTTTATTATAAAACTTTAGTATATATTTTCGACCACACATCCATATTAAAGTTGAAAGTTTCGTTCAATTTCTTTTCATTAGTTAGTTTAACATCCGTTTTTAAAATTATTTTGTAAAGGTCTTTACGCCCTTTGTTGTTATGAAACACAATTTCCAAATGAAAAGAGATAAATGGTCTGAGATAAATGGTCTGACATAAATGGTCTGACCGGTGTCGTTATATCTAACTGTAACTTTTGACATAAAAACTTTACACGTTGAATAATACTTTGAAAAGTAAGGAAACTCGTGTTGAGACCATATTTAGCTTTAAAACTATCAAAATCAGTAATTGTTCCCTGATCTGTAAGCATATCACCAATATAGATTACATTATGTTCAAACCATTTCTTATAGAAAATCGGTAACTTGTTCACGCTTATAAGTGAGTTCATCCATAAATTTGTTTTCATAAGATCTTCTCCTGTCCGGGTAAATTTTCTCTATCAACAGTTTCCAGGCCAATAAAACATGATGCCAGAAAGCATATTTTGTCTTTTTGGATAATGTCATTCTGTTTTCATCTCCTAATAGAAACAGGTATTTATTATCTCACATACTTCATACTCAAGCAAATGAAAAAAATTTATTAGATAGAAGAACCCTACGAATCCGTGTTATTTCCGAAGCTAATATAAATTTATTAATGTCTATCATCGCCAGGCCACCTTTACAAAAGGTTTGATACATAACCTCTCTTTTAACTTTGTCCACTTTTGACTGCCATATAAAGGTGAAAAATAATTTATTTAATTTTCTGATCAAATTTAGTGGACGATATAGTAACGAGATAAACAAATGATTTAGCTTTGGAATAATAAAAGTTTTCAAAAATTGTTATTTTACCATTTGGTGTTAAGGATCGCTTTTCCCAATGCTTTAAACAATATTTAATCATTTCTATTTTTTTTTCTTCAAAATTCATCTTGACCATTTTATCCAAATCCACCGCAAACTTTATGCCTAATGATGTAAATTCAGTCACCCACTGTAATTTTAACCTGTGATGAAACGTTTCTGCACTGTACTTCTTTCTCCCTATCCAAACTGCTCTTGTTTTGGCAATGTTAAGTTTCAGTCCTGAAATAGTTGCAAAGAAGTTTAAAACTTCAATAAAGGATTTCAGAGATTCAAAAGAGCCACTAAGGATTAAAATAGTATCATCTGCAAACTGTGAGAGTCAATATTCTGTTTCCTTTAGATTGATACCTTTTATATTTGTATTATTCTTAAAAGTATAGATAATAGTTCTGCAAATAATAAGAAGTATGGGTATATTGGATCACCCTGTCGACAACCTCTGGAAATTTTGAAAAACTCTGAAAGCCATTTTGTAAAACTTCAGATGAGATATTACAATAAAATGTTTTAGACCAGTGCCTTGTACTTGGTCCAAAATTAAAGAAAGTTAGAACATTAAGAATAAATTTCCATGAAATAGAATAAAACGCTTTTTCAAAATCGATTAATAATAGCATACCCGGAATTTGTAACTCTTCTGTAATGTGCATAATATCATATACGATCCTTGTATTTTCGCCAATATATCTTCCTTTTACAAAACCAATTTGATTGTCAGATATTATTGTATTCAATACTGACTTAATTCTTGTGGAAATACATCCTGATGCTAATTTGTATACAACATTAAATAGAGAAATTGGACGCCAGTTCTTCAAGTACTGCTTTGGTTTATTCTCCTTGGGTATGCAAGTTATAATGTCTTGTCTCAAAACAGTTGAGAATGATCCAGTTTCATTAATTGTTCTACAAATTCCCCAATGTCAATCCAAAAGACTTTTAAAAATTCAGCTCTGAAACCATCTGATCCTGGGCTTTTGCTATTTTTTCATACTTTTCAAACAATCTAATACTTCTCTTTTAGTAACTAACCTTTTCACTAATTCCGGCTTTTTGCCGGTAACTGCCAATCCACGACATTCAAACCAGCGCTTCAACTCACAAATTGAGTATTGTGATATTTCAGAACAACGAAATTTAGCTCCTGTGACGTCATTTTCGTCTAGTTTTATCGAATATGGTATAACAGTACCAATTGCACAAGCCCAAGGGGACGGAGCTTAATGTGTAACATTGTATTTAGAAATGAACAACAGAACTAGATGTGATTGTTGCATTATGTAAGAGTTGTAGTTTCTGTCAGGCTTTAAAAAAAGTTGAGTCTTTTGGCAACATGTGAGATTAAGTTAATTCATATCTATTTTTTAAAAATGTGATACGCATAATTGAAAATGTATATGTTGTGACTGGATAACTGAAGAGTCACATTTTAAAAAAATCATAACAAATACAAAATATGATCTAGATATGAATTAATATAATCTCACATGTTGCCAAGAGACTCAACATTTTTTTAAGCCTGACAGAAACTACAACTCTTACATAGCTCTAGTCTAGTTGCAGCAGAGTTATCTCTCTTAAATGAAGGGCGTACCTGGTTCTGTCCTTGTCAAATTGACAATCAAATATTGCTCTCTATGACCAGGTGTGACACGCATGCTGAAGTAGGATATAAAGTATATTTATTGCACCAAACGTTAGCATTGAGGTCTATGGAAAAACAATTGGTACCGTGATATCATATATCTTCTCTGAAGCTGCCATTCTTTGTCCCACAATTTGACTTCCCTTGTATCACATGATATGCATAACACATGTACATGGCGTTATCATCGATTTATGCAATAGTTGCAGTCGGTTCGTCGAAGCTCCTTGTATTAGATAGTTTGTAAACTCACGGTCTCGGTTCTCTTTCGTGATTTGGACCCGTTTAGTATGGATACCTATGCGAAAAGGTAACGTGTATATGAAATGTTTATGATAAAATGTTTAGCCAAAGTTCACCCTTGAACTTGACCGTGCAACCCTTGAACTTGACGGTGCACACGAGGATACATGATACTGGAGAAAAATCATTTAAATGTGAAGTTTGTGATAAAACAATTAGTGATATTGAAAGTTTGAAAGAGCACATGATAATACATACTGGAGAGAAACCATTCAAATCTGAGGTTTGTAGTCAAATGTTTAATGATGATGTTGCTTTAAAGCAGCATGTGAGGATACATACTAGAGAACAAAGATTCAGGTGTGAAGTTTGTGATAAAACGTTTAGTCGGAGAGGACATTTAAAGGTGCACATAACGACACATACTGGAATAAAGCCATTCAAATGTGAACTATGTCATAAAATGTTTAGTTGGAATAGTGATCTAAAGAGGCATACGATGATACATACTGGAGAGAAACCATTCAAATGCGAAGTTTGTGGTAAACTGTCGAATTGCAGTAGTAATTTGAAGAAGCACATGCAGATGCATTCTGAAGAGAAAGCATTCAGATGTGAGGTTTGTAATAAAATGTTTAGATTGAGCTCAGAATTGAAGATACACAAGAAGATACACACGAGTGAAAAACCATTTAAATGTGAAGTCTGTGATGGACGGTTTAGTCAAAATGGAACTCTTCAGGAGCACATGCTTAGGCATTGTGGAGAACTATCATTTAAATGTGATGTATGTAACAAAATGTTTAGGAGTGTTGATGTGAAGAAGCACATGAGGATGCATATTGGAGAGAAACCATTCAAATGTCAAGTATGTCACAAAACGTTTCGTTGGAGTGGTATTTTGGAGAATCACATGAGGGTACATACTGGAGAAAAACCATATAAATGTGAAGCATGTCACAAAATGTTTCGTTGGAGTAATGTTTTGCAGAAGCACATGAGAATACATACTGGAGAAAAACCATACAAATGTGAAATGTGTGATAAAAGGTTTCGCTGGACTGGACAACTAAAGGTGCATAGGACAAGACATACTGGAGAAAAGCTACATAAATGTGAAGTTTGTAATAAAATGTTCCACGATAGTTGGAGCCTGAAAGTACACATGAGGATGCATACTGGAGAGAAACCGTTTAAATGTATATTATGTGATAAAAAGTTTAATGTAAATGGAAGACTAAAGAAACACATGAGAATACATTCTGGGGTAAAACCCTTTAAATGTGGGGTGTGTGGTAATATGTTTGGTGAGGGTCGTCAGTTGAAGGTGCACATGAGGATACATACTGGAGAGAAACCATTCAAATGTGCAGTTTGTGCTAAACCATTTCATGATGATGCAAATATGAAGATGCACATGAAGATACATACTGGAGAGAAACGATTCAAATGTGAAGTTTGTGATAAAAGGTTTATTCAGAGTGGATCGCTCAATATGCACAGGAGAACACATGCAAATAAAAGAATGCTTTAGTTCAAGCAAAAAATCTGAAAATGCACTTGAGAAAACATATGGTCCAGATAGCTTTAAAGGACACCTCCAGGGATCCAACAAAAAGAATTCTTAGAATAAGACACCTGTTAATCGATTGTCAGTTTCTAATGATCATTTCTATCAAAAGTCTAATTACACATTCATGTGATTTGATACATCCCTTTGATAAACATTATTCAGCACAATTTTAATCCACCATGTTATAAATCCTTATGTGATATTTGAAACAATTGTATATTAGTATATATCATATTTATAAAAATAGTGCAACAATTTTGGGACTTGTTTTGTTTGTCAGAGGAGTACAAAACTCCCATGTTAATCGTCATAAATCATCATAAAATCAGCTGTTTGTCAGTGTAATGTACAGATATACTTTTATTTTTGAGTGATTATCATATGTGTACTTTTCCGATGGCAACTTTACATCATTTGTTTGGTGTCAAGCGCAAGGCTGCAGATGAGGACAACATTCCCATGGGCTGAAAAAAAGAAAAACACAATGCAACATTATTAGCAGCGACTGTTGAAGGAAAAATGCAATGGCAACCCAAGGAACACAGGGTCCCAAACTTAATGATTTCGATCCTAAACCTGCTGTGGAGAAATTTGTTAAAGTTTGTTTAAGAAAAAAGTGAATGTAGTATTCTGTGCTGCTTAAAGAGGAAATGAAAAAAAAAAAAATTGGAATATGATCAATTGTTTCTTCATCCAGTGCCTTTGAAAATGTATTGATTTGAAATGGAATTAAGCTACATGTGATTAAACAAATTAATATAAAAAAGAAAGTGTAATTTCTTCCTTGATACCATATAGCTGCACAGAGAATTAAAGAATGGTACGGTAAAGGTAATGAGAATTGTTCTAGTTGTAATATTACAAACAATCAAAATTATCACTGTTATAAAATAAAGGCCTTAAGTTTTCATTTGTTTATTATAATAATAAATATTTCACAATGAATGAGCATTACCAGTCTCATGACATTTATTGGTGACACATCAGTACAAACATGATGTTCTGAATTATTGCATGGAAGAAAAGTATCGTTATTGGGACTTTGAGTTTTAGAGCTGGGACTGCAATTTTTTCAAGGAAGGAGTCCTTGACTGCAACTTTAACAATTCTGTGGACAACCCCGAGATAAAAAAAATAGAAATAATTATGCTTAACAGTGCTCAAAGAAAATAATTTCATACACAGGCCTAGGGCTGGTGACTTTAAAAAAATCACAAGCCCTGACTCAAATTCCACAAGCCCAGACTCCAGTTCCATGTGCCCAAAAGGGCTCTAATTTTTACTATGAAAATAAATAAACAAAATCATATTAAATGTACTTGTGTGTTTATTCTGATCTTATAATATTTCATGTAAATCAATGTCTTCCTCCAGGTCCTGATGTCCAATTGCACTATCAATGTCCAATTACTCGTTGGATCAACAGTGTTGATATTCATCAGCATCTGAAGCGTGTCTTGCCTTACACAGATTCTGTTCACACTTTTGTTTAACCAGTGTTGCATTACTTACTCGAGTGTTTCTAACTAAATCATTTTTTGGTCAGTCTTTCCTTTTTATCTCACCTCTGCCAAAGGACGGCAGATTTTTAATCAAAGACACAGAAGCCATCATAGACCATCTTTGATCACTTTATTACTTATAACACCTCAGAAAACTTCCCACATTCTGCTTAAACTCTCCAGATTACAACAATAAGGTAATCAATAAATAACAGCTTGTTGTGTACAGAAGTTAGCTTTAATTCAAATTACTCAGCCATGCACGACTGCACTGGTCGCATTGACTGTTGGAACAGTTTTGGCCCTCATTAGACTGGTTCTGACTAGTTTCTGTAATATGAGACGAGAACATAAAAATAACTTTTTTTCTTTCTTTTTTCAATTTTTTCAATTTTTTTTTTCAAAAGCGGTAGATTTACACTATAAAACGGTATGTGCAGTAGATGGCTTTAAAAACAGTATATTTGTCCTACTGCAGGTAGAATTATGTGTATGTTAAAGCCAACTGAGCACTAATTATAGGCAACCCAGGCAATATGTTCCCCATTCATAGGTCACATGCTTTGCTTTGTACACAAAGTGTACAGTTTTCTATAGAAGTACGGTAAGTAGATGATCTTCATATGGGTAAGGGGCATACATGGGGATACATTTTAATAATTTACTAGTCCTTCAACAACTGGAAAATAAAATTCCACATTTCATCAGCAAGATTCGAAGTTTTCTGAGGCAAATTAGAGTTTTTTCTCAACAAGCCCGATGGGCACTTCACTTAAAACACAGAAGGGGCCCGATCTAAAATTAGATGGGCCCCGGGCTATCAGATTTTTGTAGCACTGCTTAATATGATTTACCATAGCAAATATGTAATGATTTACCATAGCAAATCTGTATTGATTTTATTTTAATGTAATGATTTTAAGCCTGTTCATTGCAACCTCTTTGTGCTAACTGCTAACTGGGATTCCCAAACGTCTTATCAGTACCACAAATTTCTGGAGACTGAGGTCCCTACACAGCAATTATGATATTGCAGACTCATCAGGTGGAACAAATTCTGTGATCTTTTTGTAATTCAACAAGATCAAACCTTCACGTACGATTTCTACATGTTTAATGAGTTTTCTTTTGTCGTGGATGAGCTGAAAGTATTCAATCTATGGCAATATCAAATATTGAGCCAGTTTTCCATGCAAACTATTCAGCATGACTTTAGCAAATGATTGTCTTGATTCATTCTGTTTCATGTGTTCCAAGATAATGCCTTCTAGGGATCGGTACCGTTTTTTGAAATGATTGTTTCTTCTGCAGTGCGATACCAGGAAAATCATTGATGAAACCTGGAAAAATCTCGGGACTAGAACCATCATCTTGTTTGTATTGTTCTGAGGTAGGAAAGTGCCATATTTCATATACTGTTTTAATAATCTGTATCCACAATCAAGAGTATGAAACAATTTTACATTCAAACACGTTCTGTCAAGGCACGTTCTTGGTCATTGTGACAACATGGTTGGTGTTGATTACACGTTTCAGCACAAGTGTACAACATAAAGGAAATGTCAGTTTTGCGTGACAATGGTAAGGCAACAAAGGATGGTACTAGTTCACCGGTGGAAGAACTTTACATTTAATCAAACCTTTGTACTGGCGAATGTGTTCCACATCGATGTGCTCAGTTAGAATTATACGATCACTGGTAAGCAATCGAGCATATTTAACCCAAAGATACAATGAACACATATCAATGTATTTGATTTGTCCTAGTTGACAACAAGTATGTAGCATTGACTCATCCTCCAAACAAACTGTCGTGTGGATTCAAGGGTTCGATGTCAACCACATCATAATCTTTGACAATGCCTCGAAATTCTGAATCAGTTTTGAAATATCAATAATAGTTGTGTTCCCACATTTCTTCTACTTTGTATCTTTAACTCTGACGTTTTTGGTACGTTTTATTGTACAACTCTTCCATGGTCAACTCTATCAAAGTATTTTTCAGGTCTTGGTGAGATAACAGGTGGGACATCCATAAAATAAGCATCCGTGAAATTTGTACACGAACTATGGGTTTTAGAAATCCCAACCATCCATGAAATAAGAGCCTTTCATCTTTTCTCCACCATTTCTAGCATGTTGGGTATACTTGTCTTTCTTGACTTTCTTGGGCATGAACTTCTTTCGCTACACTAATCCACATGCTTTGGCGATGATACAAACTTCCTCTGTGATCCTGAAATAGCTGTCAAAATTTTCCACAACATCATAAAATGTCCACATTGGACTGACAATATTTCAGTATCTCTTCATTAAAATCAAAAGGTCTGAATAGTTGGCTTGGTATCAAGTGTAAAAAGTTTCTCATTGTTCTATTAGCATACCATGGGGGTTCGTAATGAACTTCGGGCAAATGCAGGAGCATGAAGTGTTGATTTGTTTCGATATTGAAAAAGTGTGGAAAATAGCCTTTAGCCATTTCTGTCATTCCAAGCGCTTTAGGCATTATACTCAGAGGCGTAGCAAAATAACTCGCAGAATCTTTAAAGTGACTTTTGGAAATTCAGTTCCTCATTCTGAAAAATATTTAAAAGGCACTTGTTCATCATATCGTGAGAAATTGTGAGCAATGACTGTAGCATATGCACGACACTTCCCATAACAATTTAGTGTATGCTTGACACTTCCCATAACAATCCACCTCCTCTTTGCTCTAGATGTAGTCGGAAGGGTCTAAAACCCACACATCAAAATCAAAAAGAGCATGGAGGCCATAAAATATCTTTTCATGTCCCTCTTGATTCATACCACAATTCTGACGGTGATGAAATAAGGGTTTCTGAATAGTTATTGCGAGCATGATGAGCCACACAAAAATGAGTAATGTGAATTCCAGTTCCATGAGATCTTTCAAAGTAAAAAAAGGATAAAATCAACACAATGGTCTCATTTCTTTTTCTTGTTCTGGTCATTCCATAATTGCTCAGGTTTGTTGTTGTTGAATATAACATTGATGGACCAACTCAACTACCTGGCCAAAAATATAACATCATTTCTTTTCTACACAAATGTGACTTTTGTTACCAGCATGAATATGCAGTACACAAGTGGGACAAGCTGTCAACAATTTGCAAGCACTTTTCTGTTTTTGGAATTGTTTCAAACGTAGCATGCTGACTACCGAATGTTCATCTGTAGAAAGAGCATTAAATTCTTTCTTGTCCTCTAAGAATACAAGGTCTGGATGCTTAACAAGCACTTCATCTCTCACCACATTAAATATGTTGCTCTCGATTGTTCAATCCTTTGTTACTTTTCTCGCAATAGTATATGAATCCGAGAAATGCAGTAATACTAGTACAGTGTAATAGCATGAAAATGATTTTGGTCATGATAGATAGGAATGCAGTTTCCGTCGGAGAAATTAGGTCCTCAAAAGATGGGATCTCCAGGAATGACTTGACGGTACACTTTCAGTGCATTAAGAGGAGCTAGTACATCTTGAAGTTTTTGCATTTCAAGAATTCCACACACGGTCTCTTTAAAAATTCCTGTTTGTTCCAAAAAGATTTCTGCTTGTCACCAATGATGAAATGGGCTAAACATATCTGGTCTTCATTTTTGTTAACCTGGACGATATGTCGTTTGGTACTGGGAAATTAATCCACTGATAAATGTTGCACCATCCACCGCTGCCTGAAGGAAGTGAAACATGTGTCATATAATGGGTGACTTTTCCATTGTTCATGTCAAACTCATCATTGGATTGTTTGACGTGTTAAATTTTTTCCAAGATTTTGGAAGAAGTTAATTCAGCAGATGTACTAAACTTAAAGATTTCAAACTGTCATGAGCGATGGACAGTCTCAAGTGATCTTGATCTTTAGCTTGGCACAGTCACTTCAGTTCTTCTAACATAGGCTCCAGTAAATCCGTAATGAAGTTAGCCACTTTCTCTGCCAGGACTAAAGACTTGAACTCTTACTGAATGGCTTTCTTTCTTGGCTTATCTTGATTCTCTTGATCTTGAGGAAGAGGTAAATGGTGTTGGATAAGAATTGATTATGTCCTCATCAAAATCGATAGGGTGAACTTCTGCCTACACTTCTTGGAAAGTGTTGGGTGACACAGAATGTAGTCGTTGCTTGTCTTCTGGTTTCTCGTTGGAAAGCAGTGATTGTGTCATGATGGTAGATCATTCATTTGATTAGATTAGAGTTATCCTCCCCTCTCTTGCTCTCGATCGATATATATATTAGGATTAAATGATCCTGGTTACGTAGATATTGAAGAGTAAATTTGACCCTATCACTCACAAAGTAAATAAAATCCGAAGAACTTTATGTTGACTTTGTGAGTGATTAGGTAAAATCTCTCTCTCTCTCTCTCTCTCTCTCTCTCTCTCTCTCTCTCTCTCTCTCTCTCTCTCTCTCTCTCTCTCCTGAAAGCTTCAGAAATATGGAGGTGAAATGGATATATACAATGCATACTTACTTGCTAATTCTAAAGTTTTGATACTGTGTAAATTAAATACATCTTTTTCATGCATATATCACAGGGGCTCGTATTGTTGCTTACAACTTATCTATCTGTCATACATGTAATATATAATACTACTAGTATTTATATAGTACATGTATGACTGATAGGTAAATTGTAAACAACAATACGAGCCACTGTGGCATATATATTGAGCACTTAGATTATGTAAACGGTGAATACAAGGCACCTCAACCTCGGTATCGTAATATGTCCTGGTCAATAAAAAATTTAATCCATTATAATGGCCTTAAATTCTTTGATCTAGGAAACGTTTTGTTTGTTTAGCGCTAAAAAAAAAATTTATGTGGGGGGGGGGTGGCTTCGCCTTCCCCACCCCCCTTTCCGTCATGAGTGGATTAGTCACCTTCATTTGGGACCAAATATTATGGTTCCTTTTAATCCTTGACTTGGAACTTAAAATTTCAGATTGAAATTTAATTTAAACAGGGTTATGTCACATCCTCTACACACTTTCAAATACAACAACAATAATAAATACAGCAAGAAGCAAGGATGTATTTTTAAAGCCATTAATAAAAATATGTTGTTGCTCAAATTCCTTTTTTCTCTCTCACTTCCAAAGGGGCCATACTGTCCTTTTCCTGACTGGAGAATATTATGGAGTGTTCATTACATTTTCTCTCACGACAAGACAGTTTGAAAAACAGAGAAAAAAAAAAGTCGATCGAATTAACATATGGTTATTCCTTTTGACAGAAAGTCGATGTATCATGTTAAGGTCAAATAGAACGTTAAGGAAAATGTCATCTAACTAAATGCGTGTACGAAATCTTTTATCTAGTTTCCACAAGCGTGTTTACTGAATAATTTCCCAATAACAGAGCTCCCTGAAATGCTTTGGGAACATTGTGATTGCAAAGAACTTCAATGTTTAATGGCACCCCCCAAAAAAAGGAAACAAATAAATTTACTTAAATTTCGACAAATATTTTACCAAATAAAATAGTTTAATCACTGTTACATAATGATTACCACAATAAACTACATTCCATCTTGAATAAACTGTAGTAGTCACACTTTTGCTGTCACTTACGTCCTTTGCTTTTCAGAGAAACTCGAGGGAGTTGTTTTGACCAAAGTTGTTTTGACCAAAGTTGTTTTGACCAAGTAATTTTGCATCTGCAAAAGCTGTTGACAGATCTCGTGAAATGTGAGTTGTCAACGGGAAATGAGATACGAGATGCTGCGATATTAAAGAAGCACGTTTCTACGATTAGGGAATAACGCAAGTTGGATCTTTTACTAACTTTATTCAGTTAATTAGCTTTTATTCCTGCCTAAGAAAATAAGTAAAATGTTTGGTTTCTTTTTTTCTTTTTTTTTTTTCCCTGGGGATATGCCGACTAGTGTGGAATGACCTTTTGAGTGTCATTTGACCAGTTCCTAAAAGGTCAATTGCACTAAATATCAATGCTATTTCATTCAAATGCAACTATTTCAAGAAAATGTCGCAACGCAAACGCTTAGTTTTAGATATGATGTGGCCAAGTTATAAGTAAAAGAAGGATAAACATTATGTTTGATTAGTTATAATTATTAAACAGTATCTCATTACAAATGTAGAGCATATATGAGAAATACAATTTTGTAATCATACCTGTAATTATATTGTCCTCAAATGTACAGTATACTATATCCTTGACATGAAAAAAATCGATATCTCAAGAGAAGACCTATGACCAATCACATGGCATCGAGTTGTCATTAGTAATACAAATGATCGTGCTCAAGATCTTACAGACAATTAACCAAAGCTGGTTACTGCGCCAGCAGAAAATATTATGGACTTTATATTTTAAAAAATCGATCATTAATATAAGGCCCACATTTATTATTTATGTATTGGAAATATGTTAATATACGCAACGGTATGCTTGATTTCGTTTATAAGGCAAATAGGTTATAGATTTAAACAAAAGTACTTGGATCTAAAGTACATGTCTTGCATCAATCAGAATACTACTCTGCGATTTCTGTTGGATTGAAGGAATGTACGTCCGTCACATTTAGAACAATTTCAAGAAGAGATTACTGTATCATATCTGCTGCTATGATAACAAATAACGCCACCTTGCTGTGGAATACACCTTACTTTTGGCAAAACTTGACATCGATTTGATCTAAGTCACTATCCGAGTCTATTTGGGGTTGACGAAGCTGAAGAGGGATATTCCAATCATGCCTATAGGTCAGACAGGTGCTTGCTACCATGTTTTGATTTTGCCGCCACACTTTTATTACCAGAAGCCTTAATTTTAGATAATTATTTTTAACTTGTTATAACTTTAATGATTACCTGAGCTACAGTTTTCATTGTCTAATTTCGTAAAAAAAAAGCGAGCACGCCATTTTTACTCATATAATTAAAGAAACCCCCCAAATATTTGAAAGTAACTTTAAATGCTTCTTTAGTTAATGTATATTCCAATTTGACATTCCACTAACAAAAATGCTGCGTAAAACTCTATCAAAGGTTAAAAGTTTATCCCGTTTAATGCTACGTACTTTTAATCAAACATATTCTCATCAATCGCCAGATTCTATTCCTACCCTTTTCTCTCCTTTCACTTCACTGCTATGTTTGTAGGGATTATAATTTTTTTTTTTTGTTTTTTTGTTTTTGTTTATAAGAGTATGGTAGGGAAGTTATAGTGGAGAATGCTAATAAGGGAATTTAGTTTTGTTCATAACCTGTTTAACGTTTACTCCACTCTTTTGTTTTACTTTTGTTTGTGTGTGTGTATGTGTGCGTGTGCGAGAGCGCGTGTAGTTTGTGAGCGATCCTACCCTTGTGTGCGATTGTATATAAATGTTTGTGCGTATAGTGTGTACATATTCCTACCCTTTTTTTCTCCTTACACTTACTTACACATCCCCTTATAAACAAAACTAATACACCCCTACCACCCTTATACCGGTGGTAGGGGTGTGTTAGTTTTGTTTATAAGGGGATTATAGGGGATTGTGGGTAACAGGGGAAATTCTAGTTTGTTTATAAGAGCTTACACTTCTATTTCATTCCACCTCTTTTACATCCTAGGCTGTGTTGGTCAATAGATGAGTGGGTGTTGGTCACTCAAATGGAGTGTTGGTTAGTAATTATGGGTGTTGGTCAGTACACGTGTTGGTGTTGGTCACTCAAACGGCTTTCTGGTTAGTAAGTGTGGGTGTTGGTCGTTCTCGCTCTCTCTCTCTCTTTATATATATATATTTGAGTTACGTCTGTTTTTTAAATTATTTGTTATTCATATTTTCTTTGTGTTTTTTAATCATTGGTTGTTATCTAATTTTATATTAATTTACCGATATTTAGAATGATTCAGTATTTATAAATAACTTTTTAACTGTCTGGTTTTTGTTTATACTTTCTATCCTATTTTTACTTTTTACTTATTTATTTATTCCTTTATATTAGTGGTACATTGAAATATTTTATCTGACTTCGTTTATTTGTTCATTTAGATATTCGTTTTTATAATTTTTCAAATCTTTACTATTCTTTATAATTTTAATATTATGTCGTTTAACTCCCTTTTATATTTTTACTCTTTTCTTTAAAAAAATATAATACGAAAAAAAATATTTATATAGTGATATATTATTTAGAGGAATTTGTTTTTCACAGAATCATCTGATTTCCTTGAAGTGTTCCGGATCGCCTCATTACGTGCTTTATCAGAGGGATAAAAATCCATAGTGTACCGGTCAGAATTTTCTGAATTGCTTCTCACTTTTGGTTTCCTCCCTTGGAAGGATAATATTATTCTTAAAGAGTACGAGCTTTGACGAGCGTGTGCTCATACCATTTATTCTCCGCCTTGGTTTCAGCGATGCTTTTGGGCGACAACTTGGAGTAACGCTACAATTTGGAATCCGGAGGTTTTGCGCTCTTTATCGAGAAATTGCAAGACCATGCGAAGGAAAATAAATAGACCAGAGCCCCTGGGTTAATTCCGTGAGAGCGCTGACGAAGAGGAAAGTTGAAAAGGAGATTTAAAATTTAAAAAAATTGCAGTGACAAGTATATTGACAATAAAAATACCACTAAATCTGTTACTCAGAATTACGTGAACAGTGTATTGAATATAATTGATGGAAAACATGAAGAGGTTTTACTTTTATGTGTCGATTTTCATGCGAAACTGTAGAAATTAAAGTACAAATTAATTTCCTTTTCTCTATTTTTATTAGTTTTACGTGAATTTTAAAGCAGATTGTGAAATTGTATCTTGAAAAATTATTTCTAAGCTGTAGAATTTATACTTTTTATGCGCGACTATTATAATGAAAATTATATTATTTGTGTTAAGAGCACGTGCAATATATAAAATGAATAATTTCATTTAAGGAAAAATAAAACCAATAAATTGGTGAGATACTTTAATGAATTATGAAGATAACGTCTTCTATTCCTACCCTTTATTATCATGATATGAATGTTGATATTTGCATCTCGAAGCCCTATTAATGTCTTGTTAAATAAGACAATAATGGTCACAACTTTTAAACTTTTCAATTAGTTAAATTTTTAAATTAAAGACAAAAAAATGCTACAAATGGTTTACATATCATTTGGATTACTATTATGGGGGATAGTATAGAATATATTGGGACACTATAGTGATCTATGGGAATTAACATTAAACACGACACAATGGGGATCGATCGGAATGTGGTATTAAGAATGACCATATGGAAATCTATAGGAATTTAACATTAAGCATGACACAATGGGGATCGATCGGAATGTAGTATTAAGAATGACCATATGGAAATCTATGGTAAGTTAACATTAAGTATGACCCCATACCCTATGGTTTATATTGAAAATGTAATGTTAAAAACATCTATAGGTAAATAAGTAAGATGGACCAAGGGGCCATATTTTAGAGGTGCGCGGTATTACCGTTATACCGGTTTACCGCGGTATTTTGTTCTGGTGGTACTTTCCATCAATAAGGAAAGTACGGAAATCCCCAAGTAATATTATTACGAATTTAATGGTATTAAAAGCATGTTTTCACTTTTGATGACAAAATAATTCCAAAAATTATTATTACTTTTTTTGTTTTTGTTTTTTACAAAACAGTTGCATTTGTCACAAACTAATTGTGAATATTACAAATATAATCCTATTGATGAACCTTTAATAACATGCATGACAAGTGTCACGTTTGTCAACATGGAGGGCAAATGTGATGTTGTGAAAAATATTCGGGCCAAATCCAACTTTGGGAAAAAAATTCGGATTAAAAGAAAGAATAAAATGTCATTTTTGAAATCTTTATTAGCGTATTTTAATGTGTTAGGTACATGTATTCCTTTGTAAGATCATAATCATCCTAAGATTTTTATGAGAGCAATTGTTTTCTGTTTGAATTTTACGTAATTTCTCTCGTCAGCTAAATATTTTTCTCGTCTGCTGAGTCAATGTGTTTTATGTTTACTGGCCCTCTCTGATAAATATCCTGTCTTGTCCGAGTGTTGGTATCGCACTCAAAGTTCCCTGGCTATTATATCAATAGTGTGGCTAGTAAATTGTAGGCTTCAGTGTCAACAAGTCCTATTAGTACCGAACAAGCTCTCTGATGTCAACACAATGCCTTTTACACGGTGTCAGCTATAGTGTAAGCTTAATCATCCCACTTTAGTTTCAGTTTTTAGATGACAACTTATACAACAATTAATATACACATAACAATTCATCTGCCTTAAGGTACTGACCATTTTATTTTATTTTCTTATTTTTATTTTTATTTTATTTTTTGGAGAGGGGGGGGGGGCTGCGATTTTCTTTCGAGCCGAGAATTTTTTTTTTTTTTTATCTCAAGATAATTAATTTGTTTAAACTAATATAATGGATATAATATGGTGTTCTTTTTCAATAAGTCAGAGCAAGATATTTTTCCCAGCTTTTTGAGAGCCAAAAGTTTTTTACAAATTTAAAATCCCAGGCCCCTGCCACAGAAAATTAAATTGTTGGTCCCTAATATAATTGCGGTATACCGTGGTATGTATCACGGTACGTTCAGAAATACCGGTATATACCGTAGTGCAAAATTGTTCGTGGTACCTTATTTGGATTTAACATGGTGGAACTCTATGAATCAACAACCATCTTCACTGAAGAAGACTTATCCTTACTCACCAACACCTACAACTAGAAACTACAGACCTACAACTGGAAGTGTAAGGGGGAATGCAAAGTAGGAGGTAGAATGATGAAGAGTATTGCCTATTGACACACCCTCCTTCACTATCCAATACTCACCCTTTACAAACCAAACAGAGAAGGAAAGGTGGAAATATGTAATTGTCACTCACACATTTATGGACTATTCAACATATCATGTAACATTTAAGTATTTATGGCCTGTATTTGCTGAGCCACCACGACATGCCAAGGAACATCCTTATTTCATTTTTCAAAAACTAATTTCCCTAACCCCTCCAGAGATGAAACAAATAAATTAATAACAATCATAAGCCCAAGTTTACTGCCAAACCTTTTTTTTTTTTCCCCACAAACCCAAATCATCTTACCTCGTATTAGCTTGGCTAGTGACTCTTCCCTGGGGCATCCTCCACCAAATATACTGATCGTTATCATGTGCTAAAAATGGCGTTAAACCCAATAAAACCAACAAATCTCAATCCAGTGTAAGATTTCTTTCAAAGCATTTCTCAAATATAACCCTTTGTAGACATAGTTGCCATACTTTTGACTAACATTAAGATATTGTACTCATGGTTGTCAAGCGATGTAAGGAAGATATAAAAAATGTTTAAAAAAATCTATCTCAGTTACGTGGACTGTTGAAACCCTTACACGTCAGGTTGTTTCTAGACATAACTTAAATATGACTAAATAAGGACATAGTAACAGTCCCTTCAAAATAGTATTTTAAGGACTAAATTGCTAAAAATGGTATGCAATTATCATGCAGCAACTTGGAATAGGAGTCGTAACTGTGAAATATGGCTCCACGGGGACGTAGTAACAGTCTCTTGAGTACCTTTGCTGCCTTTGTAGTAGTATCGTAACGATTAAATTCCGACAAATGGCATGCAGTCGTCGTGCAATAACTTGGAATAGGCATCATAACTGAAATATGGCTCCACGGGCCGATAATAATAGTTCCTATACACCTTTCTTACCTTCAAATTATTATTTTTAGGCAGAAATGGTTAAAAATAAATGATGCAAATGTATGAAGAGAGAGAGAGAGGGGGGGGGGGGTATGGACACCTTATTTCATTTAGATTAAAAATATTCTTTTCATGTTTAAATTCGGAAAAATGGCATGCAAAAATCACGCAACAAATTGGAATAGTCCTCGTAACTGAAATATGGCTCCACGGGGACATAGTATCTGTCCCTTCAAGACATTAACAATACCATTCATGACCTTTCCTACTTTTAAAATAGTCTTTTAAGGACTATATTCCGAAAAATGGCATACAGCCATTATGTAACAACTCGGAAAAACTCTCATAACTTTGAAATATGGCTCCATGGGGCGATAATAACAGTTACTTTAGACATTTCATACCATCCACATAAGATGTTTATTCCAAATTGTTGCCGAACAATACTATATACGACAATTGAATATAGCATTAAGCCATGACGAATAACCCTCGCATTGTTGATTTACTGTTTCGACAAGCGTTACTTTTACGCATATGACTCTTCTCAAGATTATTAGAACAAAGTGTGTATCCGTAATTTGCATAATAGAATTTTAAGATTACGAGTTATCTGTACTTTAGGCACAATAGTTTCTATAGTTGCGGTCTGTTTTTTAAGCGCCATGTTATTTTCGTGCAAAAATTCCCTTCAAGACCTTTCCTAACTTTATAATATACTTTTAAAGACTAAAAAGGTAATGAAGGCATCATGCAACAAATTGGAATAGCCTTCCTAACTGTTTAATACACCTTCACTCGGCAATAGCAACAGTCCCTTTAGAACTTTAATAGATTCAAAATATTCCTTTTTTGCCGAAATTGTTAAAAATGGCATTAATGGATCCTGCACAACTTTGGAATATACTCCATAAGTGTGAAATATGTCTACGGACTATAATAACAGTCCATATACACCTTTCCTACTTTGAAATTATTCTTTTTGGGCCGAAACAATTAAAAATAACAAATGCAGCTCAAGAGAGAGACAGGCAGAGAAGTACATGGACACCATGTTTTATTTAGTTTTAAAATATTTAACATGATCGTCTTGGACTCGCCCGTAAAAATCGCAAAAAATGTCAACATTTTCATGCGTCTAATGTTATAAATTTATATCGTGCCAAGCATACATTATTTATGTACACCGATGACAATCCTTAAAAATGCTTTCTGATCAAGTTTGACTATAAAACACGCCGAAAACCTCACCATGCAATTTCTCGAGAAAGAGCGCAACAATTTGGAATTCCAAGTTGTTGTGCGCAATTTCTCATGAAAATGTTTATTCCAAATTGTTGCCGAACAATACTATATACGACAATTGAATATAGCATTAAGCCATGACGAATAACCCTCGCATTGTTGATTTACTGTTTCGACAAGCGTTACTTTTACGCATATGGCTCTTCTCAAGATTATTAGAACAAAGTGTGTATCCGTAATTTGCATAATAAAATTTTAAGATTACGAGTTATCTGTACTTTGGGCACAATAGTTTCTATAGTTGCGGTCTGTTTTTTTAAGCGCCATGTTACAGGATAGTTTGTAAACTCACTGTCTTCAATCTCTTTTCGTGATTTTGACCCGTTTTAGTATCAAGCTTGCATCGGGTACCTGTGTGAAGAGGTAACCTGATAAAAACAGAAAACAACAGCAACAGAAAATACACAAACAAACAAAGATTTAGAAATGTTTATGATAAAACATGTTTAGCCAAAGTTCACCCTTGAATTTGACGATGCAACCCTTGAATTTGACAGTGCAACCCTTGAACTTGACGGTGAGTACGACACATACTAGAGAAAAATCATTCGAACATGAAGTTTGTGGTGAAATATATAGTGATAGTGGGAGTATTGAAGATCACATGATAACACATACTGGAGAGAAATCATTAAAATGTGAGGTTTGTAGTCAGATGTGTAGTGATGATGTTGCTTTAAAGGAACATGTGAGGATACATACTAGAGAAAAAAGATTCAGGTGTGAAGTTTGTGATAAAACGTTTAGTCGGAGAGGCCATTTACAGGTGCATATGATGACACATACTGGAATAAGACCATTCAAATGTGAACTATGTTATAAAATGTTTAATTGGAATAGTGATCTAAAGAGGCATACGATGATACATACTGGAGAGAAACCATTCAAATGCGAAGTTTGTGGTAAAAGGTTGAGTTGGATTGGTGATATGAAGAAACACATGCGGATACATTCTGGAGAAAAACCATTTAAGTGTGATGTTTGTAATAGAATGTTTAGATTGAGCGGTGACTTGAAGACACACAAGAGGACACATACGGGAGAAAGACCATTCAAATGTGAAGTTTGTGATACATGGTTTAGGCAGAATTCAACTCTTAAAGTGCACATGCAGAGACATAGTGAAGAAAAATTATTCAAATGTGAAGTCTGTGATCAAAGGTTTAGACAACATCGAACTCTTAAGGTGCACATACTGAGACATAGTCCAGATAAATCATTCAAGTGTGACCTTTGCGGAAAAATGTTTAGAAGGCATTGTGAGGTGAAGAACCACATGAGAATCCATATTGGAGAGAGACCATTCAAATGTGATGTATGTAACAAAATGTTCTTTTTGCGTAGTGTTTTGCAGAAGCACATGCGGATACATACTGGAGAAAAACCATATAAATGTGAAATATGTGATGCCAGATTTAGTTGGTATGGTCAACTTAAGACGCATATGACAAAACATACTGGAGAAAAACTACACATCTGTGAAGTTTGCAATAAAGTGGTACGTGATAATTGGGGCCTGACGGTACACATGAGAATGCATACAGGAGAGAAACCATTTAAATGTACATTTTGTGATAAAACGTTTAGTATGAATGGAAGGCTGAAGCAACACATGAGGATACATACTGGAGAGACACCCTATAAATGTGAGGTTTGTAATAAAATGTTTAGTGAGCGTCGCAATTTGAATGTGCATATGAGGACACATACTGGAGAGGAACCATTCAAATGTGCAGTTTGTGGCAAAACATTTGATGATAATGGACATCTGAAAGTGCACATGAGGATACATACTGGTGAGAAACGATTCAAATGTGAAGTTTGTGATAAAATGTTTATTCAGAATGGAGCTCTCAAGAAGCACAGGTCGACACATACAAACAAAAAACCTGGAGAGAAACGATTCAAATGTGAAATTTGTGATAAAATGTTTTTTTATATAGGTGTCCTCAAGAACCACAGGTGGAAACATGTAAACAAAAGACCTGGAGAGAGACGATTCAAGTGTGAAGTTTGTGATAAAATGTTTATTCGGAATGGAGCTCTCAAGAAGCACAGGTGGACACATGCAAAGAAAAGAAAGGTTTATATATAAAGTTTGTACTGGATGGTTTTGTCCAAGCAAAAAGTGTACTTGAGAAAACACACAGTGACAACAGCCTTAAATGACACCTTTGATAAAGGACACCTCCATCGATCCAACAATAAGACACTTGTCTAATGTACACAGCAGTTTTTGTATGTGACTTACTGTAGTATGTGAATTGGAATGCTGAATATGTTATTATTTTCATTGTATATAAAGGATGTTATAACAGAAAAGAGTGTGGATTATTAAACATATTAGTTTATTTTTGCAGAATAACTTTTGTTCTAGAATACGTTAATTTATTGAACTTTGTGACTGGCTTGCATTTTGGGTAATAATGAAACCTATAATTCTATGGATGTACATTTTCCCAAACAGAAGGAAAAAACTCCAGCTGACAAGATGGATAATTAGATGAACATAAATAGTGAATTATTTTATTCCGAAAGTGTACAAAAGTAAGTGAAAATTTAAAACAAGATAAAAAAATAAGAATAATTATGCTTAATAAGATTTACCATAGCAAATCTGTATTGATTTTATTTGAATGTAATGATTTTAAGCCTGCTAAAGGATGCCCCCTCTGTTATAACCTGAACCCCCAGTGGTCTTATCAGCACCCCAAATTTCAAGAGAGTGAGGGTCCTGGACTCCCAGTGTCAAAATCCTGTTGGGAGCTTTGGTAATGATTTGACCATAATGTGCTGTTCTCACTGGCTGGAAACCATAAATACAGTGAACTCTCTGCTAATGAACAGGGACATGGGTTACTGACCTGAGTTTAATTTGAGAATTTTATCTTAGCAGCTTTCTCAATAGATTTCAAAACTGAAGAGTCATTTGACCCTTGACCCCATCTCAAGAGTCAAAATGAAAAAAAATATTAAAAGGAACAACTGAAATCTGAATAGTCAATAGTTTTTGACAGTCATGAGGTCATAGCTGGGATTGTTCATAATTCATGGAGCAAACAGCTCTTTAAGAATTCTTGTCTCGTGTTGAATAAAGAGAAAGGTGTACAGTATTTTGTAAGAAACAGACAAGCAGAAAGTGAGGCAGACATGGCCATTACTGATTTTTGAATAAGTGTTTCACTTTATAATTATGTATGAATGTGTGTATGTTTGGTATGTTAAACAAAAAAAGGATTATTTTATGCTTTGTTTTTGAAGATTGAAGACTGGACTGTCCTCAGTGCCAAACAGGTGTGATTTTCCAGCATCCTTACACCAGTCACATATCATAATAGTATTTCCATCTTTCACAATTTAACCCCAAAAAATTCACTGTTCCAGTTTTCCTTTAATTTTCTTACAACTTTAGGAAATTTATTCTCCTTCTCCTCAGAATTGTTACTAACTTTCTGTTTTTTGGATACTTAGGGTTGGAATGATGATCACCAGCAGGTCGTTTCACAGACTGAGACGGAAATGAAAATACCCTTCTTTGAGTCATAATGATTTAACAGTTCACAAATAGATCTAATATAACAAAGCTATTCCATCTTGTCATTCAGTCTAAAATAATTCCAAGGTACAAAATAAATTACTGAGCATGATGTCTGGTAAATTGTTACTGAATGATACAATAATCAAAACACCTGAATTTTTAAATGTTTGGCTGATTGAAGCAAATTAATCAGCCATAAAAACACAATTTAAGTTTGTTCACTTACCTTGGACAACTGGCTTCATGAGTTGCCATATTTTCCAATTTTGTCAAATTGATTATAATTTGATGGACAATCAAACATACACCAATATATGATTAAAAGTTAATCCAATTAAGTCATAATTGATTCCCTCTTCCTCAGACTATCATAAATGTCAAAGATAATGTCAAAACAAGCTAACCTTGATTCAGTTATGCACACCTAAGAATGACACCAGTAACCTGTTAGCTCCACCCAGTTCATATTGATTTTACATAGGTGCAACATTATTGGCCGATAAGGTGTAAACAGTGGTCTAGCAAATGTTGATTATTGGCGCATACAGTAAATTTGTTATGGACGGTGCGTGCTCAGTTGGAAATTATGCTGGAGGTGAATCAAGGGTAATTAAGACATGCTCTAGCTGGAATCAATGTGCACCATAAAAACGAACTGGTTTGAATTTCCATGTGGCAGAAACAGATCACATTTAAATTCTAAGCATTAAAACTCAAGGGTACACGTCTATTGAGAACCCTGATTAGCACATTTTTTTATAAAAAAAAAGAAGCAAAACATGAGTACTGTAAACATCACATTATACACCCGTCTTGTGTGTAATAGTTCCTATGTAGGCATTTAACACACTCAATTTAACATGCAGAAACCATTGCAGGGCTCTCAGGGACCCAAGCTTCTGGAACAAACAAATACATGTGAATTTCTCAAAGGATGCACCCTTTCTCCCTGTAATGCACCCCCATGACTTGCCTCATTTTCCCCTGGAACTCATTCCCCATTTTTATATTTTAGTCAGCCATGGCCAATCTGCGGAATAGATAAAGGCTAGATTTAAGTAAACAGACATGAAGCCAGTGTGACTAATTAACAGTTAATCAGTATCACTGTAATTATCTTTTGAAAAGGACTGCCTGTCTGAAGGCTACTCAAATGTGACTTCAAAGAAACCAATGTTTATTTGTGTATGTAGGCACCTCTGATTGTTCAGCAAATGAACGATGCCCTTTTTTGTTGTATCTGTGTTTAAATTAAATTGGTGATGATGTATATATAAATCATGAAGGTAATCAAAGCTTTCTCAGAGTTTTATTTGGACAATATTGTCAAATCATCAGTATTCTATAATAATAATAACTCCTACTTAAGTATGTGTGATTTAGACTTGGTCACTACAGTATCAGTAGACACTATTTAAAAGAGTGCAGAAGAGTACGTCAACTTGTAAAAATGAGTCAGCAAAATCTGTTTTTATTTTTTGGGGGAAACAGACTTGTGATGAAATGGCACTAATGCCAACAAAAGGCAAAAAATAGGCAAAAGTGAGAGCACGAGTGAAGATAAAGAGAACTCAAACTCGGAATGTGGAATGTGCATGTATTGCAGACTCCATCTTATCTAAGGTGAATGATACTGAGAAAAAGGGCAGCAGAACTAAGAAAGTAAGAACTTGGAGACCTGAGTGGGAGAAGCAGTTCCCATGGTTGAAAACACTGGAAGTAGATGGTGCATAATAAGCAATTTGTGAGTGGGGTAAAACCTTAAAACCGCTGGAAAGCAAAATCCTTTTGCACAAAATGGAAGTACTAACATTCAGCTATCAGCATTTAGCCATCACAAATTTAACCTGGATCATGTAATTGTTGTTGCGGGTCACCTTGCTATGCAAAAAAGACAGACAATTCTGTATGCAGTTGAGAAAACTCGGGGGAAATTTGTGGAAAGTGATGACTGTAGAGCAGCACAGTTCCGTACAATGTACTCCCTAGCCAAAGTAGGACAGTCACTGACACAGTATTTAAATCTGATAAAACTGCAGCTAGGCCACCAATTTTTCCTTCTAAGATAAAGCTGCCTTTGTAATTGATCGTTTTCTATTTATTCACACAAAATTCCAAATACATGTGGGCGGTGGTAATGATGATGGTGATGATGACAACCATGATGAGTATCTGATTAATGTTATTTGGCACATATATTCATTTAGTATTCCTTTTTTAAATACCTTTATTTATATATAGAATGTGTTTACTAGTAGCAAAAATAGTTTCTGTTATTATAAGCAAGTTAGTGCCTTTTTATTCACAATGACATGATCACTCTGTACACATGAGCTTTGTGTTATAGAAGTCAAAGAACTTTGATAGTGAAAACATTGAGGCAATCAATCAGGACCTTATAGACCAACCTTTTAAATATCGGGACTGGGGGCAGCTAGAATTCTTTTTGGAAAATAAATTCCATTTCAGTTAGCATGAACAAACATTTTCTTGCTATTATTTATAGCAACAACAAAAAATATCCATTATATTTAGTTGAAAAAAAAAATTATCTTGAGGTACAAGAACAAAAATACCCACCTCGAAAGAAAATCCTAGCTACCAGCACCTTCCCTCCCAAATTAAGTAATGAAATGGTCGGTTCCTAATGAAATAGCTTAATACATGTTCCATTTGACTTCTGATAGTTGAGTATCAGTACCTAAGGCTTGTGTGAATTTATCTTGATTATGATTTAATGATGGTAATTCACGTTTATATATATGTTATAGTGTGATGCCAGGTGTTTACTCATGTGTGTTTCTTTGGTGTGAATGGAGATACTATTTTACTTGCAAAGAAAACTACACAGCATTCTAAATGATCATTCTTTGGATTGAACTTAATTGTAGATGATTTCATTTTTGTGTTTTTTGTTTGTTTTTAGTGTAGTAGTAACAATTATAAATTTACATGTATGATGTGTTAACTTAACATTCTATTTTCTTTATCAGTGCATGAGCAGAAAATGCTGCAAGGAATGCATATTATTTTCTCCTATCTTTTAGCAACTTAACAAGTGTCCACATCTTCAAGATCAGTCCAAGATGTACACAAATGAGGGATTAAAAATGCAGATGTTAAGTGCTATAAATGACAGTATTCAGGAGACCATTGAAAAGGACATTCTGTTTCTTTTGATTTCACTGGGAAAATTGTTGATGAGACAACTAATATTACAATTCATAAGAAGCTTAATATTTATTTCCAGTGTCTCAGAGTTGTACATTTTATGGATTGTATATCCATCCTAAATGGTACAGCTGACACCACTGTGGAGGAAATAGTAAAATTGTGTAAAAGTCCTGGATTGGACTTTGATAAAGTAATATTCATGGCTAGTGATGGTGCTTCAGTAATGACAGGATGACTTAATGGTGTGGGTGTGAAACTTGGAGCTTCATACAATCCATGGCTCATACAGACACATTAAGTAGCACATAGACTTGTATTTGCTGAAGTCCAAGCTTGCAAGGACACACATATTTCAATGATTATCAAAAGACTCTCAAAACTGTATATAGATATTTTCATAATTCTGTGGTACATTATAATCATTTGAGAGCCATGGAAGCAATTATGGGTGATGAGAGCATGAATCAACTAGTCCTTCAGGACCCGGCCCGTTTTATGTGGCTATCTTTGGAGGCTGCTGCCACAGCAGTCTATGCTGCCACAGCAGTCTATGAAGTCTACCCAGCTCTAGAGTGCACATCAGAAAGTGCAACTGTGAAAGGTAATGCTGAAGCAAAAGGATTGTATAATAAGGTGAAGACATCAAATTTTCTTCTTTGAAGGATATATAGTGTGTCATGAATAACTTATCAAAGGTATTTGTAAAAATATGAGGTCAGTGTTGATACTGTGAATGTGGTGGTGGAAAGGACACTGGACAAACCTGGTCAGTTTAAGAGCAAGAACAGGAATACAATTTATGATGAACTGGCTACAGCAAATGGTGATTATTAAGGGGCTCAAATCACTGACACTCAAAAGAAGATAATGCAGTTTCAGACAGCATCAACAGCTTATTTGGACAAGCTCAGCAATAATTTGAGTGACAGATTTGAGAGGAATCAATGGCGAAGTTGTAGAATATCTATACAATTTTAAATCCAGCTTGTCTGCCAGCATAATGTGACATATATTTACATGGTGTTTGTGAGCTCCAGGAGCTCGTGGAATATTTTGGTGAGGTTGATGACCTTCCTGCCCTGATACATGCCAACATAATGTTACAGGTCTACAACCAATTCAAGCTTGTCCTAATGCAAATGAGAGGCAAGCCACTAAAAGATGTTTTTGTGGACATTATTTGCAATTATAGTAACAGGTTTACTGATTTTGCTGTGCTCTGCACATTTTTTTAACAGCTTCTCTTACTTCTGTTGCTTGTGAAAGAGGCTTTTCCTCACAGAACAGACTTAAAACCTAAGCCCAGTCTAGCTTGAAACATAAAACAGTGAACAAGTTAATCAGAATAATGGATGAGGGTTCTGTACTTGAAGACTTAGATCCACAGAATGGCATACACAATTTTGTCAAGTCAAAGAATAGGAAAAAGTGAAGAAACTTCTTTGAAAAACTAGTTTACAGATGGTAGAGTTGAGCTATGTTATAATAATGCTTTAGACAATTACAAAAAAATATTTTCTTTTCAATGTGATCTTATAAAAAGACTAAGAATTCATTCCAGATATGTAATAAAATAATCATTATATACTTTTTCATTTTCCTCTCTATCCTTTCAAAAGCGAGGGATTCCTGAGTTTATGCCAGGGACTCTCAGAAATAGGCTGGTGACTCATGAGTTCCATGATGGAAGAGTCCAGGACTCCATCCTGAAACTCTGTTGAGCCCTGCATTGTACTTTTGTTGTTCTTCTTTTAAGACTTAACCATGCTTCATTGATAGATTGGTCCATATTAAACCATGTTACATATTTGTGATTTTCCATGTTTGAGAACAATGGTTTTGCATGGATAAATGTGATATGATCCTAGTCTTTCTTTGGTTGGTCTACATTAGGTGACCACATGCAAACATAAACAAAATATTGATAAACATGGTTGGTATGAACCATGCGCAGCTCACAGACACCCGTGTCATGGCATGGTCAATATTTATCTGTCAAGAAGAATTGAAGGATGAGTCTGAAGATGTCAAGATCATGCACAATTTTCAGCTTGGAATGCAAGATTGTGAAAGTACTTGACAAAATGACTTATTTGCAAAAAGATTGGTTACTATTTAATGTTTGTTAAAAAAAAATATTTTATTTAAATAATGTAACCCTTAAATCAGCATTCACTTCTAGGGAATCATGTAATCATTTGTATTGAATGTTCTAATTGATCATGAAAAGCAATGAATCATTTGTATTGAATGTTCTAATTGATCATGAAAAGCATGAATGTTTTGATGTACCTTGTCATCCACTCTTTCTCCATAACATATGCTGCTTCACAGGAACTATTTTTTGCTGAAAACATTGTCCTTTCTATATTATTCATTGTGATATCATTTGCTAGCTTAAATTCCACATGTCAACACAACTGACACAGAAAACATAATACGTGCAGTGGATTGAGCATGCTACAGTTATGTGACATTACTAATGTTGTTCAGGCAATTCTGTGACTAAAATGACACACACACACACACATAAATATATATATATATATATATATACAGTCAAACCTGTCCCAATGGTCATCTTTATACGGTGGTCACCTGGTTACAATGGCCATTCTAATTTCCCACCAGCAAATTTTCCATATAAAAGTTATATGTAACGGTCACCTGTTTTTTGTAGTCAGTGGCCAGGTGTTTCTTAACCGAAATAATGGTTTCTACCTGCTTTCAGTGGTCACTGGAGCACATCAAAAGTGACTGCTCTATACATGTGAACTAAACTTTTGTTTGATGAGGAAGGCATTAGTTAGATAAAAGAATAACATGAATTGTTGTGTAAACATCTCTTATTTCACTTGTACTCACTGTATTCCAGTCACACTGTCAATGTAACTCAAAAGTGATAATATATCAAATTTAAAAGTGAGGCAGTTTTATCATTAGAGAGATCGAGGGTCGAAGCAATTTGATGACTGAATGGTGGAAAAGTAATTGTATAGTCGTAGCAGAAATTAGTCGCCTTTAGTGATGGATATTGTTTTTATCCTCATGTTTTTTATGTGGAGAAATAGTTATTAATCTGTGAGGAGATATGAATTCATCCCATTTCATTAGGTTTAGGGGTCATTCATTATTTGCAAACTTGTCTATTGAAAAAGAATAAATTATCCGGAGGTAAAAAAAAATATCCTGTCTCGAAAGAAAATCCAAGCCCCCCCCCCCTTAAAATTAAATGGTCAGCGATCAGTTCTTTATGCTTTTTTTCATTTCCTATAATCATCAGAGGCCTCATGCATAAGCTGACTCTTCTCATCATGGCAAGGTGAGCAATTGGTTAATCTAAATATCGTTTTAAAATGTGAGCACCAGTTCCCACCTTATTGTGCAAGCTGGCCAAAGAAAGAATCTGTCCTCTATTTCATAGTCATCAGTAAGCTGTCAATAAGTAGTGAAATCGGTGTTTTGTCATAGTACACAATACAAAGATGAGTGAGCTTTTTAAAAATATTTTTTTAAGCATCAGTGATTATTTCATTTATATGATGAATTAAAGTGAGCAGAATGCAGTAATCTTGTGTGGAACATAACTTTGAGAGAGAACATATGCCTGTATTTTATGACTTTGTTAAATAGTACACTAAATTAAATATGTTTGTAATAATAATAGTGGTATTTGGTTGATGGTATTTGTTCAAAAATCAAGTTTGAAAAGTGAACCTGCATACAGAGGTTACATGCATAAACAAAGACCAGTATTGCTTTTTCTGATGGGTGGCTGCTATTGACAGGTTTGACTCTGTGTGTGTCAAAACAGAAAACCTTTGGGACCAAATTTAATTTTTGGTTGTGACGGGTTTTCAGTTTACTGAGGGTCACAGATGTCAAAATGTATATCTTTATAAGCACTTATGTGACTTGAGAGAAAGAGAGAGAGAACGTGTGTAATTATGAGAGAAAATCTGTGTATGTAACATTTAATGAAAATGTACCTTAATGTATGTTGCTTCCAAATATCACATATAGTCACATGAATAAATACAGTTGTTTCACACCGAAATACATGTACAGTTATCGTCTCAAGAAACATTTAAGGAATGAGATACTTTTATAGTTTGACTATAAGTCAATTAGAATTATGAATGATAATCTATAATGTTTAAATACACTGTATACCATATATACTCGCGTATAAGCCAATACCAACTGCAAACTGCATAGACCCAGATCTGCCATCACATAATGCGCAGGCAGATCTGGGTCTATGCAGTTTGTAAGGACTAATCAGTAGAACATAGACCCAGATCTGCCAATGCATTATGCAACGGCAGATCAGGGTCTATGTTTTTGCATTTGGACCCAGCTTATACGCGAGTATATACAGTAATTCATTATGTTCCTTAGCCTAATTCTTCTCCTGGTTTCTTCATCATATGTTTTTGGCATTGCTTCATACTCTCTGATCACACTAATTTTATCCTGTAAGGATATTTCGATCGTACGATGCTTAGCTGGTGATTCTGGCATCTTGATATGTGAGCGAAGACAAATGACAGTCATGGCTACTGAAATACATGTATATAATGATTTTTCTCCTTTGAAAATCAATTCATTGAATTTGACTATTAGAAGACTGTTTTTTGGTCTCCATGGGCAAAGCATCAAAAGCAAGGCTGCATGCCTGGCTAACAGAGCACAGGGATTTAATTAAAAAGCAAAAACAAAAAACATTATATAGATCATTTATACAAATGAAAAGCATCAATCGCAATTATATAATAAACAGACAAAAATAATCTTTCTTAAATGGTTTGTCTACAAGTGTGTAGTTATTAATAATTTACCTTAAAAGCTGGCTCATTTTATGGTGCATACACTTCAGATTAGCCTACTGTTGGCCCTAATCTGTGTATTGTTGTAACCTTGCGTACCTTTGGGACATTTTATCACCACTAATCCTACTACAGTATTTGCTAACCATAAATAATCCAGTCCAGCATGTGTTGGGAATTCAGCTAATTTCAATTTCCAATTTTAAAGTGAGTTTTGGTTTTATGGCGTTTTTTGTAGTGTTAAATTGAAATTTGTCTTTGTTTTTGGAGTAGTTGGGTTTCAGTTTACTGGGAAAAAATTGATGATAACAAACATGGAAAAATTCAGGACTCAAAAAACTTGAGGGGATTCCGGTTTCCAAGGGTTCAGTTTTGAGGGGTTTCAATATATATATATATATATATATATATATATATATATATATATATATATATATATATATATATATATATATATATATATATATATATATATATATCTTAGCCTTGCCAATTATCCCTCATTCCACAGAGGCTCCACACACTTGACACATTACTGTACATAACTGATTTGTATACAACAGTCTTTATTATTTATTTTTTTATCTTTTTATTTTTTTATTTAGCAAAAATTATACAAGTATCTTTATGTTTGTAAATGATATGAGAATGTACTGATGTAATCCATTTTGACTTGGTAATGAATTTTTTTTATATAAAAGTGAAACCTTAGGTTGATTGAAACTTCTGCTTATCAATCAATGTTATGTACCTTTTTGTGAACCAGTTTGCTCCTTTTGTATCCATAACTGATGAATACAACTTATATACAGAAGAGATTTGCTTTCTATTGATGCAATTTAAAGTGACTTTTACAGTTTTATTTTTGAATAAGAGCGAGACACAGGAAATATTCCCACTATCACAGCATACAAATTTAACATTCAGAAACTTTAGTTTCTAGGTAATAAAAAGCTAGGTAAATAGCCCCGGTAGATGTAAAAGCAGTGTTTTACCCCAGCCATGTGATCAGCCTGTTGGGGAACCCCATTAGAATGACTCAGCCAGTTGGCAGGCCCCCATTGTCAAAATGATGACAACTGTTAGCCAGTTGAAAATGCCTGGTTGTTAAGGAAGCCAAGATTCCCTTCCCATGAGGCCAGTTTAGACTGGGAGTTTTATTTTAATTTAAAGAAATGTAGATTAATTTGTTATTAGCTCTACTGGTCATATATCAGAAGAGCTTATGGAATGGTCTGTCATCAGTCCATCCATAAGCACAAGTTTCTTATAGCTACTCTTCCCAAACTACTCAGAGGATTGCCATGAAAGTTGGTACACATATTCATCCCAAGGTCTAGTTGGTCCTAAATAGAAATGGTGCAACTCAGACATCCAAGATGGCCACTGCAGCATGTATCTTGAAAATCTTGTTATTGCTACTCCTCCTGAATGGATGGTCATATTGACATAGGATTTTCGCTATAAGACTTCGTATGATGTCTAGTTGGTCCTACATGAAAATGGTGCCAATCTGACCTCCAATATAGCAGCCATCTTGAAAACCTTGTTATTGCTACTCCAAAAGAAAAGAAAGACATATTGACCTGGGGTTTTCAAAAAAAGACTTCTTATGATGTCTAGTTGGTCATAAATTAAAATGGTTCTGATCTGATGTCCAATATGGCCACTGTAGTGGCCATCTTGAAAATCTTGTTACCACTACTTCTCCTGAACAAGAAGTAATATTGCCATGGGGTTTTCACCAGAAGACTTCTTACGATGTCTTGTTTGTCATAAATTAAAAGTATGTTGCTTGCACATTCAGTATGGCCCCCACAGTGGACATCTTAAATATCTTGTTATTGCTACTCCTCCTGAAAGGATGGGCATATCAACATGGAGTTTTTACTAAAGGACTTCTTATAATGTCTAGTTGATCCTAAATGAAAATGGTGCTGCTCAGATATCCAATATGGCCACAACAGTGGCCATCTTAAAAATCTTGTTATTGTAACAGATTTGGTGTGGGGGTGTATATGTTAGTTTATATAATTGTAATAAAAAGTAAAAATTGCTTCAATTCAGGACCTTTTTATTTTTGTGTTTAATTATGATAAAATGCATAATAAAAGGAAAAGACAATTAAAACATGAATATATAAATATGTGTAATATACAAAAAGACTATTATATGCTGACCTTCATAACCCCAATCTAATCATTCAACAAGAAATGGATTGCCTACAGTGTAAGTATTTTGTAAGTAAACCTTTAATTCTTAGTGGGACATAGCTGCTTATATTTTAGTATGGCACAATATTACTTTTGCATTAAGCCGGAATCAGTAGCAGTGAATTGAATTTCATTAAATTGAATTGATTCAGATTATTGTACTACAGATGTAATTTCAGTCTTAATTTTGATAATAAAGAAATACAATTTCATTGACTTGTCTTATTTTTATTACTACATATTAGCTTCTTAATGTGATTTAGTAAATTTGTAATTATAATCATCTCAAGACTGTAATGTTTTTATTTGGTGGAGATCTGTAACTCTGGATGCTTTTGCTGTTGACAGCTATCTGAATAGTCATGTGATGTAATTCTTACTAATCATTGCTTGTCTGGCACGCCAAACAGGTCAGGTTGTGCCGAACAGATAATCTACAACCACTTACACAAACTGAGGGTTATCATACAGTTTAATTAGCATTACTTGTCCGTTTACACTCAATCAGTAGCAAATATATAAACATTTTGTATTATCTTTTGTCTGTGAAACATTAAAGCCTTTTAAGTTGTAACCAAGGTTGCTGGGCATTGTTGAAGAGTAAACAAGTACTAGTCAATGCTGTCAACATTGAAAATACATTGACTATTATAAAAAGGAAGAATATAATATTAAACATTCAAAACATACTCATACTTGTATAAAGAAGGCCAGCATTTGCAATGAATAAGTGAAATTTAATTTTTAAAAATGTGAAATTGGATGAATTTTGTGCATGGAACCTGTCATGTGATCTAGTGTTGGCCATCATGGCTGCAGACGTATTTTTGTGTCAGTTGATGAAGTCATCAAGCTTTGTGCTATTCAAATGCTGATTTGGAAGGGCAATTCGGTGTGATCAACATATTTCTGGGTGAGATACTTTTATGAATATTTAACGTCGTGCAAGATCGAACTTGATGACAGTGCAGTTGCTACCCACATGACCAGTGATCACACTTGACACATAAAATGAAGAAGTGCATACAATTATCAAGGTAAGTCATGATCTCTACATTTCCACCCAAATTACGATGTTCAAATTCACTCTTTCGGCAGTATATAATCATTAACATTAACAATATACTTAATTTACAACATGGAAAATCCACCCTCCCTCCCCATCATAATAAAGCTTTAGAGCCCCCAGGTCTGTTACATTATCATTACCCTGAATGAATGGTCATATTAGCATGGGGTTTTCATTGGAAGACTTCTTATAATGTCTAGTTGGTCATAAATCAAAATGGTGCCGATCTATCAATATGGTTGTCACAATGGCCATCTTAAAAATCTTGTTATGGGTACTTCTAAAAGATGGCTAGTCATATCGATATGGTGCTTTCACAAAAAAGACTTCTTATGGTGTATCGTTGGTCCGAAATAGAATTGTTGCCAATCTGATATCCAATATGAGTGCCATGGCAGCCATCTTGAAAATCTTATTGTTACTTCTCCAAAACAGAAAGACATATCAACATGGGGTTTCAACCAGAAGACTTCATATGATGTCTTGTTGGTCCTAAATGAAAATGGTGCCAATCTGACATGCATAGCAGCTAATTTGAAAATCTTGTTATTGCCAAAGAATATCAGAGATGGTTTCAATACTAAACAGTTGCAAAGAAGAAATGGTCTTATCTTAAATTCCTGGAAATTCTTTTTAGCCAGTAGAGCCAGTTGACAGCACAATTGGAAAAAGCTATACCAGGCCTACAAAATGTATACGATCAAGCTGTGCTAGACATTGTTTAAGCAGAAGCCTTTTTCCAAAATAATGCCATTGTCATACTGCACACTGATGAGATAAAGAGGCAATTTGATGTTAATGTCACCATACTAAGCTATATTGAAGAATACATGCATGAGGGGTCAGGATGGGTATTTGACTGATGCAAAGTGCTTGAGCTACAAGTGTCTCAGTACTGCCAGTTTCATGGACATAACATTCCAACACCAAAGTGCATACCACGATGGTCAGTCATTATTGTGAAGAACAAGGGCAAGTAGGCTGTCCTGTCGGCTCATTGCCCAGCAGATGATCACCATGTTGATCGGTCAGAAAAGTTCCACCAGCTTTTGCGCAAGTTTGACTTTACAGGCATTGACTTTCCACTGAAGGTTAGTGATATTGGCAAATTTAAGTGCCACAAAAAATTACCGCATTTAGTGTCTTTGGTTGGAAAAATGGCATATACCCACAGCGCATCAGTGAGTTTAAAAAAATGAGGCAACGTTCAATAGACCTCTTGCCGTTCACTTGCAAAACACAAAGTGAAAAGAGCCACAATGTTTGGATAAGGAATCTAAGCCACCTGGTAGGGCATCATAAGAATGTCCGTGGAAGGCCCTGCCGGGAATACTAAAGAAAGCAACACATAAAAAATCTCTGACCAGGTTCCATGCAGCTTTTTCTGTATACATGTAGTTCACAGTGATGGCATTTCATAGGCGTCAGTGTTATACTTTGTCAAACACGCTGTTGCCATTTACATCCAGACCCTCATGTGTGAGATGGAAGAGATCCGGGAGGAGCATCATTATTGGGTTGAGATTTCAATGGATGGAGATAACTGGAAGACTTTCCAGTACCATATTACCGGCAAGTACTGTTGCACTGCCGATAATGTATGCAACCTAAAGCTGTGCATCTACCCAGAAATAAAAAATAAAGGTGCCAGTTGTATTTCACAATTAGCGTGGGTACAATGATTACCTTGTCATGGATGATATTGAAACAGCCTCATATAGAAAAATAAGTGTCATCCAAACAGCTTGGAGAAGCACATGATCTTTTCACTAGGACAACTAGTTTATTGACAGTATGCAGTTTAAGAATAGCAACCTAGAATAGCTAACCTTCCTAAGGAGACATTCCATGTCACATCAAGACACACAACACTTGGTGCTGCTATTAACCTCCTTACATCCAAAGCCATTTACCCATATGAATGCATGAGCTGCTGGTATCGATTCAAACAAAATCAGTTTCCATCGATAGAGGCCTTTTATAGCAATCTCAGCCATGTCAGTATAACCGAAAAAAGACTGAGCATGCACAGAGCGTTTGGAAGATATTTTGGCTCCCAAAATATGGAAAACTACCATGACCAATACCTCAGAACCGATGTGCTTCTGCTAGAGGATGTGTTAGAGGAATTTTGCAACATCTCGCTAAGGAACTATGGCCTCAGCCCAGCTCAGTACTACAATGCCCCCAAAGTGAGCTGTGATGCCCTACTAAGCAGCACAGGTATCAAGATCGAGCTCCTGACAGACATCGACATGCACCTATTTATTGAGAAGGGCATCTGTGGCAGCATTTTCATGGTGAACCAGAGTCATGCAATACCCAGTTTGTCCAGACTATGACAGCAAAAAGCCAAACAGCTGGGTAACCTACCGTTTTGGCAACAACATCAAAGACTGGCCCATGATGCTGAGTCTTCTAACCGTTGACTTTAAGTGGGTAAGCTCTTTCACGCTCGAATCAGTTGCAGTGGATGCACCCAAGGCTTACATCATTGAAGTCAACATTGAGTATCCTGATGAGCTTCACGATACACACAGCGACTATCCGCTGGCTCCTGAAACCATGAGCAGTTTAGAGGATTATCTAAGCAACTATCTGCCTGATTTAGTGAACAAATAGGGGGTGGGGGAGTTATGTTCACTGAAAGCATGAAGCTAATTCCCAGCCTATGCAAAAAAAGTACTGAAACCACCAGCTCCACTCCATACTTGGGTTTCTCGTCAGCAAGGTCCACATGCAATAGAGTTGGATCAAAGCACGTGGATGACATGATATATACATACAGGTGAATACAGACATACGAACCAAGACGAAGTCAGAGTTAGAGAAAGACTTCTTCATGCTGATGAACAACTCTGTCCATGAGAAGACCATAGAAAACCTCAAAAGCAGACTCAAGTGGATCGTATGATGCTTGAAGGTGAGGAGACAAACTGCATCGCCAGATTGCCAACCCAGCGTTTCAGTCCCGGAAAATCTTTAGCCGCAACTTTGTTTCTTTTCATTCCACAAAGGCCAACCTGAAGCACAACCATCCCATCTATACGGAGCAGGCAATTCTTGATCTGACCAAGTACCTTATGTATGACTTATACTACAATCTGATAAAAGCACGCTGCAGCAATTAGGCGAGCCCACTGTACATGGTCACAGACAGTCAGCTGCTGAGCATCGAGACTGCTGATGTCTTCTGAGATATGGCCGAAAATGCTCACCTCTAGGACACGAGATCCCAACTGAACCTGAGATCGTTAACCAGGCTTACATCTACCTAACAGTCAAATGGAAGCGAAGTTCGCAAAGAAATCTGAAATACATTAATGTTATTTAACATTTAATGGTTTAAGTACCTTTTAGTAATGGTAGGTATATTAGATATCAGATTAGTATCATTTTTTAAGGATTAGAAGCCAGTTCACTAGTATAATTTCTGTTTGGCTATAGATGAGGTTGATACATGGATTTCTCAACACCAGAAAAATTAAATCTACCAAGATTACAGGCCGATGATGGATATCACCTTTCTTTGGTTGATAAATTAAAAAGTCAAGAATTATTTCTTATATTACTTTTTTTTCTGATATAGTTTTGCTTTCAAACAACAATTGACGCAGTCTTACTTTTATGAAAATTGAACGCGAAAAATAAATAGAAAGAGGTTATTTAATTCATCAGGTAATGTATTTATATGAATATAATTACTGAAACGCATAAATATAAAAGAAAACCAACCACAGAACTAAGAAAAAGTGTTCTTTTTCTTTATATTTTTTTCCCCCGTTCATTTAAACCAAAAATACAGGCAAACGAAAGGAGAACAGAATAACAAATTGTCGGACAGGTGGAAAAGGCACACTTTGATGTGGAAGGCATTATTGTGGGTTCTGATTATTAAAGCGTCATTTATGCTTTAGGAATACTACAGCTACACCGCGTGCGCACCTGAGGGTGCAATAACTGTTCGGCAAAGGCAGCATCTGACAATTTAAACAGTTACAATACAGCCAAGTCGTATAATATGATAATATATTTAATTTGAACTGGAAATCTGATGGATATTTGTAATGTTTTTTTTTTGCTTTTGTTTTTTTTTAATTTCATCAAATTTTATTCTTTACACTGCTATGCATAATTCGACTTTCTACTTGCTGCTTCAATGGCATTTCCGAGTGTGTGGCTTCCTCTTTCATTTTCGATTGAGAGGGTTTTAATTCAATTATTTAACATGACATCACTTAATGCAATGTATATTCAGAATATGATTCACACGAGAAGTGTCTTTTTTAACGTGAAATAAGAAAAAAAAATCAAATTAAACTGGCTGCACAGGAAAGATTCATACGAAGCTTTGTGAAATTGGCGCCTAATGAGTGAGTCGACGTTGGAAGGTAAGTATTGGTTTTGTTTCTCTAATGTACGTACGTATGTATGTATGTATGTATGTATGTATGTATGTATGTATGTATGTATGTATGTATGTATGTATGTATGTATGTATGTATGTCCTCAGTTGTAGTCATAGTAGTATTACGTATGTATGCATGGTCGAACTCAGTGGGTGTGTAGTGGTTGTCGTCGTATGGGTCCTGGTGGTGGCAATAGTAGAAATATTGTTAGTAGTAGTATTCCGAGTTTCCACTCATCATCCCCTTCCGCTACTATATATATTTGGACAGGTCGCAACCATGCAGTAGCGCAGTGGCGGCGCGACGGGGGAGTCGGACGGGATCAATTGCCCCCCTGCGCCGGGCGAGTGGTGGGGGAGACGCAATCGGGGATTTTTTTTTTAAAGCTGTAACTTGGCGTAGATGAGGGGGGGGGGTGGCAATTGACATAAAAACTGTTTTCTGTGGCAAAGTAGGGGTGCTACTAAAGAACATTGCCCCTGGGCGCCTCGGTAGGGGCGCCACTGAAAAACATTGCCCCCGAGCGCCTCGAACCCTCGCGCAGCCACTGCAGTAGCGGCAAAGGATGTGTGCTAGCAGAATTAAACGAACTTGCCTGCCTGAAATCGATAACAATACAATTCAGCTCCTCATTCATAACAATCAAAATAGTTCGTTTTTTTTAAGACACCGACACACCAGTCCACCAGATTATGCTGTTTGAAGACCAGACGTTGTACGTTGCCATTTCAAACATTGCTTTGTCATGTGATCCACACTCTCCCAGGCTACATTGTTTACTTGCCTCTACGATATGTGTGCATATATATATATATATATATATATATATATATATATATATATATATATATATATATATATATATATATATATTAATAGACACACACATTCACTTATAACTAAATTCATAAAATTTGGTGATTGGATGAATCTTGACGAGTACTACACTCCCTTCACAAAAGTAGTTCACTAGCTATTGATGCTAGAACCAGAAAACTAGAAGATTGCATGCATCATTAATAGTACCATACCATTACCACAAACGAATGTCACTTTGACCTAAAATTCATATTTTACCGGCTTTGGACAAGTGTTTGCGTTTAGCTACGTAACCAAATACGTTCTCTCTCTCTCTCTCTCTCTCTCTCTCTCTCTCTCTCTCTCTCTCTCTCTCTCTCTCTCTCTCTCTTCGCTGACGTAATTTAGTGTAACATGTTACATATATTCTCCATTGAATGCACACAAGTAGATTTTTAATCGTGATGCAAGTATGAAAAAATAAATTGCTCAGCAGGAGATAGACGGAATCTCAAAAGAGTCTAAAAGGTGCAACAGAATCAAAACCGAGTGGGCCTTGGATTAAAATGAATACAACAAACAAAATGTATGTGAATGACGATATTTATGTAATGCACGATATGTCGATGGCACAAATAAATGAAACACGAGATACACAATATCAGACTCCTGCACATGCCCTACACACATCCACAAACGAAAGAAAAATGTATATATATATATATATATATATATATATATATATATATATATATATATATATATATATATATATATATATATAATGATAATGACGAGGATAGTGATAATGGCGACACAGTACTGAAAATAATAAGGATAATGATGACGGTTCATATAACCAAATATGATATGGTTCATACAACCAAGATGACAGTCTAAAAAAAAAAGCAAAATATTACAGTTCCAAAACACTTTGTGGCTGCACTGCCTCAACCCACGCCAGGTTCACTCTGGTTCAACTTCCCAGTTTCATTCTGGTTCAACTTCCCAGTTTCACTCTTACAAGTTTACCTTCCACCAGTTTCAGCTACAAACAGATGAAACTGGTAGCGTACAATACAAAATATGCCATCACACAAAATACTAAAATATATCTATATGAAATACACGTATGGTCCACTCAACAAATGTCTATAGTCCATTATATCAATATCCCTAATGAGTTATACAAAATACATTAAACCCGCACTCTACGTGTAACTTTCTACTCGAATCCTACACGTGGAAAGGAATAAATTCTAACAGTGAACTGTCTGTTAAACGTGGTTATTTTCTCTATCGAAGCTTTATCCGATTTACGATGATGATAAAAATAAGAATGTCATGAACACAATAAAAAGCATAAATGTACAAGGGAATCAAAGTTATCTTAACAGTTATCATTTACCCCTATGACTGTAGTTTTTTGGTTCCAAGACTGACACTCCGTGACAAGATCCAAGCGATGATGTACCGCTTATTGATTGATTGATGTTTGGATTAAAGTCGTGTACGCCCTTCGGGCATGTACGACTATATACCCCCACAGCGTGCAAAGCACGCATAGGGGGATTTAATGGTCAGGTGTGTTGACAGTTTGCAACCACCTAACTCTAATTTAGTACACCCCTCCAGCGCAGCATGGTTCCCCACAATTAAGGGGGTTAATTGAATGCGCGCTATTGGAGGATGTGTACAATTTACACACCCCAGAGGGATGTGTAAGTATTTGGTCAGGTGTGTTAACAGTTCGCAACACACCTGACACTGTGCTGAGTACACCCCTCCAGCGCAGCATGGTTCCCCACAATTAAGGGGGTTAAATGAATGCGCGCTATTGGAGAGTGTGTACATTTATACCTGTACATAGGAGTAGAACCACAATGTTTCCCAGGTATATAGGTGCGCGTCATAGCGCACGTTGTTGATTGAATTGCTTCAAGGGTTTCAGGCAGGAGTGGCACAGGCGGCACGGACTAGGCAAGCGAAAGCGCGAAGCGTGACGGAAGCTGAAACGCCAGTAACGTACATACATGATCAAATTCCGCCTAGTTAAACTAAGTCGGGCTGTCCCTAATTCCAATAAAGTGTAAGCCACTTGTTCAATTATGACAATACTTAGAGTTTAAAAGAATTTTCCATTTAACGCGAATATTCCAGTTAAGAGAAATTTTGTGTACAAAATGTACATATTTCCAAAAACAATACCAATCTTTGAGTAAGAATTACTCATATCTTTTTTTATATCACGCACACTACAATTGTGGGTTGTAATTTGTTAGACGGTGGTTCGAAATTGATCAAATTTGTGTTTTAAAAGAGTATAATCAAAAGGGGTTTTCGAGAAAAAGCCAAATTGAAAACCCCATCGATTCAGGCAAACGAGGCATGATAGCCCTTAAAAGGGCTGTTTTTTTCTCCCTCGTAAGTAGTCTGGTATGCTGACTACTCCAGCCGTCGTTGTGCAGCATTCCCCGGGAAGTCCTGCTCCTCCGTCAGCTGCATGTTGTTATTTTGGAGGGCGTAGATTAGGTCGCAGTAACCATCCCGCTTCCCTTTCTTTGCCCATCCTGTATTATTTGGGTGTAACAGCATGTGAATGGAGTGACCGGAATACACCCGCTGGTTTCGATTTCCGGTAGCTGGGTGGCTCCCTCTCCTCGCATTCCTTGATGGCTGGCCTTTCCCATTTTTTCTTTTTGCCGCTTTGTACGGCTGATCTGATGTTGTTGATCAGGATGGCTTGCCTCTCAAGGTAGCAATGGGTGGTACCGCCTCCCCAGGCTTTATCCAAGGTAATCGCCTCGCTGGCCTGGTCACAACTCCGCCATGCTGTTTCCTGTATGTTGGAATCATGTTGCTCTCTCGACGGCTGGAACCTGAATCGAATCGAAAAAAATAGTAAAAACCTACTATTTATACTATATAAAAAACAAAATAAACAAGACATTCAAGACCCAAGGGTAAAGTACCCGTGCATGTCGAGAAACATGGGCATCACGCTGCAAACGACCTATAACGAGATGTACTCATTCAGTAACTATATGTCAAGGTAGAAAAACAAGCTACCCTAGTTAACGCTGTACGCGTCGACAAACTCAAATATACGCTGTCATCGTTTAATGCAATACCAAATTATTTTCTTGCCTTATTCCGTGACAAAAGGATTATGCTTTTTAGTGTGCGCGTAATGAGGAAATCTACATTTGGGAAGCCACATGTATGTATGTATGTATGTATGTATGTATGTATGTATGTATGTATGTATGTATGTATGTATGTATGTATGTATGTATGTATGTATGTATGTATGTATGTATGTATGTATGTATGTGCGAAATGTTTCATTCGACCTATTTACTATGACATCACTAAATGCAATATATCTTTTAGGAAGAGTTCACGTGAGAAGTTTTCTTTTAAACATGATGTAGGAAGAATGTGAATGTAGGTACCGAGTAAAATACATACAGACCTTTGTGAAAGCCCAAAAGTATTTCGCTGCTTATCTGGTAATCGCTTAACTAGGGAGTCTATATATGAAAGGAAGCGTTACATCTATTTCCTTAGATGTTGTATGTATGCATACTGTTCGATCTCAGTCTCAGTTGTAGTCGAAGCCGTATTAGTAGCAATAGTTTTAATATTAGTAGCACTAGCTATGGCAATGATAGTATTATGTTGGGATGGAAGGTTCGAATTCGACGATACCATGCAGTAGCGGCAAAGGGTTGGGCTAGCAAAATTAAGCGACATTGTGTCAATCCCCACCCACCTGAAATTGGTAAGAGTAAAATTTTGCTTCTCGGTCATAGCAAAGAAAGCATATTTCGTCTCTTTAATAACGTGCCACACCATGCCAAATTACAGCGTGTGAAAACTGGGAAGGTAGATTATACTGGTATACGGCCTGTTCAGCTTGCCGAAATGATGCTGATATATCAATATATGTGCCACTATTGAAAAATATTAGAAAACGTTAAGAGTATGGAGCGAAGGAATAAGAGAATGCTAAATCCAAGGATGGATGTATCCTTTTCTTTTTTTAATTTAAACTGGAAATTTGAGGGATATTACTAATGTTTTTTTTTTTTTTTAATTTCAACAAATTTCCCCTGCTATGCATAATTCGACTTTCTACTTGCTGCTTCAATGGCATTTCCGAGTGTGTGGCTTCCTCTTTCATTTTCGATTGAGATCTCAAGGGTTTTAATTCATATATTTAACATGACATCACTTAATGCAATATATATTCAGAATATGATTCACACGAGAAGTGTCTTTTTTAACGTGAAATAAGAAGAAAAAAAAATCAAATTAAACTGGCTGCACAGGAAAGATTCATACGAAGCTTTGTGAAATTGGCGCCTAATGAGTGAGTCGACGTTGGAAGGTAGGTATTGGTTTTGTTTCTCTAATGTATGTACGTATGTGTGTATGTATGTATGTATGACCTCAGTTGTAGTCATAGTAGTATTACGTATGTATGCATGGTCGAACTCAGTGGGTGTGTAGTGGTTGTCGTCGTATGGGTCCTGGTGGTGGCAATAGTAGAAATATTGTTAGTAGTAGTATTCTGAGTTTCCACTCATCATCCCCTTCCGCTACTATATATATTTGGACAGGTCGCAACCATGCAGTAGCGCAGTGGCGGCGATCTTTTGCCCCCCTGCGCCGGGCGAGGGGGGCACCATCGGGAGTGTTATTTTTATCTTTAGCTGTAACTTGACGTATATGGTGGTGGGTGGGTGGGGATTTGAGGTTGGAAACTGGTATAAAAACTGTTTCTGTGGCAAAGTTATGGCACCAATAAAGAATTGGATGAATCTCGATGAGTTCTACACTCCCTTCAGAAATGTAGGTCACTAGCTGTTGATGCTAGAACCACAAAACTAGAAGATTGCATGCATCATTATTAGTACCATACCATTACCACAAAAGAATGTCACTTTGACCTACAAGACGTTCTTGCAACCTCTATCTATCTATCTATCTATCTATCTATCTATCTATCTATCTATCTATATATATATATATATATATATATATATATATATATATATATATATATATATATATATATATATATATATATATGGAGAGAGAGGGAGAGAGAGACTGTTATGCATATATACAGGAAATTTGGTGAGGGAATGCATCTCGATGAGTAATACACTGTCTTCAAAAAGGTAGGTCACTGTGACCTATATCTCACACTTCACTGACTTTGTTTAAACTTTGTTTCAAATTTATTTCTCAGGTCTTGATCATGCTAGAATCATCAAACTAATTGAGTGTATGCATCTCTATTAGTACCACAAGTACCACAGCCATACCTACATTTCACATTCTATTGGCTTAGGTTAAGGTTTGTTTGCATTCAGTTTATGATCAAAATAGGTAATTATATATATCAATATATATTCATGAAGGTTGGAAAGTGGATACATCTAGATCATTGTGACATATATTTCATGCCTAACTGACTTGAGTATTCAGACTGGTATACCACGATTCCCAAAATTTGGTTACGGGGTGTTTCTTGATGAGTACTACACCCGCATCACAAAAATGTAGGTTACTGTGACCCAGATTTCATGTTTCATTGCCATGGGTTCAGTCTCAAGCACTGTTCATGCCAGAACCATCAAACTAGATGACTGTATGCATCCCTATTAGTAACACGCCCATACAACAAAAGAAGGTCACTGTGACCTACATTTAACATTTTATCGGCTTACGTAAAGTGTTTGCATTTTGTTCGTGACAACATTGGTGTTTTATATCCTGTATAATACTACTATATCTGAAATGATGAAACTTGACAATAGGATGCATCTTGATGAGTACTACTCCCTCATTTTAAAAGTATGTCACTGTGACCTATATGTCACATTTCACTGACTGGTTCAGTTTGACGTTTTTACTATTCATGCCTTAATCATGAAACTATGTTTTTTTTATAATTGTTCTTAGTACTACATTCATATGAAAATAGTCAATGTGACCTATATTTCACATTTTACTGGCTAAGGTTAAGTTGTTGCGTTTAGTTCATGACCACACAGGTTTCTGGCATGCCCTTTTCATGATATCTTATACAGAATCATGAAACTTGGGGATGCATCTTGATGAACAGTACTCCCTCGTTTCGTTAGTAGGTCAGTATGGGCCATATTTTATGATTCAATGACTTGGTTTAAAATTTTATGTTGACTGTTCATTTCTCAGCCATTGTACATGCTAGAATCGCAAAATTGATGATGATATGCATCTCTATTACTACTGCACTCTTACAACAAATGAAGCTCCTTGTGACCTACATTACAACTTTCGCAGGCTTTGGTTAAGCTTTTGCATTTAGCTCGTAACCACATCAATTTTTGGCATGTTATATGCATGCTATCCTACATAAAATGATGAAACTTGGTGACAGGATACATCTTAATTAGTTTCGCGTCCATTTTGCCAAAATTGATCTCTGTGATTTGCATTTCATGCTCCGACTTGCTTCAAATCTGGCTTGAAAAGTTCATTTCTTGTATGCTGTTCATGTTCTAGTCATGAAACTTGATAATTGGACGCATCTCTGTAACTGCTACATCCTTAAAACCAAAGGTCACTGTGGCCTACATTATGATTAACTAACATGGGTAAATATTTGTCTTTATGATCACATTGATTTATACATGCTAGACCTATATACATTATAGCCTACTCAGAAGGTTTTATTTGACAAGTGCTAGGGGCAGTAGAAATAAGTAGGTTTATTAAATGGTAAATGTTCTATATTAATGACTATGCATTTGTATGTTGCGATATGTTACCCTCGACAGACTAACTGCGTATTGTACATGTGAATGAACATAGGAATTAGGTGTGTGGACTTCATGCTGCATACCTTTCATCTAAGGTCTCACATGTAGTGGTTAACCAACGTAATTTCTAAGGTCACTCAACGCTTGTGACTTTAACCCAGTAACATCTGGCTTCTAGGAGTGGACAATGATAAAAGCTTCTCAAAGAGAATTTAAGAACAATGATTTTTTTTAAAAAAACCTGTTGTTTTTTTTATCAACTATAACCTCTATTTTGATATGGTAGAAACGAATGTTCTTTTTTTAATTGTTTTATGTCTTTAATGCCATGTCACAGTAGGTAGACAGGTAACTGGATGGGTAGGTAGGTAGGTAGGTGGTTTCTCAATATGTCAGCACTATGCTGTTTATATAGCGTTAATTAAAAGTCCAAATTTCAAATTTTAAAAGGATCAAAAGTTTAAATGTAAAGATAACTGATTGCAAAACAAATCTTTAGTTATAAAAGTGACCAAGATCACTGTAGTCTGAATTTAGTTTCTGCATGATAATATTTACAATGGTTATTGGAGACTAGTGAAAGTAGAGGTCTGGTGATCTATGTAGGGATAAGTTCGATGTCTGCCTTTGTATTCGAATGCGCACGCTGCGACATTCGGCCAGTATGCATACAAGAAATCCTGATTCACTGAGTAGAATCTGTTTGTAAAGATTTCATGATCGGCTAATTTGTTGGCTTATTAAATGTTACAAATTATGATTTAATTGTTATGTCTGAGAAGACAAATTTTACTCGCACAGGGCCTTTCAAGCTTATCAAAATGATGTCGATCTGCTAATACAGCTGCCATTTCCACAAAAAAAGATTTAGAAAACGTTAAATGTATGTATGTATGTATGTATGTATGTATGTATGTATGTATGTATGTATGTATGTATGTATGTATGTATGTATGTATGTATGTATGTATGTATGTATGTATGTATGTGTGGAGGGATGGGGGAAGCATAATAATAATAATAATAATGACTTTATTTAAAGAAGGTAACTCGGTTAGTTACAGAACTAATCTACCTTAAGGTCTTATGGCTATTATGTACAATATATACAGTATATACAGCACAATGTGATGAATTTGGCTTGACACTAAAGAATTAAGTGATTCTGAAAATCAAAATGTCAAGCCCAGAACATATGCACAAGCATCAGTCAACACATAAACATATATAAAATATCATACTGTATTGAAAAATTCATCTGTGAAAAAGATGTATAAGCAGAGAAAAGCAGGAGGTATTTATATTAATAGAACTGTTAGATTGTCTTAAGATTTCATCCATCTGAGATATCGATTATCAAAAGAAAAAATGCTAGGAGCCTGCCTTTTGTCACTGGGAATGTTGTTCAATATCACTGGACCAGTATATTGAAAACTCTTTTTAAACAATTCCTTCTTTGGCCTTGGTATAATGTAATTTTTACTTCTAACAGACCTTAAATTTGGAGTACCATCAGCATCTCTTTGGTGAAAGAGATTGCTTAGGTGGACAGGAATAGTTTTTCTGGACACTTTATACATAAATTTGGCCTTTCTAAGAAATATTTTTTCATGTATTGCGTCCTGGAAATTGTCCTGGAAATTGTCTATACATTGATCTAGAATTAAATGGCATGCCATTTTTCGAGTCTTAAAAGTTTTGTTATCTTTGAATTAGAGTTATTACATTACAAAATTACAATAGTCCAGATATGGCTGACTATAACTTGTATAAAATATGATCCTATACTGAAAAGGAATTAATGTTCTGATTTTCCTAAGAAGCTAATGATAAGAATTATTCTTTTTAGAAACATGTTTAATGTGAATAGACCAAGTTAGATTGCTATCTACGAATACACCAATAATTTTATCATGAGAGGTCATATCAAGGTTCACATTGTCAAGCAGAACTTGGAGTTTGTCACTATCAAGCCTTGCTCATTTTTGTTTTGTTGTAACTAGTAGGATTTTGAGTGTATCCTTTATTTTTCCCTTTTGAAATGGAAACTTGAGGGATATTACCAATGGTTTTCTTGAATTAATCAAATTGTATTGTTTGCCTTGCCTTGCATGATTCTTCTTCTACTTTCAGTTTCAATGATATTTCCGCGTGTGTGACTTCCTCTTTCACTCTCGATTGAGAGGGATTTCATTTAATTATATTCCATGACATCATTTAATGCAATATATCTTCAGGATATATGTATGTATGTATGTATGTATGTATGTATGTATGTATGTATGTATGTATGTATGTATGTATGTATGTATGTATGTATGCATGCATGCATGCATGCATGTATGTATGTATGTATGTATGCTCGGAATCAGTTGTAGTCATAATAGTAGGATGTATGTTTGTATGGATGCATGCTCGTACTCGTAGTAGTAGTAGTAATAGTCGGAGTAGTAGTAACTTTGTAAATATCTTTAATAGTGGATCTGGTGGAGGCAATACGACTTAAGGTGGTGCCAATAGAAAAAGTAGTAGTAGTAGTAATCCGAGTTTTCTCTCATCATTAACTTCTATTACTATATATATATATATTTGACTAGTTTTGTTGGACGGAAGGTCAGAATTTGACGAAACCATTTTGTAGCGTCAGAAGGTACGGATTAGCAAAACTTAAGCGATTTTGTTTCCAACCCTACCTGCCTGAAATCGACATTTGTTTCCAACCCTACCAGCCTGAAATCGACATTTTGTTTCCAACCCTACCTGCCTGAAATCGACATTTTGTTTCCAACCCTACCTGCCTGAAATCGACATTTTGTTTCCAACGCTACCTGACTGAAATCGACATTTTGTTTCCAACCCTACCTGCCTAAAATCGACATTTTATTTCCAACCCTACCTGCCTGAAATCGACATTTTATTTCAAACTCTACCTGCCTGAAATCGACATTTTGTTTCAAACTCTACCTGCCTGAAATCGACAAGAATATAATTTACCTTCATATCCATATCATTCCAAATATAACTCGTCTCTTTAATAAGCCCAAACACCAGAGCAAATTATAATGACTGAAAAGTAGACTTCGTGCTTGGCCATATCTTACATTGTTTGGACATGTGATCCAAATTCTCGCAGCGTACATTTATTCTCAACGTTAATATTTTAGAGCATAAATGTAAAGAGAACAGACAACAAAATTAAGGAAAATATTTTTTTTTTCGTTTGTTTATAAACTAAATATACAGGCAAAGACAATGCAGATATAATAAGAAATTGACTGACAGACTCTCTTCGATAACGGATGCGGGAGGCATATTCACATGTAATTGCGGTCTCTAATTATAGAACGCTTTCGAATAAACGTCATGTAAGCCTTTGAAATGTTATAGGAACCCCTGTGCGCACGTGAGGGTGCTGTAACATTTTGTCAAGACAGCTTCTGTCAATTTAACCAATTAAAATACAGCCGTCATATGACAATACATTTGAGAAGCGGGAACTATCAAATTTCATATACTCACAATGATCATTGAGTGTCTCGAGCTCTGTTCATAGACTTTACCCATGCTAGACAAAATTCTATTTACTCCAAGACAAATAGATTATACATCTAACTGCGTGAGTGTATGTATTATACAGGGCCGTCGCAAGTTTGCGCTGAAAGAAACGGCGCCCCGGGAGAGCATCGCCTTTGGTGCCCCCCACTCAGGGAAAATATACCGCAAGCTCCGCGAAATGGCGACCCCCAGGCTTGGCGCCCCGGTCGATCGCCCGTTTCGCCCGCCCCTTACGACCGCCCTATATATACATATTCAATGGCGGTTATAGTCTAGTTTCTTTAATTTTGTCAAATTTTGTTTATTTTTCTTGCATTGAATGAGACGTTTTTTGCGTAAAGGTTCGGCGAAATTTTCTTCTTCTATGGCGTTCTCTTCCATTTAATAATAGAGTTCGAGGATTTCATTTATTTTTCTCTGTTCTGACGTACTTAAGTGTGACATCTGTTCTTGATAGATTACACGTGACATATCTTCACCATAGGATGTACATCCGGAGATTTAATTTTTACTCGTGAAGTAAGATCAAGAAAACTGGTCAACAGAAGACAGACGTAGCTTCTGGACTCTCCAAGAATTCTGCTTTATATTATGAACTTAAGTTGAAAATCGACATTTGGGGAGCTACAATGATACGTCCTTCTTACAGGTTAAATGAAAGTTCCGCTTGTGTGGTTTCCTGCAGTAGGGGGGGGGGGGGGGATTGGGATTTTAAAAAAAAATCTAATCGTTTCTCACTTTACTTGCTTTGTGATGCAAACGCTCGCAATCATGCATCACATAGTAGAATCTGTTCGTCAATACTGGATGATTGGCTAATATTTTGGCGTATTAAAGTTACAAACTTTGTTTTAATTGTTATGCCTGAGACGATATTTTATACCTATCGAAGTCAGACAGGTGGCGCTCAAGACAAGGTCGTCTAATATGTACTACCCCCAGTGTGGAAGAAATAAATGTGTTCGATACTTAATTCGATCTGACCTCCGAAACCAATAAGACTGTCCAAATCTTTAACACGGGGTGGGTAATATAAGTGGAAGCTTATACTGTACTAGTGGTTGAGGTAGTAAAGTGGTAGTAGTAGTGGGAACTTGGGCCATCGTATTGGTAGAGGTAGTAAAATTGGTAGTAGTAGTAGTGGCAACATAGGTTATAGTAGCGTTAGAAGCAGTAGAATTGGTAGTAGTAGTAGTGGGAACTTGGGCTATAGTAGTGGTAGAGATAGTAGAATTGGTAGTAGTAGTAGTGGGAACTTGGGCTATACTAGTGGTAGTATAATTGGTTGAAATAGTAGTGGCAACATGGGCTATAGTAGTATTAGAGGTAGTAGAATTGGTAGTAGTAGTAGTGGAAACCTGGTCTTTAGTAGTGGTAGAGGTAGTAGAATTAGTATTAGTAGTAGTGGGAACTTGGGCTATAGTAGTGGTAGAGATAGTAGAATTGGTAGTAGTAGTGGGAACTTGGGCTATATTAGTGGTAGAGATAGTAGAATTGGTAGTAGTAGTAGTGGGAATTTGTCCTATAGTAGTGGTAGTAGAATTAGTATTAGTAGTAGTGGGAACATGGGCTATAGTAGTGATAGAGATAGTAGAATTGGTAGTAGTAGTAGTGGGAAATTGGGGTATAGTAGTGGTAGAGATAGTAGAATTGATAGTAGTAGTGGGAACTTGGGCTATAGTAGTGGTAGAGAAAGTAGAATTGGTAGTAGTAGTAGTGGGAACTTAGGCTATAGTAGTGGTAGAGGTAGTAGAATTGGTAGTAGTAGTAATGGGAACGTAGAATATAGTAGTGACAGAGGTAGTAGAATTCGTAGTAGTAGTAGTAGTATTAGTAGCAGTAGTAGTAGGAACTTGGGCTATAGTAGCGGGAGAGGTAGTAGAATTGGTAGTAGCAGTAGTGGGAACTTGGGCTATAGTAGTGGCAGAGGTAGTAGAATTCGTAGTAGTAGTAATGGGAACGTAGAATATAGTATTGACAGAGGTAGTAGAATTCGTAGTAGTAGTATTAGTAGCAGTAGTAGTAGGAACTTGGGCTATAGTAGCGGGAGAGGTAGTAAAATTGGTAGTAGCAGTAGTGGGAACTTGGGCTATAGTAGCGGGAGAGGTAGTAGAATTGGTAGTAGCAGTAGTGGGAACTTGGGCTATAGTAGTGGTAGAGGTAATCGAACTGGTAGTAGTACTAGTAGTAGTAATGGGAACGTGGGCTGTAGTAGTGTAGATGTATTAGAATTGGTAGAAGTAGTAGTGGGAAAGTAGACTATAGTAGTGGTAGAGGTAGTAGAATTGGTAGGTGTAGTAATGGGAACTTGGGCTATAGTAGCGGTAGAGATAGTAGAATTGGTAATAGAAGTAGTACCAACAGTGACTATGGTGATGTGGGGTTGTAATAGGTGTGATTTGTTGCTGATGGTGGAAATTGTAGGAGTAATAATTGGTCTAGTTGTTAGTGGTGGTGGGGTGGTCGTGGTATTGTCTTTGTTACTTCTACTATTGTTTTAAATTGTCATCACGGAAGGGATTCCATAAAAATAGGGTGACGTTGATGTCTTTTTCGCAGCATTAAGTGATGCTAACAATAATTTGAAACCACTATAACACCGCGGAGCACAATTATAATGTACCCCACAATACATGCTTGGTTGTGTATATTTTTTCAGATGTCATCTACTACTATAAGCTGGTTTCCACATGGAAATGTGTGTAAACCAATTCTAATAATTAGCACAAAATCTCACTTTCTCAGATGGATTGACGGTAGTATACTTGTACTTTGCAGAGGCTGGAATAGCCCATTCGAACACCCCTACCCCCCGAAAAAAACTCCAAAAGAAAAAAATGCACCCCCTCCAAAAAACAAACAAACAAACAAAAGTAACAGAGAATTGTTTCGTTACACACAGACAAATGTTCGCCTGGATTAGGTTTGGCGTAAATTGAGACACTGTGAATTTTAAGGCTTTTCAACATAGTGTACGGGATGGCAAAATAAGACCATCCTAAATACAAAATTTCCCGAAGCGAAGATACGAATTTGTCCCCATTTAAACCTCCAACGCATGTATATACACTGAAGGAGAAAAAGGAATTAAAAGGAACCTTACCATCCAAGGCAAATACTGTACCACATACACTTTGCGAAAACAACGAGTAACAAATTCAGTACCCAAGAACTCAGACTACGTCTTATTTTGCTTATTTATGGGAAAACGTACGTAATTCCGCGTGAGCTATTTCCCTTATCTCATATGTCCTTGTTAACTTGCAAGCCGGATACAAGTGTTTTTTTTTTTGTTTTTTTCCCCGTGCTATTGTTCTTTAAAATTTCTGTAATAAATATTTATCAGTTTTGCTACTATAGGTAAAGGTTATGGCACATATGGTAAGTATGTACAATCATCTCGTTGTGAAGTGGCGACGTTCACATTGCTTTCCTAAAATCTCCTTGCGGGGAACGTTCATTATATACCCCTTGAAGATACCGACTGATATCTCGCATCCAGTGATAGTTACGTGCATCCAGGAAGACTGCAAATGACCAATGACCAATTCAGGCCACAAAAAATTCTCAACGTAATAAAAATATATTGTATTTAATGTTCATATACAACATTATCAATACTTTAACATGTATTATTAAAGATATATTCATCATAGATGCATATATAGGGAGGTAAGCGGGCAGGTAGATAAATATACAGATACATAAAACTTTCTGTAGATCAGTGTGCCCAGACTGTCTACACTTATTCATATCTCTACCCCCACTTTCAGCCATAAGTGCCCAAATTATTCATCATTTCTTACCCTCACAGTCCCTGGCCTTGACAACCTCTTCTCCGCTCAAGAACAGATGAACGTTTTTGTCAGATATGAACAAGAACACGAGTAGGAATAATAATTTTGACAATTATCAGCCGTTGAATGCAAATGTTTTGGAAGAGTTACCTCTTCTTGCAAGTGATATGGGGTCAATAAGAATCAATTTCCACTTGTCATGACTAGTTTCGTGCTTAAATTTTCTGATTGTCATTTAAATGGAATACAGCATTTTTTTTCAATTTTCGCCAATGTTACACGAAGGTGAACCCTTTACATTCATATAATATTTATACGACTAAAACAAGTGATTGTTTCCCACTCAAAACGAAATAACTCTTGTTAACACATTCATGAGAAACTTTAACTCTTGTATTGGGCAAAAATCATATTTTTTTTCAAAAATCATACATGCGCATACATTCAGACAGATGCGAGTTCGAAAAAGGACATAATTTACACCAAAGTCGTTTTCTTTGATGTCGTGATTTTTGTACTTTGGAGAAATAAATCAAGAATGTTTTGGTGTGCACCAGAGACGAACAAAGGATATTGGTTTTATTGGGCTCAGTCCGCTTTAGGTGTGTTGCCTAGAAGCTATGTAAAGAAACAAAGGATGGTTTTATTGGGCTCAGCTCGCTTTAGGTGTGTTGCCTAGAAGCTATGTAAAGAAAGAAAAGATATAAAATATCCAATGCAATATGCTCTTCCATATGCTTCTTATATTTCTGTCTGGGTAAATGTGTATTCAAAAAAAGAGGTATGGTTTCACTAATTGTCTTTTTATCCTTTGTCAATTTTGTCTTTCTCTTTATCGTCATCATGTTGCCAATTTAATTTAAAAGAGACATTCACCACAGAGAACGATATGAGCAGAAAACGATAACTCCTAAAGCTAATCGTCGCAATTGCACTATCGTAAGAAAGGTAAATAGCTTTGAAAATAACTTTGATTAACATGTTAGACGAGGCATATACTTCGGTCAGATACATCATTTTATATTGTTAGAAGACCCTGAAGGGTACTCCCGCCCCCACCCCCCGCAAAAATGAGGACCTTTAAAATTCAGACTAGATGATAAATTTCCCTTTAGACATTGTGCTCATTTTGTAAATAAAAATGTACTTAAAATGCTGATTTAGTTATTTATGCCTGTCTGCTAGCCAAAATGAAAATTATTTTAAACAGCTAGTTGATATGGATGACAAGAGAATAGCAAATTTCCAACCATAGTCTCATATGTTTGAAAAGCAATGCGTCTAAATCCACCCTGCTGATATCAGTATTTCTACCCATCTGTGTGCTGTTGAATAAGATCAAGGCTGCACTTATGAAGTAAATCCTGGTCCATCTTCTTGAAATGAAGATGAAAACAGAACAAATTTATGTTTGTATGTCGTCTCCCTGTCCATTCATAAATGATATGGAGACTGGTATGATATTTTTTGCTATACGTTTTCATGTAGGATTTCGCATGTTTTTATAGCATTCATAGAGTGAAAAGCACGAGAAACACTTGTTTAGAAGTATCCATGGCATACAAAATAAAGAAGTCCAAATTTACATTAGTACGGAGATAAGAGAGATACAATACTTTCTAATGTCCCACCGTTGGGACTTGACATGAATTATAAGTCAGGGAATCCTGCCATGGATCAGTCACATTTTAATCTTCAGTAACAATTATGGAACTATAAAAATATCTTACCAGATTGCATCTGATATTTACACCAAAATTAGGGGAAAATTTCCTAATAGATGGTTGTATTTAGGATTAAATAATCATGGTTGGGTATTGATCGAAGTGTTCATTTTACCTAATCACTCACAAAGTAAATAAAGTCCTTAATCACTCATAAAGTAAATGAAGTCCGAAGGACTTTATGTTAACTTTGTGAGTGATTAAGTACAATGTACACTTCGATAAATACCCAACCATGATTATTTAATCCTCATAATTCCAATTTTCTTCTTTTATATCATCAAATCAACGTATTCCGTCAACAAAACATTTGATATTAGGTAGCACGTACTTTTTTTTCATTAGCCTCGAACCCGTTCAAAATCACAACAACAGATTGACGACGGTCACGGTTAGGTTTATTGAGAAACTTCATACTTTACGTGTTTGGCATTGGCTGCCTTTGGTTTCTGCTCACTTGGCTTTATATAAAAACAAAAAGAACAACACTTTTGTCCATTTTTAGTCAGTTCCTTTCCTCTACGTCATGTCATCATGACTTTGGATAATAACAGCTGATAAAACCAGTGTGCTAACTAAAGGTTTGAAGAAAAACTAGTAATTATGGATTTTACCAATGAACAACAGGGAAATATGACGAAGATGATGTAATCTCTTACCAAATAAAAGTAATAATAAATAAATAGTACACAGCAGTAACTTTTATATCACGTGCAACAGCGTTATCAAGGCCCATTCAGTTTTCAAACGTGAAGTGAAATGTGAATTGCTCGCAAAGCCAGCCATATGCTTTATTTGGTTACAGAGCTGAGTGCTGGAATGCAGGAAGTACTGTGTGATCAGAGTGTTTTAACTTCGAATTGGAGATTTTATCGAGGGTTGCAGAATTTGATCTAAAGTGAAAAGGGGGGTTTGTGTTAAGGTCTGATACAGACAGCGGGTAACTAGATTAACCGGAATAAAGGTATTTACCCGAATAAATACCGGAATAAAAGCACTAACCAGAGTAATTGTGTAATACCAAAATGAAACGAAGATTTAAGAGTTAAATTTTATGCATGTGTAAGCGAAATTAGTGTTTTGTTTGCAACTCAAACATTTGCAGTAAATGGTGACATCGATATTCAACGTAAATTACATTGATTACAGTAGGTACAGCCTAAAGACTTGCTTTAAAAAAAATCTGACATTTAGTGCATTTGACGGGAAAGATAAATTCTGCCGGAAAATTACATGCTGCAATAAAAACAATATGAAAATTAAAACTAAAACAGAATTGTTCGCAAAAGAGTGGTCTTATTATATTTATGTGTCTTGTGAGTTTCATTTAATTGGCATCCAATTTTATTTACACCTTTGTGTTTAGTAGTGCAGAAGCGATGTCTTAGAATGAGTACCCTTTTGGTCAGTAAAGATTCAGAGACACTTACGCGCTATTTTTTTTATATTCCCCGCCCAAATTCACCTTATACAGCATTCAGTATAAATATTGTATTTTACCACCAAAATTCGGCTGAAACAAAACAATAAACACCTGATTATTTGATTACATTTATTATGAATAACAATAATACAATTTCAAATATGTGTATAATATACAAAGGAAATACAAGCTAGTATTATTGATTTTCTAGGAAGACACTTGACAAAAATGTAAATACACATGATATTACTAAAAAAAAATACTGTACATTTCACTTTAAATGTAAAACAATCTAACATAACATAATTCACATTGAACTATCGATGTTGAAAGGAATACACTATGGGAAAGCGGAATGCATGCTATCATTCACAATTAAAGAAAGGAAAACATTTCATTATGATTAAAACAAAATCAAGAATATTGAGTGCATATCATTGACTAGTTGTCCTGTAATAAAAATGGTATTACAAAAAGGTAATAAAAATGGTATTTACAAAAAGGTAATAAAAATAGTATTTACAAAAAGGTAATCTCAGTTAAAAATAATTGAATTCTCAGATGTAAATGACAATAACTTAACATTTTCACATGTTTATACAAATATTTCACTCCAATAATAACCTGCGGTCTTAGTCTACAGTGTTTGCGTTAGATGTCTGAACTGATAAGTTGTTTTTGTTGAGTGCTAGGTCTGCGACTGTAAGTTTTGATAGACTGCTCACTTTTGTGGACTGTCATAAACACAATATTTCTGGTAGCAAACCCAGCATCGCTCATTGCTTGAATTGCTGTCGCATGGAGTGAGTGAACAGTATAGCATTGCACCCCTGCATTCTTGCAAATGTGTGGCATGAAAGGGGAGAACTGTGTTAGTTCTACAGGTTCACATGTATACCATTTGTCAGCTAATTCAGGAGATTTTAGTGCTTCTTTGCTGCAGGGTGTAAATAAGGTCTTTGCTGCTTTGTCAGATTTCTTCCAGAAAAACGTTTACAGATTTCACTGCACATGTTCTTGTGCCAGTTGCAAACATTCTCTTGTCTGATGTTTCTTCAAGTTTCTCTTCAACGCCACCTTGGTGATTTTTTTAAACTGTTTCATTAGTTAGAGTGATGTACTTTTTGCCAGATTCATCAGTTTCAAATATTAATGAAGTTGGGGTCAATTGATGGGGACATTCTACACCTCTGGTCACAAAATGAATAGCCAGCAGGTACCAGATTCTGAATCAAAGGGTAACAGGATCAGATTTTTGAAGATATGCATTAATTGTCCCTAATGCCTCGGGTAAAGTTACTTGATGGTGCTAGCTTTGTCTTGATATACCTGATTTTATATTAAATTTCAGTTTTGCATTTAACATTGAATTAGCATGTTTTAATTCATTGTCTTTGACAATGCCGATTTTTTTTTTCAATGTCCTTTAAATTCATATTTATGGCGGCACAAATATTTTTCAAGGAATTTCTTGTGATATTCCTGCACATGATCACTGGCATTTGTGTGATCCTGTAGGATAAAAATTTCGGTTGGACCTCATGGTAGAACCTTATTAAGTGGCCACTCAGTTCATCTGGTGTGATTCTGTTAAAGTCAAGCTTGTATCCAATACTTTCAATGCACCAAGCTTTAAGTAAATAGAAAAAATAATATTTTAAGTAAATAGAAAAAATATTCCTAGCCATACAATTCTTACACTTTGCAAGCTCATTTTAAAATACAGAAAAAGAAGACACATTTTCTACCTTGCTATGAATAGCATCATAGTATGCATTTGATCCAGCATGATGTAATCTATACCGGTACATATTTCTCATAAATTTATTTTTGGGTTTGTATGTGTGTGATATGGTAACATTAAGAATTTGTATCCTTCAGCATTTCAATTTTTCAAATTTATACAGAAGATTTATTTTATTTTTTTTTAAAAAGTAACAACCACAAAAATAATTTAATTTCTTTTTCGTTTAAATGAATGACCACACATCTGAAGAATACTTTAACTTGAGAAAAGAGTCAGCTATATGGATTATACATTTTTCAGTAGCATGGAGTCTCATTGGTGGAGGGGTATCATGGCATTGTCACATCAGCAAATGTTCAAGATTTATCCATCAAAGATGTTTCAAGTCATTAATCTTCGTATCTCCTTGTTGTAGTTTTAGTATTTAAAAAATTAATTCAATCTTTGAATAATGCTCTGATAAATGTGTATAGGGGTGTGTGGAAGTGGTCAGATTCACACCAACCCATCATATACATAGACGCACACACACACTTTTAGAAAACAAAACAAAAAAAAAACAATTTACCATTGAAAACCCCAATGCCCTCTTTTGTGTTGTGTTTGATGGCCTCTGAATATTAGTTTATTACAAAAGATTTTAATTCCTCTTAAGATAATGTCTTGAATCTTGGAATCTACCCCTCAGTAGCCTCAACTTGGACTGACCTAGTTCCCACAATATTATTGTTGTTGTTGTTGTGCATGGTTTGGGTGACGGAGATCATGGTGTGCTGCTCGAAGGATTCATTCTTTTGCTGTTACACTGTTAAATTTTCAGCGCTTTAATATCCATTACAATATCATCAAATCCATCTACATCTTCCTCAAGAAATGCTAGTATTTCTTCTAGTTCATTGACATATAATTATTCGAAATCAGCAGAAAGTTGTAGTGAAAAATCACCGTAAGCGGCCATATTGCGGGACGATGTAGCAGACACGCGTCGAAAATGTATAAGAGAAAACTATGCAGTTAAATCAAAGGATATTGGAAAAGAAGAAAAAAGGATGTAATTTCTATTTATTTGCTGAATTTCAAATTTAAAAGAATAAAAGAAAACACAATCGTTTTACTATGCCGTATCTGCAATATTTTTTAGGATGGCGTACCGTATTCTCGTGGTACTAAATAAGAAACTAATTGCAAATAAAAGAAAATAATTTACCTACTAATTAAAGTTGCCTCACTTGTTTATTTATCATTTATTTCCAATCCTGTATTCAGCAAATATCGTAAATGAGGCCCATTTTGTAATAAACAAAGTCCATTGGAACGGATCGGCGGCTTTCGACTGTTTCAGACGATTACGGGACAACTCGGCCCATAGCAGAGTCGGCCCACTTACGTTCTCGGCCCATAACGAACTCGGCCTACCCAAATCGGCCCATAACGTACTCGGTCCCATTACGTACTCGGTCCACGATTTATATAATAGTAATGTTGATGTAATGTTTTTTTTTTCAACAGTCATTTCATTTGTCTTTTAATCTTTGTACGTTTCTTTATGTTTAGTGTATCTGTGTATGAGTTTTACACTTTAATTAACTTCACGAAAAAACAGTTGTCAAAAAAATTAAAAACATTTGATATTGTTACTTTTTATTTCAGTTCAAATCGGCAATAACAATAAATTATTCACGGAATCAGTCGTTTGTTGGACCATATATATGTGCACACTTCAGTAGTTTCGAATATTCTGCCCAGAACTGGTGAAGTCGGCCATCATTGTCCCTATGCCGGCTACGATGCTCTCTGAGTATATGTTCTTTGCCCAGGAATAACACCGGGCAAAGGTAAAAAATGTTATACTTAAAAAACAAAAAACACATAAGAATTAGATATATTTGCTTTGTCTCTGTGCTTATTTTTTTATAGAAATATATCTATTTAACTGTTGATAAAAAAATGTATGGTATACAGATGGGAAGTGCGACCGTAATCAGATTCACACGTGTCAACACATGTTTACAATAACAAGTAGCAGAGTAGACACGTGCTGCCTTCAACTGTTTGTCGGCCTTACCTTTGATCTTCTATGGCATCGAAATTCCTTCTCTCAATACTAACCGTAATTAAATATTTTATTTATATAAATTTTGTGCAATGAGACATTCGCTTTAGTAATTATGGGCTGACTTAGTCATGGGCCGAGTATGTTATGGGGTTAAATTTGTATGGGCCGACTCCGTTCTGGGGACGACTTTGTTATGGGACGACTCCGTTGTGGGCCGAGTCCGTTATGGGCAGAGATATCCATCACCTTTCAGACGTCTGTCTGCTCACATATACATTGCTACTGTGTATGTTAAAAGACACCTGCTCTTCTATGGCTTTTTTATATTTTTGTTTTTCATGTATATAAAAAAAATCTTTGGAAAATTTCGTCCTCTTCACTTCTGTATATGGTTGATGATGTTACTTGTCACTATTTAATGGACATGCTATTAAAAGAGTAGATTCTGTACTTTCCAAAAGCAGCTATGGTGTTTTCTGGAAACATCACTGTTCCAATTTGACGCCTTTAGTTCTCTCTGTGCTAGGAATAAGATTTAACTGCCAATTATTTATTTATTACAGCTTTCCTCGTAATATAATAATATGAATTACTGGCATAATTTCATTTATATATTTTACACATATTATTATGTCATGATACATGTAGAATCATACATGATTGCAACATTCCCGGACGACATCAACATTTCAATACAACGGCCCATATTGTATCCCGTATTTTTGGTAATTAGCGACAAGTAAACAAGGTCAGTCATGTGACTATGCTTGCGTCATTGCAAACCAGCATCAACTCAACAACTTTAATCAGCCGAGCAGGACATGATTTGGTATGGGATGTAGGCGACTTATATATGGGCAGGAGATAAAGCGATGGTAGATCTTTGATACATTTTCAATTGCTTCATTATTTGGTTATTTTTTTCCAGAAAAAGAAACATTGTTGAAAGAATTTGTTATTAGTTACTTCTTCGCATCAAAATTACCGCCATAAACGACTGACAGATGGTGCAATGATCTATTTATAACATAAAAAATAAAAAACACGAGATTAGGAAACCAGCAATAATAGGAGAAACGAATATATATCGCAAACAGTACTGGAAACCGAAAATTAGGGGTGAAACGATACACCTTCGATACGATTTGCGATACACAGCCTACGATATGATACATTATTGATACACATAAAAACTTTATGCTCTTTTCATCTTTAGAAGGTCTGTCAGTGGTGGAGTTGTGCTGTTTTTTATGTGTTGACATATTGGTTGTATTTCTAGTATGCAGATTACAGACAGTCATAGATTTAGCATCTGTTCATACGCCATTTTCATCCTTGACAAGATAAAAAAAGTACATCCAAACAAACTACATATTAGTTGTTAGTGATTTTAATTCAATCATTTAGGACATTTGAGGCTATTCCATTTGATCGGATCCAGGACTCATCTTGGTAACCACACCCTTTGTTTTGCACCGCATGAATGCTTTTAAAATATCTTATTATCAATTTCATGTCTTCACTTAAATTTGAAAGACATGATGGTGTTATCTTCAAAACAGAAGAAATGGTGCAATTTCGACATGCAAGGAAAATCTAATCTAGAGCAAGTCCAGGTGTTGGAGTGGAAATGACTAACAACCAAAATCTATCACATTGTACTTCATGCAGATGTAGTACAACTACCGCGGCCACGGGCGCTCATTTCTGTTAGTGGAAAGGAAAACTATTGACAATGCCCACTCCCCTTCTATACAAAAGTAACAAATTAACACAAGGTGACAAACCTGCACGGTTTGAAATCTGCCTCCTTGCTGATTTTGTGCTAATCTTATTTATCATGTTGGCATGCTTAGTCACTGATTACCTATATCAATGTAAAAGGAAACATTCCAAACTTGTTCTCCATGTACAACTTTAGTAATTTACAGATCATTTAATAACTATTTTGAACGAAGTTTCTCTGTTGCTTTTGTATCTACCTGGATCAAGTTTGGATGCCAATATTCCCGCTGGGTCACGCAGTGAATAAGCTGCAGTCAATTCTGATTGGTGGTTATTGTTTACCCTGGACTGCAACAAACAATAACCACCAAACAGAATTTAATGTAATATATTTCACTGAGTGACACACCGGACATGTAGACTTTAAATTTGATCCATATAGACCAGATACAAAGCAACAGAGAAACTTATCGTAAAAGCGGTTCTTAAATGATCAGTAACGTACTTAAATCATACATGGGGAACACATTTGGAAAGTCTCCTTAATGTTGATATATATTATCAGTGACTAAACATGCTGATGGGCTCAAATATTTAGTATGTAATCGGCGAAAGGGGGGGGGGGACATTTCGAACCAGGTAACCTTGTGTTAATTTGTAAAAGGTGTGTGGGTGTTTTCATCAGTGTTTTTTTTTTTTTGTTTCCTGACAAACATTAGTGCCTGCGATGGCCGTCTCAAATAAATTCTCAGTTTAAAGATTAAAAAGGCAAACAACTAATAATTATTCATGACTGCTGAAGATTAAAGTAACTTCTATAGGGTAAGTATCGTTTTGTATCGATTCTTCACCTCTTGTATCGATACGTGGATCAATATGGCAAAAGTATTGATGCATCGATATATCGATTAATCTATTCACCCCATCCAAAAATAGTCCCAGAATTTGCTGATGTGTAAAAATTTTCAGACCAGTATCACGCGACCGTTAATATCCAATCATCTTGCAGAAAACCCATTCAATGCATAATAATTGGATTTTTTTTTTTTTTTTGTTAAACCGTGAAGTCAGATTCAAGAAGGTGTGTTTGCTTTGAATATATATGCATACACAAATTTTTCTTTATGCTACTGTTTTTTGTGTGTTTTTTATTTTCTCTAGGCGTTTCATGAAAACCATGTTTACAAGGGAAAATTTGAGCTTTTGTTATCTGATATTTTTGACACTTTGGTATGCACTCTGCAATATCACAACCGTCTAATATAACCTCTCTCTCTCTCTCTCTCTCTCTCTCTCTCTCTCTCTCTCTCTCTCTCTCTCTCTCTCTCTCTCTCCAAGTACTTAGTTCAAAATATTGTATTTTCGAAACAACCTAGTGTGCAATATTTAGGACCAGAGGAGACAATTTGTTTATTGCTTTGTTTATGTAAATTATTTTGTGAAGGGCTTATTTTGTTACACGAATGTTCCTCTGGGAAACCAAAAGTAATTCAAAAAATTAAATATTTGTAATCATTGTTAGCAATCAAATATTGATTCATAACTTGATTTCAAGTAAAAATATTGCAAAACAAAGATCTTTTCCAAACCTACAAATTTATTTTCAATTAGTCTGATAATTAATTTGCAATTTGATTGTTAGTTTTGAAGATGGACTTTAAGAAAGGAATAAGAAAAAAAGGAATAAGAAAAAAGTAGTGAAGATAGTAGCATTTATATTGTTTTTTTCTGAAAGTGAATATTATAATTAATTATGAAATAATACATTATTGACAAGACAGGGCAGGCTGACCATCGTTGGGTTCTTGTGTCATATTGATCCATAGACAAGTGCTCCATGATTAGAATCTACAATATACCAGACCCGTTGGTCATTGCTTCAGTCACGGCGCCATCTATTATACGAGCAGCGTACTGACGACTTTCTTTGTAACTTCCAGGATGTTTATTATCTACAGGTATGATGCTTCGCGGTGAATCATCAAATAAAATATGTCAAGTACAGAGAGTAAATGTTGAGTTGGAAAGACTCAGCTTATAATGTTAATATGTGCAATATTACAGATATACACCTCGAATCACACACATGGCGCTTGATGACATGAAAATACATTATTTCAGTATCACACGCAACGCATTTAGCAATAAATATAGGCAGTGATAAAGATGCAACACGAAAATGTACATTCAACATAAAAGAAAATACAAACATAGGATAATGCAGATAATGCCAATTATAATATTTATCATAGTTTAATAGAAAATATATACAGAAATTTATGGTGATTTCCTGCCATATCTAGCACACGATAGTTTACTTAATAATAATAATAATACCATCATCATCTTTTCTTCTTCTCTTTCTTCTTCTATAAGATACCGTTATATGAAAATGTTATAGAAATCTCTTGTAAGTATTTATTTTCATGTTTAGTGTATTGTATTTAGTGTATTGCTCGAACATTTTCAGGTTCATCTGTCTGTCCACTATTCAGATGAAGTTTGTTGAAAAGCAATACTGGATGATGACCACCAGTACTTATAGAGACAGACTTTCAAAGTGAAATATGCCTAGGAACAAAATGTAAATGTAAGTCTAGAGCTATTTGCAGAATTATGTTTATCGGCATTGGATTTTATAGATCAAAGTACACTAGATTACGTGAAGCGTAGCAACTATATGTGCATATGTTTCTTAAGCGAAGCAGTATAATGAAATATTTGTTGTGGTTTTATTCAGATTTCCTCAGTACAATTATACGCTGCATCCCTGCCTTAAAATTTGGATATCACTGGAACGAAGTCAAGTCTTTGTGAACAGCCCATTTATGATACAACACACACTAATGAACTTGAAAATAAAACCTCTTACCAGTGACGAAGAGTGTCCATGTAGCAGATATCTCTAAAGTGATATAGACCAACCTGCTTAAATTTGAAGCATTACTGATTTTCAAACGAAAGAAATGATATTTTTTTTTCCACTAGCAAACATACTGCTTTCTGTTTCGAAGTTACCTTATGAATGAAATCCCACCCCACTCAAGAAAGCACAAAAATGGTGGAATGTATATTTCCGATTTCCTTTCTGATGATGTGTGATGCAGGAAAAAAGAAAAAAGAAGAAAAAGAAAAACAACAACAGCAACAAAGAAATTACAGTACAGACTGTATTGAACTATACTAGCTATTATTATGGCAGCTGAAACAAACCTTAACTTTCATCCCAATTATTGCAACTGCCAGGATGTGGTGGCATGGGGTGGGGTTTTGGAATCAGATGCATATTTTATAATTGTTATTGGCTGTCATTTTGTTGTGTCATCCGTCGTAGATTGTTTCCGTTTATTCAATTTGTCCAGCTTGTTACAGATTGGTGCTGGACCTATGTATTTAATAATACTGAAAAGCCAGTCTGCCGAGAATAAAAGGCGCCCAATCACCATCGGAGGTCTGAGCCTACCACATGCCACTTGAAACAATTTGGACAATTATTTAGATTGTTTGCTCTGTAAACTGAGAAACAGTTATAAGATCTCACTAGCAGCTATAATCTTATGTCATGAATGCCAATAAGCTTCAGTTAGGATGCAATTGTATAATCTAAAACTAAACCAAAATGAACTATATTTTATATACAATAGAGAAAAGAATAATATGTATTATAGGCTGACAATTTAGGTAAATTTTGTCCCGAGGAAACTGGATGTGACACAAATGAAATACTGCCGTCCGTGTGTATGTGTGCATTTATGTGAAAATACTAGCGTAACTAACGCATACGTATTTCGTATCTACAAAAAACAAAGGGAGCTCATACTATGTGGTATTATTGGCATTTATTTATTTAGCATGTCAGTCCTCTTTTAGAGATAAGACCAGGGTTATCGGTGAAAGGAAGTATGCGAGCATTAATGCATATGACAGAAAGAGGGCGCATATTTCAATTAACATTCGTGGATGATATGGGTTGTTGGATTGAGCGATGAATGTATTAATGGATGGAAGTACAGATTAGTAGATGGCTAGATTGCTTAATTCATTTGAGAATCCGAGCTTTTACATTCATTCACTAAGCAATGTGAACTTTCAATTCTTGTTCTCCCGTGGTTCATTCTCAGGAGAAGTAGGCATTAAATTAATATATATCTAAAACAAACCACTTTAAATTGCTATAGAAAGATGAACGAAATAAGTAAAAGAACAAAGGATGTTAGGAAATAAATAGTTCTAAAATTCTTACAGGGACTTACTACCCACTGAGTTTCCTTATTACAAACGGAATCTATTATGTCCAAATTTTATATTTTCCAAGAACTTGTTTTGAGATTTTATCCGATTCAAATATTTTAAGGTTATTAGTGTAAATCCTACAAAGTTTAAATTTCAGGAAGCGCCAGAGTTTGTTTCCAAAGCTGCAGTAGCTCAGTCGGTAGAGTGTATGAATTGTAATCCAAGGGTTGTAGGTTCAATACCCGCACAGGCCAGCCAGGGTCGGGTTACTCAGTATGTCCATGGGAAAGATGTTTAGCACCCATTTCTTCAGCATGATATAGCCAATAATATATTAAAAGTGCCATTAAAGCAAAGCAAACATTGCTTCCAAAACCTTAGGTGATATTTTAAAATTAAAAATGTTAACATTCATCCATCATTTTCTGTCCACAATTTCAGGCAACATGGATTTCCATGGTCTGGATTACTACTATCCTCTGTCTGGACGCCTTTCCAGCCTCCTAAATGAGGTCGGGTATTCGCGGGAAGACCGGGAAAGGAAGGTCACGGTTGCCACTGACATTGAAGTATTTACGAATGTGGCTCACGACATCGCAAAATTTGGACTACATGAGATCTGGTATTCGCAGCAAGCCCGAGAAAGAAACGTCAGAGCTGCCACTGAGGTTGAGATATTTGTGAATTTGGCTCACGAATTCGTACAATTTGGACTAAGTCATTACACGTTTGGAAGTAGAGCAGAGGGATCCACGGGACCTGGGCTTTATTCGGATAGAGACGTTTTGCTTCAGTATGATGGTTTCAAAATAGTTGAAGATTTATTTAAATGTGATCTGGGCAAACTCAATTTCCTCATGTTGAAAGATGACACTACTCATCCTGGGTATGTAAAGTTGGTAAGAGTTGATATATTTAACCGTTCATTTGCTTCCCAGCAATTAAGGTATAGAACAGATTTATACGGCAGGACTGTCCTTCTAAACAACTGTTTTGACAGCATTTTGAACCTTGCTTATCATTTGGGTGTTCTACCAGATTATGAACATGTTGGCCCAGCAATTCATTGTCCAAATACAAACCAGATATATTCGTGTGATACAGTTATTGCTGTTCGATTCTCGGGATGGCCCCGTGAGGGATGCGAATGGTTTTTGCGTCATCGTCCCAATGGATGGCCTACACCAGAACACATACATAACTCACGAAAATATGGATGTTTTGCAACACAGATCGGACATCCAAGTAGCTTTGAACAGGACTTGGAGTGGAGATTATCATTCTCTATTGCAGAAAGACAACTTGTGAGGTCTTTTGAGGACACAGCAATGAAAGTTTATATTTTGCTGAAAATGATTAAGAAAACATTCATCCAACCTGTTCTAGGGGATGCATTTTCAAGTTACCACTGTAAAGTGTGTATGTTATGGATGAGAGAAAAAACAACACGAGAACTGTGGCATCCAGACAATCTTCTTCTCTGTCTTCATCTTTGCCTTAGACAACTGTATGAATGGACCAGTCTAGGATATTGTCCTGATTATTTTATTGTAAGTAACAATCTATATGACAGAAAAATAGTCGGGCAGACACGAGTTCAGCTGCATCGAATACTTGGAGACCTTCTCTCGCAGAACTGTAGATTTTTATTGGGCATAGAATGTTGTGAAATCGGACAGCTTTTGGCAAATGGGCTTAGTACAGTGGACAGATGTTTTCAGACGACCATAACAGAAGGGGCACTGGTTGAAGTGGATCGTGATTACAGATTATTAGCAAGTCATGCACGTTATTGCAGATATTTAATTATGATCTTCACAATGGAAAATCGTATCCATTTGATTAAATATCTCATAAGAATGTTATATGCTATCCAGCATGCACCACTCTGTATCCTTGCTCCATTAAAGCATATTTTGAATATGCTGTTTGCACAACTTGGATTCTACTTTGCCGCAGTATATGCAGAATACGCTCAGTTCTGGTCAGAGGAGGAAATAAACAATATTCGGAATCTGATATCAATGTGTCTGTATAATGGTATAAATTCAGATGCATCGTCTGTAAGACTGAAGGTGTGTGGAATTGCAATTGAATTCGGAAACTATGACTCGGCAGAGTTATGTCTGCAAGTGATCAGTGATTATCAGAAAAGTTACATGTACATTTTGTCGGTAGATGAGCACCAATTCATAACTGGCATAGAATCAAACACAAATAAGCTTCTTAGGGAGAAACACAGCACTGAAGCACTGCTGCAGCATCGGTTGTCCTTTAGCGTGGTCTACCAATCTTCAGAGATTTCCATCACCCCACATCCTCTTAGAATGGAGATGTTCCGGTCTGTTGGTGTACCACCTGGGTTTAGAGTTCTCTGTAAACATTTTTGGTATGACTGGACTGTAGTGGATTCTATTTTTTATCTCTACTTCCTGCAGTATCGGAATTTTTGTAAGCAAGGAAAGAGGAGACACAAACAGGTTGCCTTGAACAACATGATGCATGTGATCAGGACAGAACCAAAGATTCAACACAGAGAGACTGCGCTAAATGTATTTGGTTACTGTCTGATTCAAGAGGGCAAGCTCCGGGTTGCTTATGGATGCTTCACAGAGTCCCTGAGAATCCGTCCTTATCACAACGCGGCCAAATTCTACTTGGGGATTCTGTTTCAAAAGGCCTTTGCTGCACGCTGAATACGCAAAGTTATAAGAAATTAAGTGTCAAACATCACAAGGATGGCAACTACAATTTGATTACGGTTGCTTTCAGTGGAATATTAAGAAAAGACAGTGTACAGATGATGCATAAAAGAGATTTATTAATCAAGGTTTATCATTATTAGGAATATTTTCAAGCAGACTGTGACGACATACATTTCAAACTCCTGAGACTTGTTAATCGCTTTCGTGTGTATAGACATGACATGCTATTTTTGCATTTAGTCGATTGGCCCTCAGGAAGCATATACGTACACATTCATGTAGATAAATCCCACGAAAAGTGTAAGCATACCTTTACGACGACCCAGGTTCTTGTAGGTTACTTGGTTCAAGTTCAAGTTCAAGGGTTTCATCCAGCTCAAATTCTTTCTTTCTTTCTTTCTTTCTCTATCTATATCTCTCTCTCTCTCTCTCTCTCTCTCTCCATAGATTTCCGTGTGTGTCCCTTTTGCATGAGACAGAGAGAGAGGGGGGAGGCTGAGGGGATTTCAATGAAATTGTGTACCATGTTTAATTCATTTAGAAAATGGGGATTATTAATATTTGTTCTCGTTATTTTCTTATTTCGACAATAATGATTAATAAGTGGAAATTCGTCACTGATCTAGAGAGTAGGGAAGCAATAACCACTATTGAAACCATGTTTATATATGCCTATTCTTGCGCCATGGGCGGATCACAATTTGATAAACCAACAGTAATGGTATATCAAATTGCTTTATACCAACACTTTAAAAGTCGTGTTATTTTTAATGTATGTGGCATATATATATATATATATATATATATATATATATATATATATATATATATATATATATATATATATATATATAGATGCACATAAACTTAAATACCTGCATGCATATATACATGAAGTATGATGCAGCATAAGTATACAACAGGTATATAGATGCATAATTCATGAAAATTTAATTATGTAGTACTTTCGTGACATTAATTCTCCATTTTAGTGTAGAAAACAGATCCCTTCAGGACATACAAACTCTTTGGATTGATTAAAAATCCAGTTATAAGGAATTTCTGTTTACTAGGGTTCTCCATTCTTTACCCAATAATAGGATGTGATGAGTTATGTGATGTTATTAATGACCTCATGTAATAATAATAATAATAATAATAATATTGAGGACTTTGTACAGCGCCTAATCTTTAGAAACTCTAAGTGCTTTACAATATTAGATAACACATAAAAACATATATAAAGACAAGATTACAAAACAAAATCATGAAATTAGAAAACAAAAACATGCTGAAAATAATTAAGGTAAGGAAACATTATTAAATCTTTAAGTCTGTTCTTCCAGTCGAAATAGGTGAGTTTTAAGAGCGCTCTTTAATGAGATCACAGTGTCTTTGTTTCTAATTTACATGTACATATTTATTACCTGTAATTCCTATTATGTGAGTTGTAAACTACTGATGTTTATGTTGAAATATATAATGTATCTCTACAGCCTGACATGACTTAAACAGCCACACGTGGGATGTGCAAAACATGGCCAAATGACCTGGTTTATTTCTAACAGTAACGTATTGTTGGGGCATTCCAAATTTGATTGTTTAATACCGGTGATAAGCTTAATAATGTTAGGTTTGACTGTACTTCTATATCAAATGTATTTGTTTTGACCAAGCGTGCATATGCATTCATTGAAATATATATATATATATATATATATATATATATATATATATATATATATATATATATATATATATACACAGAGAGCGAGAGAGAGAGAGTTAGAACTTTCTTTCAAGGTTGTTTGTTCCATGCATAGAGTTTATATACAAATAAATGAACATATGTATAAGAGAAAGACATGTTAATTTCTGTTTATGGTGATAAATGAATGCGCATGCTTTTTCATATTTTCCGACAAATTATGATTTGAATCATTTCCGTTAATTTAAGTCAAGTTTTGTGTCGTGAGGTCAATGTCAGCAGCATATTTTAATTATTAGTCCAGATTTAAAAAGAAAAATATTTAGGTAAATGTTAAACAGTTCAATTTTGAGCAACCATAATTTTTGGAATCCGGACCTAAGTTCAGGTCAGACCAGACAATTTGTTTATATTTTTTAAATCGAAACAAGGACAGAGGATTGTACTTTATCTCTTAATAAAATTTGTATTGCTAAGTGGATTGTTCAGTTATTGTTGTGGTGCAGTTTTTTGACATGGTTTTACATTGTTTATCAGACAAGCACATAAAAGGAAAATGTTCAACACTTACATTTAAGCACACCCACACATAGAAAAACATATCACTATTTTCTTGCAGAAACTCTCTCCTTCTTCCTCCTGTCTCTCTATCCCTCTCTACTTTATATCCTATTTGATCATTTTGGCGTTTGAAAAAAACGCAATTTTTGTATACATGGCATTTCTTATACACTCAAAATATGTATTATATTACGATGTCCTGTCCGGTCCGTCCGTCTGTTTACCAACTTAGTTTTTGCTCATTAACTCGAGTTTTCCACAATCTGCATTTACTGAACATTGTAGATCGCTTTCACTTGGGTTAAGGAAGAAGCAAGTCGATTTCAGGGTCAAACGATCAAATGTCAAGGTCACTGTGAATAAAAGAAGAGAAGTTGTTTCTGCACAATAACATTAGTTATGCATAAAAGACTTGGCCCAAACTTAGCAGATGGCACACTTTAGGTAAGGAAAAAAATAACTATTGATTTTGAAGTCAAAATGTCCAGGTCATTGTGTCTTAAAGAAGATAAATGGTGTCTGCACTAAGATTTCAGTTATCGACCAGGTACCTTCACCCAAAGTTTGTGGATGACTTGCTCATTGGATAAGAAAGAAGCCTATTTGTTTTGGAGTCAAAAAGTCAAAGGTTAAGGTCATTGTGGCTGAAAGAAATACATGGTTTTGGCACAAAACTTTAGTTTTAGATGCCTATGTTGACCAAAATTTTTGGAGAACTTGCACTTAAGGTATGAAATAGAGTTATTTATTTTGGGGTCACGAGGTCAAAGGTCAAGACCATTGTTCACGTTCATATTCCAAACTTTGTGGATGGCTTGTACTTAGAGTAATAAAGAAACCTATAGATTCTAAGGTCTAAAGATCAGAGGTCACCGTAATGGTAAGGATAAGAAAACAATAATGGTTTCTGCACAGTAAGTTTAGTTCAAGACCGCATACCATGACCAAACATCCAGGCCACTGAGAGCTGTTGGTCACTACTCTCCAGAGTCTACAATGTGCTACTATTGCCCACATAGAGGACTATTAAACATGTGGCGAGCGTAGAATGTGTCGTTCACTGTACTCTTGTTGCCCTTATTATTTATGTGCACAGGAATCTGATAGCTTGGTACCTTGGCCTCCCATAATGCTTAAACAAACAATCAGTAGTTCTTTAATTGACACAGTTGTTACTAATGCAACGAAAAAGCCGGTGGCGACACAGCCGGAAATAACTGATTTAATGCTATTTCTTTATTGGCAACGCATTTTTGTATTACTTCCGCCATGTTGAATTTTTCCACAGGTATTGGCCATTCAACGGTGCGTGCCTGGCCTCGTGTGCGGAGCATCATGGGAGGCCAGGGTACCAGGCTAAAGAAACTGATAAAAAAAGACATGTTAAACGCACTGATGAACAGACGTTCTGAGAAATTTGTAGAGTTTTGCATAAAAGTCTTTTTCTTAAAAAAAAAATGGTGTCCTCTTTTCATCAATGCTCCATTAGAGTTTATTGTAATTACTTTCTCTTTCAAGATTCTTATCGCAGCTAATGCAATGTGTAACTTTATCAACAGTGTGAAGCGTATTCAACTCTACATGATGAATACCTGTATTACAGCATTTTCATCTACAAAAGTTGTCATAATTGGCACTTTCAATAATAATAATAATAATAGCAATAACGAACCTCAGTTAGTATACGATAACTAATCTCTGCTGAAGTTATCATAATTGGCTTATAACTCTTTTACGGAATCCGTTCAATGATGTCACTTCATTTACAGATTTTGCTAAATTATTCTCGATCTATGGGTCTGAGTACGGCAAGTTTTCCTGTAAATATATTTTTCCTAGATGTTGGAATTTTATAAGCTTTAGATGAAGTTTACCGCAATTATATTGACGAACACAGTACATATATACTTGTCTCATCGACAAAAGTATTGCAGCATGATCATTGTTAGAACCAGCATTCCATATCAAATCCTATAATTTAAAGTTAGCCTTTACATTACAAGCTTACAACTATATAAAGTTTATCGCGTCCAATTTAATAGAATCAATAGAAAGTATGCTGACTTTAAAGGTATTTTTATCACATGCTGGTTCCATTAGTTGAATATTCATACTGTGTCCATACAAGACCCCTTCTATAAAAGTGGCATGTGGTCGAAACAAAATCGTATGTCACTAAACTCAAAAAGAATCTCTTTTTGTAGGGCGACATACATTGTTGTTACCGATTGGAGTCGGAATAATAAATATTCCCTGTTGTTGATAAAGCGAAGACTGATAAAAGGGATAACGCTGTCATGGAAGAATCAATTAATACAAACGGAATGGTCTCTTCATCCGTCAGTTTTCACTCGCATACGTGTCCGCTGAGATCGACGAATGTTGGATCTATTTGCGACAAGGTGGTATGCAAAACTTCCAATTTTGTCTCGCCAGTCTCTGATCTGAAGGTCTTGGCAGTCGATGCTCTTTCCATATATTGGAACGGTCTGGATGCATTCGCTTACCTTCCAACACATCTGATTCCAAAGGTGATAGAGAAAGCAAGAAAATCGGAGTGTTGCTTCATCCTGATTGCTCCACTCAAGTGGAAAACATCGTGGATCAATGACCTCAGCCGCGGAAATCCCCATAGAGACATTTCATTATCTGCTCAAGCAACCACGACGGCAGGCTTTTCATCCCAATCCAGAGCTATTGAACCTGCACGTCTGGATCATATTAAACAAGCCCTCAAGAACAAACAGTTCTCTCAACAAGTGGTGGAGAAAATCGCTTGAGTAAGACAGCCTTCCAATTTGAATGCTTACGAAGTGGAAATGGAGAATCTTCACACAATGATGTGAGGAAGAACACATTGTGCCGCTGAATGCATCAATACATCAAATAGCTAACTTCCTACTGTGGCTCTTTGATGAGAAACAGTTAGCGCCAATCACGATAAAAGGCTACCGTTCCACGATCTCCAACACGCTACGTCATCATGGAAGAGAGGATATCGGACAAAACAAAGACCTATCCAATCTAGTAGCTGTAAAGTAACAATGTTGCCCCACCTTACATCCCTTTTTACTAAGTCACAGTGCAGCAACGTTTTTACTAGACCCTGTGAGCTTTCGGTGGGTGTATAGGGGAGTAGCGGTCACATTCGGGGTAGAAAGAGCTGGGGGGGGGGGGGTAGAAGGGGGTGGTGGTCAAAGAGGGAGGTGGGTAGCCAACCGCTACCGACCCAATTAGAGACGCGGTGTGCTTATGGGATGCCAACAAACGTCAACGATTGGACTCCATGGGCGGTATGGAGGAGTCCTCAGACGACGAATGTATCACGTTTGAGTGTGAAGAGATCTACTGCCCTGACGACGAAACCGGCGATTATGGCCTCTACCCCGAGGCCTTTGATTATTTGTTTCCGGTTGCCGTCAACATATCTCTGACTCGTGTTCACGAAACAGATCTAACCAGATGTGACTGGGTTCACAGTCTCTACATCACGCAATTGGTCTATCCCACCGCCCCATCGTCGACAGATGTTTTGCGAGAAATGTTCTTTATTGTCTCGGAGGTAGAACTTAAGGAGTATGTAGATGTGCACTAGGATCCATACCAAACCGGTCAGATCATAAGAACCGGTAACTACGCCAATGGTCATCCACAGCCCAGCGGCATGGTGGCAGTACCACCACCCATGGACATCGATAAAGACTCATATGCATGAGGAGCCCTCGGAATTACCTCGCGGAGGTCGGGCAGGCTAGAGGATTAGATAACGCACCTTCGTCTAATTTTTTGATGAGATCGGGGCGATCCTTGGAACGACCTTGGGCCAGGAGAATATTTTTTCTTTTTTGCATCACTGATGGCCACCGCGGCATGTGCCGTTCTAGCAGCGTCCGCGGGATCAACTTCCTCTCTCCACACTAAAAGCGTGTGCAGGCTCGAGCGAGCGACGTGTATGTAAAGAATGTAAAATTATACAGGTTAGAAATTTAACCAATTTCAAACTTGTTCACTGTTTCATTGGTGTTTAATAGTTTCATAAATGCTCATCTGCCACTTTAACTTTGGGATTGTATTTAATTTTACAAGATGTACATCTTAATTTTTTTCTGCCACCTTGTGATCAGTGGATATTTATAAATTCATCAATAATTGCTGATGATAATTGGAAGTTCGTTTTGTGGGATATTATTTGTGCATGAATTTTTATTGATTTTTTATTCTTACTGCTGCTCCAAAGTAGAGGAAGTTTCTTATACATTTAACTAATTTTAGCTAAATCATTTCTAATTTGCAAATTATGACTTTCAAATGGATGCTAAAAGTAAAAATATAAATATATTAATAGATAAATAAAAACAACGAATTTACTGCTTTAGTCTATGTTGGTTTTAAATCTTTTATCCCTCATCTGAACTTATGTAGTTGACCCTGTCAAGGTGAAAGTACACATGCACTGTATGGATAACTGGCAATGGGGTTGGAACGTGTACTCAGACTTCCAAAACCTGAAAGTTAGAGTATATATTTTTGGCTTCGCCCAAAAAGCCATCTTAATTAAGTGTTTTAAAGTGGTATCATCGTCAAAGAAACTTTCGCCAGCTCGTAATAGAAGCATATATATAGATGAAATGTTTAAATGTTCAGGCTTTTTGGAGCAGTTTTTGATATTTTGAAGAGTGAGTTTTTAGAACCTTTTGCAATTAGTTATATATAACGGCCAGATGTTGTGTTACATATTACATCCTCCTTCTGTCCAATGCCACAAGATCAAGGTGATGTAAAGAACAATTCAAGTCAAGACAGTCAGTAACCTGCATCCATGTATGTGGTATAACATTTGAACCATTGGCATCCATGTATGTGGTATAACATTTGAACCATTGGCATCAATGTATGTGGTATAACATTTGAACCATTGGCATCCATGTATGTGGTATAACATTTGAACCATTGGCATCCATGTATGTGGCATAACATTTGAACCGTTGGCATCCATGTATGTGGTATAACATTTGAACCATTGAAGATATTTAAATGGAGCTTTAGCCAGTTACGTCTCTTCCATTTAAACCTTATCATACATGGTACCTATGGAAGGCATTTTTTTTTTCGAACATATCTGTCCGAATCCTCTGATTACTTTTGAGTGCAAATCATACTTGATTCTAATTCAAAATTGTATCTAATAGTGACTATTCAAATTTGACGTTCCATCTCTGCATCCCATGCGTGTTTACTGGAACAGCCCGCATGACTTGTTGATTTGTTTCACAGCCTTAATCCTGTCTGAAGATCAAGGTCAGTCTAAAGGTAAGTGTTAGCTAATGTTCTTTTCGTTATTTGTGCTGTTTCATTTGAACCCCAGCAGATAGTTTGATGTAACTCGGCGCAGTTGTGTATCTTGTCATGAAAGTTTGTCATGTATCACATTCAGATTCATCATCAAAGGTCCGGGTTATCAGTGGGGAACAATGTACAAAATAGGTTTATCATGTCAACTCTATGATACTATTTTAAAATAACTGACAGTGATGAAAATCATTTCGTGGGATGATTTTGCCAATGATTTATTCACAAATGTAAATCAACATTAATGTTGCCTCTCTGCGGTAATACATTGTATAACCAGAGCTCATTCAGACAAAATTCTTATCATGTGCACAAACATTGATTGCAGAGAAATGGCAGTTACATTTTTATTATCTCTTACATAGAATTACTAGTTCTGATTAGTCATAGCCAGTGCCTACAGTACAGTATTTGTGGGTCACTTGGGATGTGTGCTACTACTGGCTTGTAGTCTTTTATATTGTATGTGTTCTTCAGCTTTTTTTTATTTAGATGTAGTTTGAATCAGCTTCATATTTTAAATATTATCTCTTTCCATTTTTTCTCTGGTGTAAGTTATTACACTGTCGACATTTTCTACATTGTAGTCACCTTACCATATTTTTCATGTGTACTATTTTCATATTACTGGTGATGTCTTTTGGGTGTACTTTGTTCCCTCTGTTTTCTGATTGACACAGATTCGAATGTCCTGTGTGGTTTTAACTTATTCATGCTCTAAGCGCTATTTTATTTGCATCTGCCACATTCTAGAAACTTCTTATCTTTCAAAAGCTCAAAATATGCATGCTCCATAACACTGCTTTTATTGGGGACCCCGGGTGGCCGAGTTGTCTAAGGCGCTCGCCTTTACAGATCACTCACACATCAAACCTCTGTCCGCGCGAGTTCGAGTCTAGGCTTGACCAACGTGGCTATGTGAGAAAGCTTGCCAGTAGCTTCCCGTGGGTCGGTGGTCCTTCACGGGGTCTTTTCTGCTTCTTCCTCCACCAAATATACTGACCGCCATGAATAGCCTATCATGCGTTAAACCCCACAGACAGACTGCTCTTTACGTATCGTGCTTTCCTCAGCTCCACTGCGTTATCACTCCGCGCCAATACTTCGCCGCTCGACGGTTTGGACATGATTTATATAATGACATACTAGTTACTGCCAGTTCCAAACTGTTAAACAATTCGTCATAATACTTCTAATTATGGAGAACATGCCTTTTGCCGTTAATTTTGTGGGGTCTTAATTTTTTCCAACTTTGTGTCGGTTATCTTGTTTGTCATGCATTGATAAATCTTGTTCGCAAAATAGTCCCCATATGTCCTCTTCATTTAAATCTTCCAATTTGTAAACAAGTGAATTATCCAAAATAATTCGCCTGATTTTAAATATTTCCCCTTGGAAAGTTAGGAAGGTAAACCTTTTTAAAAAACTGCTTTGTATTTCGAAATTTTGACTGTTTCGCCAATTTTAGATTCACGTGTTCCAGATGTACCATTTATCAAGCAACCAAATAGATTGATCCAGACTTTTGATCTGTTTTCTTCTTTTCCTGTTTCAAATGGAGTCATGCAAATATATCAATGATAAGATTTATTGCAACCATCAATTAGCACTGATAAAACTAAACCCATTTTCTGGTTTCATTTTGAGCGAAATACTTCCACGTTCTCGCCTGTAAAGTTCATTTAAAACTTTTTACTATTTATGCCTGTTTTAAGCCCACAATAAGAAAGAAAACGAGACACAGCAGTAACTTCTTGATGGCGGCGGAAGTTAAAGTGTTTCATTTGCTTATATTTCCTAAAACCCTTCGTGGATTTTCCTCATACGTGGAATGAATCATTATGAAGCTAAAACAATTCATTCAGTGACACGCGTGCTTGCCCGTTTGACCTTGGGGTAAAGGTAAAAGTCTTAGAAAATATCCATTAGGGTCTAGGTTAAAGTCTTTTCGTTTGCTTCAAATCGCCTTGATGAATTTCCTTCATACTTCGCATGAATCATTTTGCTTATATTTCAAATCGCCTTGATGAATTTCCTTCATACTTCGCATGAATCATTTTGCTTATATTTCAAATCGCCTTGATGAATTTCCTTCATACTTCGCATGAATCATTTTGCTTATATTTCAAATCGCCTTGATGAATTTCCTTCATACTTCGCATGAATCATTTTGCCTATATTTCAAATCGCCTTGATGTATTTCCTTCATACTTCGCATGAATCATTTTGCTTATATTTCAAATCGCCTTGATGAATTTCCTTCATACTTCGCATGAATCATTTTGCTTATATTTCAAATCGCCTTGATGAATTTCCTTCATACTTCGCATGAATCATTTTGCTTATATTTCAAATCGCCTTGATGAATTTCCTTCATACTTCGCATGAATCATTTTGCCTATATTTCAAATCGCCTTGATGTATTTCCTTCATACTTCGCATGAATCATTTTGCTTATATTTCAAATCGCCTTGATGAATTTCCTTCATACTTCGCATGAATCATTTTGCTTATATTTCAAATCGCCTTGATGAATTTCCTTCATACTTCGCATGAATCATTTTGCCTATATTTCAAATCGCCTTGATGTATTTCCTTCATACTTCGCATGAATCATTTTGCTTATATTTCAAATCGCCTTGATGAATTTCCTTCATACTTCGCATGAATCATTTTGCCTATATTTCAAATCGCCTTGATGAATTTCCTTCATACTTCGCATGAATCATTTTGCTTATATTTCAAATCGCCTTGATGAATTTCCTTCATACTTCGCATGAATCATTTTGCCTATATTTCAAATCGCCTTGATGAATTTCCTTCATACTTGGCATGAATTATTTTGCTTATATTCCAAATCGCCTTGATGAATTTCCTTCATATTTGGCATGAATCATTTTGCTTATATTTCAAATAGCCTTGATGAATTTCCTTCATACTTGACATGAATCATTTTGCTTATATTTCAAATAGCCTTGATGAATTTCCTTCATACTTGGCATGAATTTCAAATCGCCTTGATGAATTTCCTTCATACTTGGCATGAATTTCAAATCGCCTTGATAAATTTCCTTCATACTTGGCATTAACCATTTTGAAGCTAACATAATTCATTCTGCCACATGCTCAAACTTTTGACTTTATGGTTTTTAATGCATTGCTTTGATCGCGGGCTCAACAGAGAGGAAATGGCTATTTTGCATTCAGAGTAAGTTATAAAGTATTTAATAGTCTCCTTTACCTGTTGTAAAACTAATTTTTTTCCTTCATCAAACTGTACCTTTTCAGGATTTCTCCAAGTAAAGATTTTACTAAAAGCATTTTGCCTGTCATTTCTGTTTTTGTTTCACTTTTCAGAGTATTTCAAAAAAGTATTTATAACTGTCAAAATTTATTTTGTATCAATTCTTGTCTTTTTCATATGTTTACATGTCAATATCAATAAAGGCTGCTTTTCACATCCACCTGACTAATATAACCATCTTGCTAAAAGGGCTGATGCTATTTATCGTAATATTATCATCATTTACGGCAATCCGTTAATCTGCATTTTTCAAATTCATTTGAGGATATCTCTATTTAATGTTTGAAATCAACAAATTAACGTTTTTATTCTCTTCAAAGTTTCTCTTTAACAGGGCTAGTTTTGACCGCACTTTTATCATGTTCAAATTTGTAAATAAATAAGCACATTATCCCCTGATACTGACAGTTTTATTTTCATGTTAAACTCATGAAATATTTATAAATCACATTCTTGAATGGTGTTGAATTCAGTACAGTATTTATGCCATTATTTATGTTTTATACAAATTATTTATTATTTTGTGTTCGCTGCACTTGGGTGCTAGAAATGTTTGATTGTTGTATTTCAATGTTGCCGCATCGTGGGGTGATGATGATCTATGTATATATATATATATATATATATATATATATATATATATATATATCTATATATATATATATATATATATATATACACACTGCTCCAGCACCCTCATAATGTTTTTAGTTTTTATTTTTTATTTTAGTGTTGTATCCTTCTACAAGTGGGTTGGTGCAAACAATTATACTCTGCGTGAGCGGGTACATATCCATACTACTGCTTTTAAAATACATTCATGCGTGAATACTTTTCAATTCAATTTCATGCAACATATTTCAGTGTCCATGCATCGCCACTAATAAATAACGTTAGATAGTGCCAATGTTGGTTGTTTCGTGTCATGAATTTTCTAAAAATATGGATTTTGCGATTTGTTAAGGTGGATGAGAATATTTAAACCTCAAGCAGGTTGGAAATTCAAATCCAACCTGCTTAAAATACCATACCATGCAACAAAATAATCTCTCTCTCTCTCTCTCTCTCTCTCTCTCTCTCTCTCTCTCTCTCTCTCTCTCTCTCTCTCTCTCTCTCTCTCCAGTGCCTATCAATACCCACAACACAATCTTCAGACCTAAATATCCCTTTGACTGTGGACATTTACAATTTTTATATTCACCATCATTCTTTATATTAATTGCCGTCAATTATTTTATTCTTGTTCTTTATTTAGCATGCAAAAACAACAAAGTATTTCGAAGTGTTAATAGTTATCGCGCAATCAAATATTGTCCTCAGTACAAGTTGATGTACCGAAATGTCATTTCCCGCGCAATGCAGAAAATGTTCCTTTAACTCGTGTTTGTCAGTCTAAAGTCTAAAGTGACATGATCCCTACGATCTGGTTACACACGTGACATCGCACCTTGCTGTGCGAATGGATATAGTTTCATGGAAAACATTGTTCTCAAGCCGTAATCACGAAACCAGTGTCTCACTTTTAACACTTGATCCGCTTGAAATGCAGATAAAGACCTGAATATTTTGTGCATTTTCAAAATAACATTCTTTATCGAAAGTAACTGAATAAGTTGAATAATAAATGACGCATAAACAATCATCAGTTCCAATGCAGAAAATAGATATCTAACGCACATGAATTAAAAACTTGCGCGCGGAAAGAAATCATACGTATGTTTTTACTTTCTCCCTCATTATCACAATACATTTTTTTTAAATCTGCAAATCTCGCCTTTGTTAATATATCTCCTGTTTATACCGATTTCGTATATGTTACATTAATTTCATTAGGATGCCAGTTATAGTGTGTATTTTTTGGAAAGGACTTAACTAAGCTGGTGGAATTTGAGTCCAGTCCCTTTGTCTTGTGCAATAATGGCGATCAAATATGTTTAAAATTAATAAATCGCGCGCGGGAATTAATGCAAAACTGCACACTGGAAATAATAACTTAACAAATTAGTAAATCGCGCGCGGTAAATAATAGCTGGCGCACGGAAATAAAACAGCTTCCTCACAGAATTTTTTTCTACATGACACGGGGTTCAATTTTTCATTCAGTACTGGGGAAGTTAGGCTTATAAGAAATCAATATACACATGGAACATCAATAATTTCAATATTACGCTAATTGTCAGATGCTACTGCTGAGCGTCATTGAATATAAAATATCATAAAATAGTCACACACACACACACACACACACACACACACACACACACACACACGCACACACATATGAGTGTGTGTGTGTATAAACAGATCAACAATCAGAACGATATCATTGCCGTGGCAGAAGGAATACGGATTTATTAGTAAATATTCCTTATACCTAATTCTGGTTATTCGAAACTCGTATTCTGTCTTGGATTGAGTCATCATTTACCTTCATTTTTAATAAAGTATTTTACAAACTGGCACCACGTTAAGAAAGAGTATTACATCATAGTATGTTTTAGATTTTTCAGAAGCTAGGTTTTCACTTTACTTTATTGCAATGGGATATAATTGTAACAAATTTCAGAGTTCTTACAAGGGATGCATTAATTCCACTGTCCTAATTCGACTTACACAATCAATACTAATTGACGCAGAACTGTTAACTGATACACGTCAAGTCGGACCCTTGTCTAAATCGGTTATCGTTGTGTAACTGGATAGGTCATGTTTACAGAGATGGGATTGTTGAATGTGGTGTGATCAAAGCCGGCGCAAGGGTATTTGGCGCCGTAGGTGAACCTTCAGCCTTGCGCGCCCCCCCCCCCCCCCCACAATTAACTTTCGAAAATGAATATTGTGCATTAGTATGAAAAACAATTCTGCATCTGTTCTTCTCTTTCTATTTTTAGACGCTTATTATCTTCTATTTTACGCTATTTCTCTTTCTTTTTTTATTTATTCAGTTTTTTGCCGCCCCCCACATTTTGCCGCCCTAGGTGACCGCCTAGTTTGCATAGTGGTTAAACCGGACCTGCGTGTGATGTTACAACATGACTGTTGTAAGTATGTAACGACTCTGGTGTATAGACTCTCAGTATTTTCGTCTTTTTTTTTGTTGTTGTTGTAAATCCGAGAACTACTGGTGATTATTTTGTTTGAATTTTAATTTTGCCAGCACATGTATAGGTTGATGGCTTGTTATAGTGTTGTTCCTAGTACCGTACAATGTAGAACAACACCTTCTATTAAGGAAGTTTGAGTCGTTCTCCAGGCGAGTAATAGAGATTAACTAGTGTGTAAGAGTTCTCCTGTGCAGTTTTCTACATTGTACAGTGGAAGGCTTATTTCAGAAGTGCTTTCAAATTCTTCAAAAGAATGCTGATTTCAAAGTATATCTTTGACTTTTCCGGTATAGTCAAAAGTGAAAGAAAATCAGGAAATAAGGCTGCACTAATATAACCCTGACAATGAACTTCTAACTAATCGACATTTAAACTATGCCTTCTGTTAGCATTAATGCTTTCCTCGTTTTGGTTTGATTTGGTTGCTTTTAACGGCACGTTTTAACAGATTATTGACTAAATCGTGTCGAGGAAAAGTGAGCCGCAGAGGCAGCCGAACCGGGCTGACCTGGGCGGGTATCGAACTCAAACTCGATTAAGAGTCCGACGCTCTACCAACTGAGCTACCGCGGCTTCCTTCTCGTTTTGGTTCATTGTAAAACGCACTGTAATGTTCATATAAATAGAATACAATAAATGGGACAGACTAGTTAAAGAACGGGTACTCGTTTCGCTTGATGATAAACTAATCGGTTGAGCATCAACAATGCACGCAGTGCACACGTGGTAGCCCACATAATGCGGGACAAGTAGATTATATCAATGCACTTGATATAACTACTGTCTGGGGTATCAACACCTTATCATCTCCTCTATCGGAGTTAGCCGGTAACCGGACGTCTTTAGGTACAAACAGGTGCAGATAAAGATGATATAACTGTCTGGGTTATCGTCAATGTATCATATCTTCTGTGGAGTCAGCCAGTACCAGAACGTTATAGGCATACATCCGAGCACATACAGATGATATGATAATAATGTACTAAGAGTCGTGATTTACTTGAAGGACAATACGTGGGCGTAAAACGTGCAGCAAAAGCTGCTTTATGTTTCAAACTTATTTTTATTTATACATCTTTCTATCATGTTTTTTTCCCTGCATACAACAGTTCACATAAATCAATCATTTAGTTTTCCAAATTAGGTACAATTTTGAAACATCAGTAGTAAATCAATCAGATCGTATTATTGTGATTTGATTGTCTTGCTTATATAACTGCTGCATTAGATACATTTTAATGTGTTAAATTATCATTGCGACTATTTTTACTGCATTTCAACAGGATGATAATTTATCTCATATATATATATATATATATATATATATATATATATATATATATATATATATATATATAATAATGATAATAATAATAATTTTCAGACAAAAAATAAACATGAAGTCCTCATATGGTACAGATGAAGCTCAAGCAGTTTTATTCAGCATGCATAGTCTGATAAGCACAATATCCAGGCTAATAAACCTTATCAGCCTGGATCCCTTTCATCTGAATTGTTCGCCTATTGTACTTTATTTGTTTTTGTTCATAATTATGTAGACAATCATAAACCAGTCTGTTGCCAATGCCAACATGGTTCCGTTCTACAGTTTCGTGCGTTGCATGGGTTTTATTGTTTAAAGAAAAAGAATTCCCCGGGTTTTCTTCACTGGTTACCCTGGTTTTTTTATTTATTTTTTTTCTTTATTTTTTATAAAAAGACATTGTATATCTCAGCTATGATTAAAAAAGAAATTCAATTCCCTTTATATTGGTGTATGATTGATGGGTGTAATTTGTGTTATAGAATATGCACCTTGGCCTTACTTCAGATGTGCACCGCTCGATAGACTCTTAGCTCTGCTTGGTCATTTTCACTTTCAGGACTTCAAAAGTACATTGGAAAAAAAAACGAGCCGATAACTTGTTTTTTATATATTTTATAATTCATTCATTGCACCTTTAGAAGCTGCTATTGCTTAATCTGGCAAACTTCACTTTCGCTGTTTTAATAACTGCTAAAGTTAGTGTACTTTGACTGGTCCAGGCTCAGTTTTCGAGCACGTGGATGCAGCCATTTTTATCATCTGTCTGCTTTAGAAAGTGCATTGTTTGCATAATTACCACGTGTACAGAAATTTCAGTCACAGTATATGAAACTAGCGTATAATTATGGCAACATTCTCTCCAATGTTTATGTTGCCAATGCAATCAACCTCACTTTATACCGGTTCGTCGCTCAGAAGTACATAATAACTGTAGAGCGGAACCCATGTCGTTTGAGACTTCTCGGGGAAAATGGCAGACGCGCAGGGGATTCAGAGAGAGCAGATTTTAGAATCGTTAGCAAAAAGAATCTCAGAGCTGGACTATATTATTGAAAAAAATAAAACAGATTTTAATGCGTTAATGACGGTGACACTGAAAAAAGTTATAGACATTATGAAAAACGGCAGCACAAGTAGGAAAACAGAAGGCGACATGAGGCTGCTGAGGGAGAGTCTGACAAGAATGGGAGACAGTAGAATCGTAGAGTGTATTCCAACACATGAGCTGGACGGACGCTTGGTAAATTTTTTTTTTCTTTGTCTGTCAGGAAAAAAAAAGAAATGGGGAGGAGTACGAACCTGACACTATGAAATCTATCCAGTGTAGTGTTAGTCGGTACTTCCTGGAAAAGAAGTATCCATTCAACAAAACGCCCTATGAATTCCAACACTCCAGACATGTATTCACATCAAAAAGGAAGGCTTTAAAACAGCAAGGGCTGTGCGATACAAAGAAGAGAGCAGATTCTTTCACAGATAACGAAATAGCTCTCCTGTACATCAAGGTTTTTATTTGCAGAGGCAAGTTTATTGGAATAAAACTGCGCCCTCCACCCTCCCTCAGTCGCAACAAACTCATATTCTCAGTGTCACTAGAAAGAAGTTCTAAAAGGGGAAAGTGTGGCGAAATTTTATATATATATATATATATATATATATGTGTGTGTGTGTGTGTGTGTGTGTGTACAAACACCATATTTAATTTTTAAAAGTACATTTTAGGGAAAAATATCTCTACAAATAAACTTCCTGCAATAAGACTATTTGAAGTTGAAATATAATCACGTGTATGTAAGAATGGGTGCACTGATGATGATGATGATGATGATGATGATGAATTGTAGTATTATTATTTATTATTTCAGAAAATCCCGAGTCACTTGTAAATTCAATGTTGCTAAAAATAACTATACGTTTCGAGCTTCGTGGATGCCAGGAACACACATGTAGTGTGTGTGTGGGGGTGGGGTGGGGGGTGGGGGTGGGCTGGAACTGAAAGCAATCTCTGACAAGATAGAGTATGTCTAATACAATGAAAGGGCAACAAATACAAGGACTGGAGCGACGAGTGATGTACGAAGATTTGCACCAAAAGTGTTTGGTAAACCGGGTAAATAGGTTTTTATTTATTTAGATAGCACACACTGTGACTTGATTACTGTTTGCCTGAATGAGTACGTGAGTATGTAGGCTAAATAAATACATTAACTAATTTATAATTTTTATTAAATAAATAAATAAATAAATAAATCTAACTTAATAAATAATTGATTTAAGGTATACTAGTAGATGATTCATATGAAAAACTTAAATGTAGATAAAAATGAAAGAAAATTACGATTTAAAAAAATAAGCAAATAGACAAATAAACAAATAGGCATCATTTTTGTATTGATTATTTAACACTGCTTTACATAAATTTCCTTTAGTGTGCATCTACTATCCAGTTTCCATATAATAGGAATATGCCAGACGCAGACCAGTTGAAATTATGGTTCCTGATGCACCCTTTTATATTGGTATTAACAGGAAAGGCATGAACAATCCAGGCTTGAGCTGATATTTATAATTTGCCATGGGAAAGAATATTATTGGCAGTTTGACTAGGGTGATGAGCGAGAAAGCTGGATTACAGAGACGGCATGTCAATCATAGCGCAAGGAAGACAACTGTTACAAAACTTGCTGATTGCCTCGTCCCACCAAATGAAATTATGCAGCTGACGGGTCTATCAACTGCTAAAAGAATGTAAACATCGAGAAACAGCAAGTACCGTCGAATATTCTTTCCACTGTAGCAATTTCTAGTTCTGTTGGTGAATGTCACAATCATGAAGATTCTGATGATGAATTATCCATGGTCTCTCAAAATACTGAGGATGATCTGCATACAGTCATTGAGTTTGAAAGATCAGACAGTATTATCAGTCTTCCATTAATCAGTAGTGTCACACCGCAACTATCAACTAAAACGTTTGAAAAAACGTTTGAACCACAAAAGAATATTTTCAGGCTGTACATTCAATGCCCCTATTTCTATCGAAATAAATAAAAAACAGTAGATCACAAAATAAATTGCAATTGTTTGTAGAAGTCTATTCAACATTTGCTGATTATTTATGCCTCTTTTTATGATCTTAGCATATAGAAAAAGGAAATACACTGTGTAAAAAATATGAATTGTTTAAAATTTAAATGTGATGCTGCATTGTTGAACTTTATCTCTTCATAGTGATTGGATGAATGTGTGAGATGGAACGGATAATAAATTTAAACATGTTAACCTCTAATTGTCCTTTTTATATCCTTGTAAAGGACTCTAATTGTCCTTTTTTGTAAAATATATGTTAAAAGGTTAATACATGACTTTGGCTTTATCATCCACTAAATCAGCCCGAGACGACAATATCGGACCTCTATTTATAATCATCACTTCATCAGTATTGTCTTCACCCAAACATTTAACAGCAATAGGGTGGTAATTAACTCTTACAATTATCGCTTTACTATTATTGTCCCAGCTCAAACATTTAACAGCAACAGGGTGGTAATTAACTATTACAATCATCATTTTATTATAATTGTCCTCATTCAAACATTTAACAGCAACAGCGTGGTAATTAACTATTACAATTATCATTTTATTATAATTGTCCTCATTCAAACATTTAACAGCAACAGGGTGGTAATACACTCTTATAATTATCACTTTACTATTATTGTCCTCACTCAAATATTTAAAACGTCTTTGGAGCTTTGCCATATACCTAAATTTATTCAAACTTTTACTTTCTCTGTCTCTAAACTTAAATGCAGGATCAAGTGGTGAGATGCAAAGTGATGTAAAAATAAATAGTCCATGCTTTAAAACCCTAGTATGAAAATAATCCATTGCAGAATTAAAATAATGTAAGCGAAAGAATAACTTTCACCAAAACCTTAACACAGATATTTTTATATGTGACCTTAAACCAACGTAATAGGGGTAAATTGTAGAATGTGTTATCTTTACTCAGTAATGAACGAAGCAAAGAATAAATAGAAACATTCGAGAGGGATAGGACATCGATGCACATTATAACTTTCACCAAACCCTTAATTCAAATCTTCTGTAACTATGATCTAGACACCAAGGGTATAGTCATGGATGTGTCAGATAATGAAATGTCTTTTTTCTAGGCTTCAACATCTATAGTGCAAATAGAACACAATGAGGGTTTTAGGGAAATATAAACAAATTAAAAACTTTCAGCAAAATATTGGAACTAATATTCAGAGACTGACCTTGACAACAAGGTCCAGTAGTAAGTAAGGGTCACTAAATGAAACTTTATTTTTATTTTTGTCTGCACTTTAATGGTATGTCCAGATTATGAATACAATCAATAAATGATTGTAGTGGGTGTAAGTAAATGAAACGCTTTGACTAAAACTTTAACATAAATATTCTAAGAATGTGATTTTGACCCAAAGGTTGAGTGAGACAGATACTAAATAAAATTGTGTAACACTATAATGAATTATCTCAAGTATGAATCAAATATATGAAGGGATTTAGGAAATACATCTGTAAGTAAATGAAAAACTGTAACCAACACCTTGATGCCGATATGGTGTGATCTTGACCGAAAAGTCAAGGGAGTGGGTGAGTGACATATCCAGTATGAATAAAATCTACTTAGGAGATATCAGCAAATGAAAACTATAACACATCTGTTGATGAGGACGCTATTGAAACCTCTGCCACAAAAGTGCTTCGTCTCACTTTTCGACTGACATGGCCTCTACAAAAATGTACAGTTAGCTATATTAATAAGATGTGTGTAGATTCCAACATGTGTTTGCGCTTTACTCGGGATGGGCTAGGGGCAAAGAAAGTTGATACGGTCATTTATCACATCAATACTGTGATTTTAGGTTTTATATTTCCATGTCATAATTTTAAGATACCGGTAACAAGTTTCATAAGACCTCACGATATTATAAAGAACGTGATGTAAGGCTAACCCATTATGACAGAGGCATCAAAATGTATCGAAAAATAATTCCACCTCAATCAGCTTATAGAAAAAAAGAAAAGATTTTCTCATAATGTGATAAGCAGAATCTTAATAATGAATGAAATTTTATGAAGCTTGTTGAACATTTTCAATCTTGTGCTTGCAAACAATATATATTATTCAACTCGTTTCATAAATTTAATTTGAAACGAGCACTCTTTAAAGATCCTTTATCTCTTGGAATGTGTTGAGGTCCCCACCTATTTGGAGGTGGGGTGCGGGGAATTCGAAAGCTTCATTTTTTTAATGCACAAAATTGCATATGTGCTTTGTTCTGACCTAGTGGAAAGAGTTTGAAATGGCATAGGGATACATCAAGGCCGTCAGGCGTATGGCTTTAAGCGGAACAATTTCTTTTCCTAACCATGAACAAAATGCAAGTGAGGTTTTATATTTATTACATAACCCTGTTTTATGCTTTCCCATTTTTTCTGTATAATATGTGAATGCAATTTTTTAGAACAATAAAACTGATTAAAGTTTGATTCAGTATATAGAAGCATATCAAGGTGTGGGCTTAAGTGAAAAAGCTCCATTCTGGATATTCGAATAGAAATAAGGATGAAAGATTCGTACTAACAACCAGATAGGATAATTTTCTATCATTGTAAACAGGTAACTTTGGAACAAGTCTATCGATAGTTATTATATTAACAGAAATTTGCTTCATTATATACCATTTTTATAACAATGTAGTGACCAGGACGGTTGCTATATGTATGCTTAAGGTACATATTGATGCCAGTAAAATAATATATTGGAATATTGGACAGAGATGTATCAAAATGAATAGAAGTTATATATTAACATAATATAAATTCAGCAGTTTCTTACTAAACTGTCCATACTGCATAAGATAAGGATAACTGTTCTGTGCGGAGGTATATTTGTGGTTCTGGAGGAAAAAGCTGTCTGATGGAAAGTGGGGGCATTCCCTCCCATCTGCTGAGGTGGTCTAGTCACCCCTAGTTCCTGAGTGGTTTCGTTGTCCTTGTAGCTGATCAGAGGGAACGTTCTGGATGATACATTGGTTTAATTGATCACCATGTCTTGTTTCGTTCGTTCGTTAGATTAACGACGTGTTCTGCCATTCGGCCATGTACGTCGGGTTAATGTGCGCACAGCGTACTATTTAATTAGTCACCAATGGGTATAGTTATAACCCATTGGTGCTTTAATGTGTGCAAGCACACTATATAATTTACACCCCTCCATCGCTGCATGAATTCCCCAAGTAAATGGGGTTCATTGGAGGCGCGATATAGGAGGGTGTCTCATCGGTGTGAAGTTTATATACTCCCCAGCAGCCAGCTGCCGCAGCCGCTTTTAAGGCCATGTGACATACACACAGCCAGTTGGTAGTAGGCAAAAATAACACAAACCAACGATTTGTGGCCGGTGCACTCGATTTAAATGATATTATCATCTAATGGAACGGGATTCGACTGTCATTAGTGATTTAAAAAATGCCCAAAATATTAGTTTTGGAAGGATGGGAGCAAAGGAAAGGTGGCTGAACAACTCTATCGGGTTATTTAATAAAGAATATCGATTCTGTTAGGGATAGCAATTATTGTTAGATTTAGGATACAATGGCGTAAAACCGCCATGGTGTTCTATCGGTTTCCAGTATGTTTACGAATCCGGTGGAGTATCATGTTGGTGATGTAACCTGATTCCTTGTCAGTTCATCTGATTATGGTGGCCATATTCCCTGCCAGATCGTCATTAGTTTAATTTAGGAATAACTAGACCCGATGAAATGTCTTCTGGTAACCCGTTTAGGCATAATGTTTTTTCTTTCTAAATATCATATAAAAACGTAACCTTAACTCTTCTTGCTTACTTAATTTTTCCCTTCCTTTAATTTCATCCAAAACGGCAAATCAAGAAATTATTTTAGTATGTATCTTCTTCTATTATAAAGTGCACATATGACTTATTAGTGGGAATCTAAATAAATTAAGAATATAGCTCTATCAAATTTCGAACATAAAATTTTTAAAACATATATGTCATTTCAACATGGAATGAAATACCAGCAAAGGTACCAATATTCAACTTTGTATATGTTTAGTTCGTGTCACACGTATATAAGCCTAAACATTAATAGGGGGGGGGGATAGGAGGGAGATATTGGTTCAGAAAAGATTTAATTTCATCTATTCTTGGCTGCAAAAATAGTTTCATCACACCACTTAAGACGGATTTAAAGAATTATTATGGCATGAAAATAATATTTCAGCTTCTGAACACCCTCTACACCCCCTTCCCTATCACACTTTAAATAAAAGAGTTCAACATAAAAGAATTTGCAAATTTATGTGCAGATGTAGTAATACAGTTTTAAAAGACATATCTTTACGATTATGATCATGTTAAATACACTTTTATTTCCCTTTTTTATTTGATAAGACAATAGGGGCCTTAGAAACACTGTTGCCTTAATGCTGGATTAGATAGAATATGTGAGTGAAGATTCTGTCGCCATAAGGATGTTTTGACTGTCACAGTTGTGTGTAGGCATTATGGAGACGCAGTATTAAGGCTACAATGTGTTTTTCGTTTAAAAATAAGATTTGTTGTTTCATCCATGAATATTTCATCTTGATAATTGTAATTATAATCTATTTTCATGGATTCAAATACAAATATGTGTCACAGTTTCATAATACAACATAATGTCATTATGTCACCCGAATCGTGCTTTGCGACATGTGTCACCCTAATTGTAGTTACGTACTGGTGTGTGTGTGTGTGTGTGTGTGTGTTTCCGTTCTTGACTCTAATTAGGCAACATAGTGTCAAAGACGTCATGTTAAATTCCCACTGTTCGTTATGTTAAATTTCCTATAGGGCCCCATACAATTTCCATATACGCTCATAGTGACATCCGTAATGTTTAATCTCCATAAGATTCCATAGTACATTGACCCTTTATGTACAGTATTTCCCATAGAACCCCATAGTACATCGACCCTTTTTGTACAGTATTTCTCATAGGACCCCATAGCACATTGACCCATTATGTACAGTATTTCTCATAGGACCCCATAGCACATTGACCCTTTATGTACAGTATTTCCCATATGACCCCATAGCACATTGACCCTTTTTGTACAGTATTTCCCATATGACCCCATAGCACATTGACCCTTTTTGTACAGTATTTCCCATATGACCCCATAGCACATTGACCCTTTTTGTACAGTATTTCCCATATGACCCCATAGCACATTGACCCTTTTTGTACAGTATTTCCCATATGACCCCATAGCACATTGACCCTTTTTGTACAGTATTTGTCATATGACCCCATAGCACATTGACCCTTTTTGTACAGTATTTCCCATAGGACCCCATAGTACATTGACCCTTTATGTACAGTATTTCCCATAGGACCCCATAGTACATTGACCCTTTATGTACAGTATTTCCCATAGGACCCCATAGCACATTGACCCTTTTTGTACAGTATTTGTCATATGACCCCATAGCACATCGACCCTTTATGTACAGTATTTCTCATAGGACCCCATAGCACATTGACCCTTTGTGTACAGTATTTGCCATATGACCCCATACTACATTGACCCTTTTTGTACAGTATTTCCCATATGATCCCATAGCACATTGACCCTTTTTGTACAGTATTTCCCATATGACCCCATAGCACATTGACCCTTTTTGTACAGTATTTCCCATATGACCCCATAGCACATTGACCCTTTTTGTACAGTATTTCCCATAGGACCCCATAGTACATTGACCCTTTATGTACAGTATTTCCCATATGACCCCATAGCACATTGACCCTTTTTGTACAGTATTTGCCATATGACCCCATACTACATTGACCCTTTTTGTACAGTATTTCCCATATGACCCCATAGTACATTGACCCTTTATGTACAGTATTTCCCATATGACCCCATAGCACATTGACCCTTTTTGTACAGTATTTCCCATATGACCCCATAGCACATTGACCCTTTTTGTACAGTATTTCCCATAGGACCCCATAGTACATTGACCCTTTATGTACAGTATTTCCCCTATGACCCCATAGCACATTGACCCTTTTTGTACAGTATTTCCCATAGGACCCCATAGCACATCGACCCTTTATGTACAGTATTTCCCATATGACCCCATAGCACATTGACCCTTTATGTACAGTATTTCCCATAGGACCCCATAGCACATTGACCCTTTTTGTACAGTATTTCCCATAGGACCCCATAGCACATCGACCCTTTATGTACAGTATTTCCCATAGGAACCCATAGCACATCGACCCTTTGTGTACTGTATTTCCAATAGACCCCATAGCACATCGACCCTTTGTGTACAGTATTTCCCATATGACCCCATAGTACATGTCACGGAATTGTATCGTTTATATCAATATGTATATGTGATCAAAATGTATTCGGGTGTCGTTTCCGACTAGAGCGTTACTCGGGGGTTGTTTATTTTTTTCGGCTCTAGTTATTTTGAAATACTGAGCGCGATTCACCCCATGCTGCACGTGCAAATTGCCTGCAGTGAAAACTCACGTACCTAGCTGCTGCGCATATCTGTCACAGCTAGAGTACATATAGAGCGAATTCTCTATAAACAAATTACACAACGACGAGTCTTGTCAGAAAGCTTACCTCTTTACGGGAGCAAAACTTCAGCTGTAGAGGTATGTGAAATTTAAGATTGTATTCTTTATCACTATTCGTTTTATATGACATAATTGTTTCATATATTAGATGTTTTAGAATTTATTCTAAATTCTACAGAGAGTCAATACCTAGGTCATACAACGCCATGATATCAGAAATACTGTAGGCTGGTTCAAGTTAGCTATTTGTTGTAACTGAACAGACGGATTTTATTTAATTATACGCAGCATGCATTGAATGATTAATGTAATGTGTAACGAGATGTAATTCATGTGTGCGCATGCGCAACATCTATCAATACAAAAGTACTAACCGTGTCATATGTACTACACGGTTTAGTTGTTATACTTTTAGCTGTCCTTATGTACGGTTTGGTGGTGTGAAGTCACAGAACTCTGTGTGGTTTCGTGTGACGTGTGCGCTGTGTCTGGTGACGTTGTTTCGGAAGAGTGTACTGGTTTCCTCGATGCGGGGGACCAAGGCTTCTCGACCAGCGGGTCTGTGTTAAATGTGAAGGCTCTCGAGGGATCCTTCAACAGACAGGGAGGGGTGGACCATGCGTGGTGGCTCCTCAACCATGGACTGGAGCGGGTGGAACCGGAGATACATCTTGGTCGTCAAACGGGCGCCACGATAGTTATATTTATTGCCTGTTCCATTTTTATGTTATCTCAATATTGCTATCTGTGCAAAATTACATTCATTCCCATTTCAATATCGCTATATGTGTGATAGATTCATAATTTCATGCATTCCCATTTCATTTTCGTTATATGAACGATATATTCATAAATTCATACATATTCCAATATCGCTTGATGAATTGATAAATTGGTGAGTATCATATTGATAAGCGAATAAATCACATGCTTTGGTCACCCTCGGTACTTAATAAGACCTTGTTTATATTGGGGTGTAGATCATATACTCTTATTTGTTGATTGGTGATAGGATGCTATTCACGTTTGTTTAAAATTCCATTCGTTAAATTCATCTTTGATATTTCTCGTTGAGTTACTTGTTGTTGATAGTTCCATGTTAGGAACTTTATAATTTTCCTTATCTTTTTGTTATAATGGTGTCAGATTTGTTCATCTTTAAATTGCGTTTATAAATAAACATCTTATTAACGCAGTTGCTTTCGGTGTCTTCACTAATCCAGTGCCAACCCGGCTTCATCCTGTGACAGTACACTGACCATTTTGTACAGTATTTCCCATAGCACATCGACCCTTTGTGTACAGTATTTCCCATATGACCCCATAGTACACTGACCCTTTTGTACAGTATTTCCCATAGCACATCGACCCTTTGTGTACAATATTTCTCATAGGTCCCCATAGTACATTGACCCTTTATGTACAGTATTGCCCATATGAACCCATAGGACATCGACCCTTTGTGTACAGTATTTCCCATTGCACCCCATAGCACATCGACCCTTTGTGTACAGTATTTCCCATAGGACCCCATAGCACATCGACCCTTTGTGTACAGTATTTCCCATATGTCCCCATAGTACATTGACCATTTATGTACAGTATTTCCCATATGTCCCCATAGTACATTGACCATTTATGTACAGTATTTCCCATATGACCAAATACTACATTGACCCTTTTTGTACAGTATTTGTCATATGACCCCATAGTACACCGACCCTTTTTGTACAATATTTCCCATATGACCCCATACTGTCCCTAACTACTCTCGTCATCTATGCTCATTCAAAACCAATGCGTCCTATCTAACATCGTGTGTACGTTTTCGTCCTGCTTGTTATTTATATATAAAAAATTGCATACGATATCACCGTCATACAGAGAATAATATACAATGCCGGTTTGTTTGATGACTCATTCTTATTATACTTGTGTTTGAAACTTAAGGCAAAATCATACCGTGTCTCGTACACCTGGGTTAATTTCCTTTAATCAAATCACATTGTTGTCATATTTTAAGATGTACAGGAGGAGATTGTAACCTATATCTAACATTTGTTGCAACTTTCAAAAGAACTTAGAAAATTCGCATTTCTTGTTCTAAGTGCCATCACATATACAGTTCAAGTGTTAAGGAGCCTACTCTGAAACGGCGTCTACTTTCCTTTCATCGTCATAAATCATATGCAATCTAGATCAACATGGTTGGTAAATTGATAAAGGAAATATCAGTGTGCAGCTCAATTAAGAATACTGTAGGGTAATTGACTTCTCTTATTTGAGGAGAATCCTTAGCGGACTAATTTAGCATAGTTATTTGTTTCTTTATTTTAACTTTCATATTATTTGCTATTATTATGATGCTGTTGTAGGTCTCGAAATATGGCGAGGCGCTTTCTTTATTCCTTTTGTTATTCAATTGTAAACTTGTAAAATTTAATATATGAACTGAAGTGGTGATGTAATATCAGATGATCGTCATTTCTACATTGTCATTATATAATATTTTTAATTTTCTTTTTTGGGACGAACACCATTCATATTGTACATTGAAATTGTTTAAACTGTGAATTTACGTCTTTTTTCTATAGAAATTAAGATTAAATATCTACATATATCATGCCAAAAATGATATTTTGTCTCTATTTTTTAAACAAATTGCAGTGTTCGTACACGTACTTCTCATTCTTTACCATAAAGCTTGATTTTGTTGACATATACATGAACCCTTTAGTGTCATTAAGCGTCAAGGTTTTTGAGAAGAACAAACATGTTATAGGGGTGTATAGTTTTATAACTTGTGGTAGTTGAGTGAATTGCCCTTAGATAATTATCAAATTATTCTCCACTCCGTACGACTTTCATGATACTGTTATTTACGTTGGGCGAAGGAATCAAATTATTCTCCACTTCGTACGACTTTCATGATACTGTTATTCCTTTTGGGCGAAGGAATCAAATTATTATATCTACCCTTTGCAGGGGATTCCGTCCGTCGGTAGCTCTAAATTTTTTCCTAAGCTGCTGAATGAAAATTCCCCCAACTTTGTACATAGGTTGATCATGTGATAACCATGTGCGACAGTGACATATATTTGGGGGCCCCTCCCCTGTGGTCCATGGGAGGTTGTCAAAGGTCAAATATACAAAACGTGCAGTTACAATGACATTACAGTTTTCTTTTGCAATTCTTTATATTTACATTTTTAGAACTTTCATTTTAATGTCCCAAATAGCCAGTTTTGTGATGAGGAGCAGTTAAACCCTAATAAATGCATGTATTTTTAAAAATATGTTAGCCAGTATTGTGCTGATATGCCGGTGAAAACTAATACACATATACATGTTTTTAAAATACTTTTGACCAAGCTATATATGTACTCATAGCACAAGGATATATAATATATGCAACCGACGTTGGGTTACGACACCTGGTGTCAGGGTCAGGATATGTAATAAAAGGTGTAGGGATTTGCCATCGGTTGTCATCGAAGTTGCTTTAGTGTTTATAGATTGCATTGTCTTTCGAGCAAATATTCAGACTCTTAAAATAATAATAATAATAATAATAATAATATTATTATTATTATTATTATTATTATTATTATTATTATTATTATTGTAGTAGTAGTAGTAGTAGCAGTTGCTGGAATAATAATAATAATAATAATAATAATAATAATAATAATAATAATAATAATAAAAATAACAACAATAATAATAATAATACGACGTATTATACCTACATACATCACTTGTCCATTGGTATCTGATCAACACGTATATTTAGATATACACCTCTCTCTTTTCCACTCTGTCAAATATATTATTTTGCTTTAATTCATACTCGTCCTCTAAAGAAACTAATAATTGTAGAAGTCTATGTACCGCACATTTCTTTTCAAAGGGAAATAGCTCCTTCCTGTATCAGGCAGATGGCAGCTGAGTAGTTTCCCTTAGTAAGTGTCCTTCCTCATGGCATCTATATCTAAATTATTAGTGTTTAAGATTGAAAAGACGGTGAACATTTTCCTGTTTGTCACACTACCCTCAACATGCTTAAAGAGTTATATAATTTTGTTTCCCTTGTGAATTTTTTTCGAAAAAATTATAAATCTGAAAGAAGTATACACTACAGACCTAGCATACAGTGAAGAGTATTTCATAAGCTTCTTTGTATCTATTTCGTTTTTAGAAGGAAACTTTTCTTTACCGTGACTTTTAAAACAATCAATAGCAAAACAACTTCAGGATAGCCACAAAGTAAAGAGGTAGCATATATTATAAGAAATTAACTTTCATGAATTCATTAACGACCTTTAATTTGGACTACATTTATGTTTCCTTTTAGCCGTCTAACTCAAACATAACATTTTAGGCTGAGACTTTTGAACAGGGTTGTGTCACATCCTCTATATAATCACACTTAGGTTGAGACTTTTGAACAGGGTTGTGGCACATCCTCTATATAATCACAGTTATGTTGAGACTTTTGAACAGGGTTGTGGCACATCTTCTATATAATCACACTTAGGTTGAGACTTTTGAACAGGGTTGCGTCACATTCTCTATATAATCACACTTAGGTTGAGACTTTTGAACAGGGTTGTGTCACATCCTCTATATAATCACACTTAGGTTGAGACTTTTGAACAGAGTTGTGTCACATCCTCTATATAATCACACTTAGGTTGAGACTTTTGAACATGGTTGTGTCACATCCTCTATATAATCAAACTTAGGTTGAGACTTTTGAACAGAGTTGTGGCACATCCTCTATATAATCACACTTAGGTTGAGACTTTTGAACAGGGTTGTGGCACATCCTCTATGTAATCACACTTTAAATAACAACAACAACAACAATAAATACAGCAACAACAAAAGGTACACGTTTTGGATGCTGCATGTTTTTTTAAAAATTATTAATAAAAACCACGTTGTCGCTTTAAAGTGGTATAGGTTACAAATACAAATTAGGATGCGTCATTCTTATGCCTGGCACATTCATTAACCAAGCTGGAACATACTCGACCTTTTGTACCGAAACACTTGGATGTAATTCGACAGTATTGAAAACTACAGTGAGAGGTAGTATAGTTTAAATGGATATATACAGAGGCAATTAACCCATACCTATCGAATTTATATGTATTCCTGCAACCATTTCCAAGGTTGTTGTTTGTTTTTTGTTTTTCGAGTTTGACGGAAAAGATCAAGCGATGTTCTAATGGTAACCACCTCTTATCAAACAGGACTATCAAACTTACAAAACCGATCCAGGCATTGAAAGATAAGATTCCAGACCCTGTATTAAAAAAGTTTTAAAAAAAATGTTTGGGACAAAAATTTAACTCTTGACTCAAGAAGCTAAAATTCACAACCATACTTACAATTTTCATACCGGTTTGAAATTTCCAAAAAATATTGATTAGAAGAAAACAAAACTAAATCAAACAAACAAAAACTTTTAAAAAATACTAATTTTAAAATTTAAGTAATTTAATGTAAAGTTACGCACATCTAAAATCTTAAAATTGTGGCCCTAGTTAATAGTATGTGACTAACGGACAAGTGATCTTTTTCACAGAGGAAACGATAATTTTTTTTTTTTTAAATCAGCAAAAGTTATTGAGAAGGTTAAGAAAGTATTATTGCACTAGCCATCAATCTAATACACGCACGCAGAAGAAACAACATACAAAGGTAGACACATACCATGTGAGAGAGAGGGGGAGGGGGATGTTCTACCTTCTCTGTAATTTTTGTCAAAATAACATTTTTGTCTGTGGATGCATTTGATTATGAAATAATCATTACCATCTGCCTTTTAACTGTTTAGGTTGATCCCAGACTGCTTTTCGATCAGCAGTTTTACTCACTTATGTAACCTTCAGAATTAACTAATCACAAGTATTGTTATTATCATGTTCAGGCTCCACTATTCTTCCACACAGAAATGTAGAAGTAGATGCATGGAATATTCTATTGATTGTTGTTTTTACGCGAAAGAGATGGAAGAGATAATAACACTGACTTTATTTAGGTACCGGAAAGAATATTTGGATGAATGTATGTGCATGAAAAGACACTGTAGGCAAAGATAGTGCAGAATAGATATACCCTTGAATATTTAGTTTGATATATTGGTATATAGTCGTGTTACTACAAACTTAACTAAAAAAGGGTTAAAAAAGACAACATGTTCTTCCAACTTGCCCCTGCGTCAGTTTGGAGCCGTGATAAAAAAGAAAAAAAAAGAAAGAAACAAAAACATTCTGTACACTGAATCAATCATTCAGCAAACGGAAAATTTCGCACGGTAAAGTTTACTGCACGCCTATAACCTTGAATGTGATACTTCATGCTGTCAATGTTTTATTTATATTTTTACAAAAATATGCTATGAAATACTTGAACCATTTTACAAAAGAAACATCCGTATATTTAATACCTAGTAAATAACAACGATGTTAAAAATTTATCTGATGCAGCCTCTATAACTAGAACGTGTTTCCCGCTAAGAACTTATCGAAATACTATCTCTCTCTCTCTCTCTCTCTCTCTCTCTCTCTCTCTCTCTCTCTCTCTCTCTCTGGCTATCTATCTATCTATCTATCTATCTATCTATCTATCTATCTAGTACTCATTATTTTGGTACAAGTTTCAACGATTTGTAGGCGTCTTGCTCGGTAAAGTTTAACAAATGTATTTTGTACATGTTTGCATGTTTGTATTTTTACCCTATTCACCGGTGTCTACATCTATTTGCACTTATTTTTGTTTGATCTACAACTGAAAGATTCTTCTTCTTCTTTTGAATTTCTTGATCTTTATATTTTCTTTTCGCACCACTATTAAGTTTGTCGTTTTGCAAAGTGCACTTTGTTCTTTTAAGTTTGCAGCTAATATGTATCATGTTCATTGCCGTCTGTTTCATGTCGGTTGAAACTTCTTTCTTGTTTGTGTATTTAGGGAATGACTGTACTGCTATAAGAGCACTAGTTTTGCTACATTTCGTCAATTACTAAACCCGAACTGAGCACGCTAATCCAAATTAAACTACACATTGTACAACTCGCAAATCATTTTAAAGTAATTAATTTCAGTATGAAACAGCTGCTACAGAGCAAAGCAATCTATAATTACAGTAGTCAGTTCTAATAACTTTGACATTTGATGATGAAAGTAAAGTCAATTGTGCTCTCCCCTGTCAATCGGTAAACGTGAACATATGCCAGAACAAACCAAAGCACCTTTAGACATAAAAGAGTTTCGTAAAGTAAACAAAGACATTTGATTTTGCTTGCGCAAATTCAGAAGATTAATCGTAGGATTCGAAAGCTAAATCCAAAGTAAATTTCGTAACCCGTAACTTTGTGGCACTAATGATTTTTCTTACTCACGGCTGTTTATGGTTGCAGAGGAACTGACGAAGTGAAAGCGCTTTGGATGTTAACTTTCTTAATTCATAATATCTTGGTTCTTGGTTTCCATGGTATATATATATATATATATATATATATATATATATATATATATATATATATATATATATATATATATATATATATATATATATATATATATCTTACGTCATTATAAGTCTCTCCGAAGCAAGATTAAGTAACCGTGATAATTTTACTTTCAAGTTTGTTTGGGGTTTTTTGCGGGTTTTTTTCCACAAAGGAGAGAATGTTATGACAGCAATGACATCATATATTCGTGCTTTTTCTAAGATATTAACATCATATGATTGAACAAGTTCTATCTATCATGCTTTTTGGTCTCATATTTTATTGGAATAAAATCAAGACCATACGTATTTCTGATGGGAACATTTCAAGAGGTTGCATTTTCATTGCTATAACAGTTGCGAATGCAATTGCTCTTTATCTGTACGGGGAACGGACCAAAGTCTGGAGACAAGTCAAGAGGAAATGCTCTCATTATAACCGGGATGGTGATATCAACTTATTTTGCCTTTACAATATATTTAATTCCTCATTGGACCGCCATCTACTTTTCAAATACATATCTACATACACACACACATACATACATACATACATACATGAATGCGCACATTAGGGAGTTGTGGTGTAACTCAGATGGTAGGGCGTTGGACTTGAAACCCAAGGGTCTTGGTTTGAATATTTGGATCCCCGCCCATGCAAAGTTCGGGTCGGCTGGCTCAGTGTGATCGTATATAACGAAGCAACCAATCAAAATACATAGATACATTTGATTTTTTCTCATAACATAAATTCTGTCTAATATCTAAAACGCACAGATTGATTTACAACCGTCTATGCATATTTTTATTGTAGTACTGTAACAATTCCCTAAATTTATTATTTTTTATATTGTACAAATGTACAAATGTAAGAAAGTTTGTTAAGACAAAATTTATTGTTTTACCTACATCAGAAAAATGACACAAAAATATATCCCTGACATTGGATCTTTTTTATCCATAATGATAAGACAAAAATAAGTATGACTGGACATTTATCAAACCTGATTTGCGGATATATCCCTACAACATTTAGAATGAGTGCAATAATTAGCCATCATGACGTCGGGTTTCAGAGTTAAAGGTTATACGTTTGTCGTTTGAAATACATTGGCTTGTGAACATCATGGTTTAATAAATAGTATGAATGGATTTAAACCTAACTCAGCATTTGGTTGCACCTTTACAAAATCTTCAACGATTTCTGCTAAATCATGTGTTCTGGATCAGGGTACAATGTCATTACAGTAAGGTTAAGAACATAACAGTAGATCCTGATCTAACTTGATATTTTGGTGTATTTAGAAGCATATTTCATATAGTACTCAATACTCGGCAGTTAAAGCAAAGAAAACAAGCAAAACACGAATCTTTCCCGGATTCGTGCAGCATTTTTTTTACCCAGGAGAGCGTCAGTCCCTTCGATGAACTCTAGTTTAACAGTTAGTATGTCTTTACTGAAAAATCCTGTCTAACATACTTTCTTTGGACCAGAGCTGAGAGGGTCTATATGCCAAGTCAAGTAACTACTTGAAATCTGTTTAGTATATATTATGTTTTTTAATAAATATTTTTCACCCTTAGCTTTTCGATGTTACGTTCCATAAGATCAGCATCTATTAGGAATTAAACAAGTCCTTTTGGATTGCCAAATATACAAACAATTTTATTTACAGCAAAGGTGTAATGCTGATCATAGCATTTCGTACCGGTCTCTTGCATCTGCTGGAACTGCTATGGCAACGCATTTAAAAAGAAATGCTTTTACGAGTCAAGAGGATGAGGTTGTATTAGCAGTTGCTATCGATTTACATTTTATGCAGATTTCCTTAAGTTCATGAACCGTAATGCACAAAGTAAAACCGTAATGCACAGTGTAAAACCTGTGCAAGTTTTAGTATATCGTAGCTTTCGTCATGAATTAGTGTCAAGAAACTTAAGTCTTCATTCATTCAGTGATAGGGCCCCAGGTGGCCGAATGGTCTAAGGCGCTCCCTTTACAGATCACTCACATATCACCTCGGTTAGCGTGAGTTTGAATCTCGGCTCGACCAACGTGTGCATGTGAGAAAGCTTGCCAGTAGCTACCCGTGGGTCGGTGGTTCATTCTTGGATTCTCCCAGGCTCTTTCTCCACCAAATATACTGGCTGCCATGTATGGCCTATTGTGTGCTAAAAATAGAGTTCAACCCCAACAAATCACAAATTGAAAATCATTCAGTGATATGGATTTGAAATATGATGAATTGATTTGTGTTTTCTGCCAATTTATCGTGAAACTTTTGTTCTCACCACGATCCCATTTTTTTTGTTTTTGTTTGGGGAGGCGTGGGGTTGATCCAAAACCTTAATGGTGAGAGTTCGTGAGAGCATGTTAACCTCCTCTTCGTCACATTCACTTGATACAATGTCACTCGACTTGAGACATGTCACTCCATCGAAGGAATTCGGAATATGATGTTACTTTTTTTTTACGGGGTTGCGAGGTGTCTGGGTTCGATGCTGTATGCAATAAAGAGAAAATACTTCACAGGATTCAGACATAATTATGCTTTATTACATCAAAACAACATTCTATATCTAAAATTACACGTGAAAACAAATAAGAAATGACTCAGCCTTATGCTAAAGTAGTAAATTAACGTCTACCAACTTCATATTTTTCTAGGATTCCTGTATTTGAAATATAATTTTAAATTCCGTAAATAATCAAATAATAAATTAATCAAAACATAGCCAAAATATACTTGAGATGTAGTAGGAACCAATATTTTCTAAATAATACTCAAATCGTTGTGCATGACTTTAAATAAAAATATAGTTTCGAATGTTAGACCATAAATTCCGACAAATCAAGGTTTATAGCTTTCAAAGTATAGAATTCATTTCCAATTTTCTTTTTCAAGTTTGACAAGTTTATTTAAATCAATGCATGTACGTCATTGAAATGTCACAACACGTGATATATATGCATTACAGGTATTAGGAAAACACAAAATAGTCTTTCTCTCTCTCTCTCTGACATACACACACAAACACACACACACGTGCAATTCTAGTATTAATACTTTGACATTGTAGCATAAATAGGCACAGTGGCTGATACATAACGGCATATGTTGTCTTTAAGTATAAAACAGGGAAATTAGGTACATAAAAGCATAATTAGTATACAGTCTGTACATGTAATTTAAAAGTACTGTTTAGTATATGTATATGTAAACCATCTAAGACGTATTAGCTAGCTGCTATTTCTCTAATGCAGAGCATCTGGAGCAAGAATTTAATAACTACATGAGCAATAGAATATAACCTTTTTTGATAACCGTAATGTTTTTAAATATTGTTTTATTTTTTAAAAAAAGTTCTTCATTTTCAAAAAGAAAGAAAAAGAAAAGAAAACACATAATGGTGAAATAGAGCAGAATATTATGCATAGCTTAACGCATAATTAGATTTACACAATTAACAAAAGCACATCTCCTGTTATTTAGTAGCAAGCATAGGATACAGAGGCGTAACTTCAAATTGTGTCCCTACCCCCACCCCCACCCCGCAAACATTCAAAATAATGTAAAGCGGGATTTTGGGTCCCCTCCTTGCTTGGCTCACTCCCCCCTCCGCATTGCGGGGATTGCGGTGGCGGTAGTTACGTCACTGATAGGATAATGTGTAGCCCAGCTACTACAGCCATACAAGTAATACTCATATTAACTCTACTTATATGTTAACATCTCTTGTTTAACTTTATTAATATGTCTGTATTGGAACAACATGTATTAGTCAAAAAGGGCTTTGTATCCAGACCATTTCGTATCAAAGTTATTCCAGTTATACTTAATATAGCAATCATATTTTTCAGTCAAAAAGGGCTTTGTATATATACCATTTCGTATTCAAGTTTTTCCAGTTGCACTTAACACAGCAATCATATTTTTAAGTCAAAAAGGGCTTTGTATATATACCATTTCGTATCAAAGTTATTCCAGTTGCACTTAACATAGCAATCATATTTTTAAGTCAAAAAGGGCTTTGTATATATACCATTTCGTATCAAAGTTATTCCAGTTGCACTTAACACAGCAATCATATTTTAAGTCAAAAAGGGCTTTGTATATATACCATTTCGTATTCAAGTTATTCCAGTTGCACTTAACACAGCAATCATATTTTAAGTCAAAAAGTCCTTTGTATAAAGACCATTTCGTATCAAAGTTATTCCAGCTTCACTTAACTTATTTTTCAGTCAAAAAGTATAATTTACAATTTACATTCATTTCTAAAGTGCAAAAGATTGGATATTTCGTTAAAACACTTACACACACAGTGTGTGTGTGTTTTATATATATATATATATATATATATATATATATATATATATATATATATATATATATATATATAGTGTTTCAATAACAGATTCAGCACATCAATTATCTCAAGTAGAAATATTTTCTTGTTCATACAAAATGAGACAAATATTGATATTTGCTCTTTAATCCAATCCAGAAAACTATAAAGAAGGTATTTTTTTAGTACAATCCCAAAATATGTGAGCTACTGTTTCTATTGCATTCTTACAGAAACAACACGTGTTCGTTGTCACGTTTCCATTTTACTAGGAAAATTGTTTGTAACCGAAACTCTATGTAGTATTTTAAATTGAACCCAACGTAGTTTTGGACATTTTTTAATCTGTAATAGTAACTTATATAGCTAGGCCAATCTTCGCCGTGTATATTATTTAATTTGAGACTCGATCTAACTTTAGATCTAGGCTCACACGCATTTGAAAAAAGTCTCTCATAGATTCTCTTTTTGTATTTGATTAATAGATAAGTAGATGGATGTACAATATTGTCGTTGTATAGAATTATCAATTGTTATATCGTATTTATTTTATATCTTTTTATAGCATTTATTACACTTAAAAAGTTTAAGAAATTTGCTTTAACTTGGAATGTGTTAATAACGGTATCATAACTAGTTTAAGTTCTATCTACATTAATAAAAATCATTCAGGTACAAAGATAATTACATACAGCATGCAGTTGGCATGGAAATTATTCATAATAACAAACTTAATATTATACTGACGAACAATAATCATAAAATTACTATGAAGCAATTACTGACATTAGTACATTTTCCTAATTACTATATATACATTTCAAACAAAGAGAGAACAATCAATGACATATTATATTTCACAATTTCAGACAATTAGTATAAAAAGAGATTTGCAATTATTGAGAATTTCACAAATATAAAATTGAAACGAAGGCTACAATGCTTTCAGATACTTATCATTGTTATGCTGACACAGCATATGAGGAAATACTTTAAAATCTACAAAGAACAAAGTGGCAAAATCTGGAATTTAGAAAGAATAAGATAAGTTCATACCTTTAACGAAGAGAAAAGAGTTATCAGGATCGTAAACAAAATTATGCTTGGGTCTGCCTCCCGCGAGCCGCTTATGTAGAATTACCTGTCTGGAATGAGTCGAACCTCATCGAAAATGGACACAGAGAAGTGACGACTAAATGTGAGCAACAGACAACATCCAAACACTCAACACATCCCTAAGTTTACAGGTAGGACAAAAAAGCACATTATCAGAAATATATTTCAGAATTTCTCCATACTACATTTCAGATTTTATGTATATTTGCTTGTTCTAAAGGAAACAGAAGAAACTAGGTTGATTTATCTTCTTTACGGTACCAATTTCATCTGTCTCTAATTGACATGGAGACACGGGATAGTCGGGGATAGTCGGCTCACTTGTCTCATATCTTTGCAGTGCAATGTTTCCGGTAGCATTCAGCCAATGTATAAATTTTGCCTTATCACAAATCATAGCAAATTTAGTCGTAACATGAATATGAAATAGTAGCACATAGTCAATAACCAATCAGTATAAATCATAGCAAATTCAGTCGTAACATGAATATGAAAGAGTAGAACAATCAATAACCAATCAGTATACATTATAGCAAATTCTGTCCTAACATGAATATGAAAGAATAGAACACAGTCAATAACCAATCAGTATACATTATAGCCAATTCAGTCCTAACATGAATATGAAAGAGTAGACCACAGTCCATAACCAATCAGTATAACTTATAGCAAATTCAGTCTTAACATGAATATGAACGAGTAGCACACAGTCAATAACCAATCAGTATAACTTATAGCAAATTCAGTCCTAACATGAATATGAAAGACTAGAACAAAGTCAATAACCATATCAGTATAAATTATAGCAAATTCAGTTGTAACATGAATATGAACGAGTAGCACACAGTCAATAACCAATCAGTATAACTTTTAGCAAATTCAGTCCTAATATGAATATCAAAGAGTAGAACACAGTCAATAACCAAATCAGTATAAATTATAGCAAATTCAGTTGTAAAATGAATGTGAACGAGTAGCACACAGTCAATAACCAATCAGTATAACTTATAGCAAATTCAGTCCTAACATGAATATGAAAGAGTAGAACACAGTCCATAACCTATCAGTAGATCATCTTTTTACATAATAATTCGTAGCTCCAACTTTACGATATTGGATGCCAGCAGAAAACGCAAAATTTGTTTCAAATTTGCCAAGTGATTTATTGTTTTAGTCGAACCCTTAATCAGATTGTTTTCTTCCTCATCTCCTAAAAGCTTTAAGAATATTTAATGGGCCTTAAACTGTTTCTATGAACGTTTGTCCGTCCAAGTGCGTCGTCCTAGACTTCTGAATTTATAAAACTTGGAGACGTCATCTTACTATAAGGATATCGTTAAATAGTCTTATTAATGCGATTTGACTAATTCCAAAGTACCGATAACATATGACTCTGACTGACACGTACAGGTTCAAGCTGTATCCTCTTAACGGCAGAGAAGAGTCAAAAGGAAATCCACAGGACCTTAGGAATCGGTTGTTCACTAAGACGTGTCTTGTAATCTAGAGCAATACATAATTATTTCTTCAATTTCACAGAGACGATTTGACGATTTGCATGATTTTATGAGGGGACATTCCCCCCCCCCATACCCCACCCCGACCCCATTTTACTGGCTGATACATGTTCAATATTCCCGTATTGATAAGATAGCCCGGCAATCGTTTAAGACTGAACTTAAAAAACTTTGCCGTTGTTGCTGATCATTCAAGATAACCTTTTGTGTGGTCTTAACGCTTACCACACAACTTAGCTAAATATTTCACAATCCATCAGTTAGATGATAACATTGTTTTATTTGAGGATTTGAGAACTTTAATGGTTGTTTTGTTGTCGCAAATAGAGTTTTACCAGCAACGCGCTAGCGGAGCCGGTGAAACGGATATAGCGACAGTAAAACTGAAACGAACAGCCTGTTATCCTCAAACACAAAACTGTTATCCCAGTGCTAGCATACTTGTGAAAGTTTTGTAGAATAAAATAGCAGAAAATTCTTCACGGCACTACGTCACAAGGAGTGATGACGTCACAGCAACAATTTCCGAAAGCGTATCGTGCATATTACTGGCGCGACAAATAAAACGTACCCATCATCCTTGTCTGCCACTAGATGGCGTGAGAGCAATATGGAATTTCGTGGCTTTTTTTCTGTTTCAGATGGCTTTGCTGATGAGGAAAACGTCTAAAACAGGGAACGAAAAGGTACATCAGCCATCTAGAGGAAACCTATGTTGTAAGTTCGATTTTGAAGTTAGACCAATTTTTTTTAATTAAACGCGTTACATTCATAAGTGAATTAGAATTACATTTAGTTATTCAGTGGAGCACAATAGTTTTCAAATGCTAGTGTTAGGTCGTATTCAGCTGAAATAACCACACGCCAAAGAAAAGCAAGCAGAAGTGTACTTCTAAAGCCGCAATAATGCCAATATTATTTTCACAGCAAGGGTAATCTGTATATGTCAGGTTAAACTTGATGTTCCTTGTGGGATAAGAAGTCATAAACCCTTCCTTTTGATCAAAAAAATCAGCAGTTATGCAGTTTATCTTTATATATGTCTATACTTTTATGTAAAATAGTTCTTTTTCTAACTGTCGTCAAGGTCTAAAACAAAAATCGTTTTATACCAGGATTTGGGTCTTCTTTGCTTCAGAAATACACTAGTTACTTGTGAGGTGTTGTGTACATTGGTGGACTACAATTTGGGACTTAATTTCATCTGCAAATGTAGTGAAGTTTAGGCAGGTAATTTTAACATTGGATCTGCACAGTTTCTGAACAATGATACGTCTACAGTTGGTATAATGTAGCAAGTAGGATGTCAGTCTCTAAATACATTTCTTGAAAATTGCTGACAGGATAAAACTAATGATCAGAGAAATTAATATTCTCTTCTTGGATATTCCGCCTACATGTTAACGTAACAGTATATTAACTGCTGTGCCATGTTTTGTCTACTACACGTCTATCATCTGTTTTTTCGGCATTGATTCTTTCTTTAATGGTTACTTCACTTAGTCCATGCACTCAATATAAAGATTTCATATCATCTTAAATTTCAAAATAGTTTCGTACTCTTTAGGCTAGATCAAAACCATGCTTGGTCTTCTGGTTCCTTCTTGTCTATGTTGTCGGTGTACTCTTGTCTATGTTGTTGGTGTACTCTTGTCTATGTTGTTGGTGTACTGTTTTCTATGTTGTTGGTGTACTCTTGATATTTAAAGAGTAACATGACTCTCTTTATTTATATTTGCCAAAAAGAATTATTTATTTAATTTCAAGGAGCAAAATATATTAAAATAACCTTACTGCTATAGTTCTTGCTGACATTTTAGAAACAAACACATGCAATATCTGCATCGTCCCTCAATTTTGCCTGCGGGTGGATAATTGAGTTAATGCGTTTTGAAGTAGAATTGTTTCTTCTTTCATTTTTACTCTTTAGCTTATGATATGTTTAATTCGCCCTGGAACATTCAATAATTTAATTTTATTCAATATTGATGTTCAAAATGTTAAAGGAGAGAGAGAGAGAGAGAGAGAGAGAGAGAGAGAGAGAGAGAGAGAGAGAGAGAGATTATAACACGCACGATGAATTTCAAGATTAGGACAGTGATCTAGATTCAATGGTCCATCCAAGTCAAGTGCACGACACAATTTTTGCCGAGAAGCTTATTCTTTATAATTATTAAATACAACATCTACAATATACATGAAATAATTAGTTAAATGGATTGCACTATTAAATGCTTGCATTACCTGGAGCATCCTCACGGTCAACTTTGGTAATAATCCCATGATTCTTTGCGACTCTGACATAGGTAATTTCCCAATAATCGATTGAGTGGAACTAGACAACAGCAACAACAAACAAGCAAACAATACTACTATTACTAATAATAATAATAATACTTTTTGTCGATTGCATGTATATGCTGTAAGTAAAAGCCTGGTCCCATACAATTACGGTCCGTGTTACAAGATCAAATAACCGAAAACCATACCCGACAAATGGTAATACTTCTTTTTCTTTATCACATCATTGCCTATCACAGTTTTTCAATTGATTTTCAAAAATAGCGGAATAAGCCGAATGGGTGAGCGTGACTGAGACGAGTGTAATTCTCGCCAACTCGATATTAGAAATTAATGCAACAGCCAGCCAGAACTGTCGGAAACAGGTTGGAGAGATTTATACCTTTGAAATATTGATTAATTACGCGCTGAGTTGATTGGCAAAACTGATGAACTTAGAGTTACTTTTTTGTCAACGATTATTCGGGATTATATATATATTAGAGTTATAGCATAATTTTTGCTTTCAAACAAGTTTTTAACACTTTGCAGTGGAGTGACGCAGAATATTGGATATTTCATATAACCGCCTGCAATGGAAGGTTGATTTGTCCAATCGTTTACAAAACAAACAAACAACATTAACTCTGGAATAACCTAATGAATTTTGACGCTGTCTTGGGCAAAACTATGCATTGCATTCTGGTATATATGTGTGCATGTGTGTGTGTGTGTGAGAGAGAGAGAGAGATAGAGAGACAGACAGACAGAGAGACAGATAGAGACGGGGGCGGGGGGAATTTTCTATCGGGAACTCAGTTACACACGTTAGGCTTTATTCCCTCCAATTTTTCGAGTACCCAAATTAATTAGAACGATATAACGAAAAGGAAGTTATATCGATGAGAGCAAATATGCGAAATTTAGTTTTAATGATGTTTCTTGTACATCCTGCAGACCTTTAGGCATTCTTAACAAAATAACTTCTGGGTTTTAAAAAAAAATAGAAGTTAGTGCTCCTAGATTCATCGATTATCGTTTGTCTGTTGCTATAATTGAACAGCACGGTATCAAGAATGAAATAACTGGTGGAGAGTCTTGTCAATTACGCTTGCAAGGTGTTTGCATTTTTGTCATATCGGTACATTGAGTGGAAATATTCAATAAATTTATATTTGATGTTGAACGTTTGGAATATCCTCACGACATACAAATTATTTCTGACCTTTTCACATTATTTCTGACTATTTTTATTTTAATTGAGAATGGAGCATGCAGGAATATTTTAAAGAGCATATTTGAAACAGAATAATACGATGTTTTTCATTATTGCATCCAATTAGACGTTGTTTCAAAACTCATATATTGATTTTAAAGCAACGAAACGGCATAAAAAGGCATTTCAAACTTAATATTGCTGATATCGAATTTAATTAAGATATGTTTCACAGAAAAAGACTTAAAATACTTCATCACAGAAACTGCAGCCATCTTATATAATTTTCACCAATATTTACGTTATAATTATGGCATAAAACCCTACACTGATGAGGGTAGCATAAGATACTAGTTCAGTTTCCAAAACCGAGCCTTTTTGTTCGAGGTTTGCAATATATCCTACCTAGTAAAATCAGACGGTTGTTTTAATTCACGCTCCCCTCCAACAAGTTCTGAGTATGGAAAAGTAAAAATAGTCTGATATAAACAAACATAAAGAGGTTATTTTCTTTCCCTCCGTTAATACAGAATATATTTCATCGTGTGGTACAAAACGTGATATTGGCGAAGCCACGAGATAAAATATATCGTTTTTCGTACCACAAAATGAAATATATCCGGTATTTACTCAGGAAAATAAAATTGTGTTTTCATTATATACCAAACTTGCTCCAGAATCGAAGCTTAGAAGATTAAACTCACACTTCAGCACAACACTCCACCCCCCTTTTTGTACATTCATCTCACTTTCATAGGCTGATCATATAAACATCATCGACTTAAGAGAGCAGTAGAATCGGGATGACCTAATCTGTCGCAGTAAATTGCATGTTTGATATTTTGTAAACTATTTGATCATATCTGACCACAAAGCGAATCCGATTCAGCAATGCATCACAGCAGGTTTATCATTGTTGTCAAGGAAGTAAGGGGAAATACCTTCCTAGAGACGCAAACAGCGTCGAGTCAAATGTCTCCAGCAAAATGTAATTTCCATGTTTGAAATGTAATGCAGTTTCTATTTATTTGTTGTAGCTCACAAGGTGCTCGTTCTTGTTGCTGCAGGTATAACTTCTGTAGGCACACACAACCAAGCGTCGCATGGCATGATGGGAAATATTTCTCATATATGAAAATATAGGAATGAAAAAATATGACAATTATTTCTCCAATTAGTTTCTTTATTTCACGCTTAAGTATATAATAAACTATATCCTTACTTAGGCCTGAACATTCAGTGCATTATACAATTCTAATGAATAGTAATGCATTGTAAAGTTAACACTGTTATTTTCACATGTGACCATGTTAATGTCGGTTGCTATTCTTTACTTCTTGGTGAGTATTGGCATTATAGAATTTCAGTTGTATTTTTGTACTAGAGGAAAAAAAAAACTTCTTGGTTTCTACATCCATCGACCAGTTAATAAAATCGTGTTATGAAGACCTATGCTACGATCAAGTTTAAAAGAAATATTAAAATTTTATTTGAAATTTTAATCCTCTCTTTTCAAAAGCTGACCATTTTGCACATCCTCATAGGTACTTACAAAAATGACGTGAGGAGCTTTTGTTCAGCCCGTGCACTAATTCCCTACGCAATGATGTTAGTTATTACTGTTGATGTTAGTTATTACTGTTGATGTTAGTTATTACTGTTGATGTTAGTTATTACTATTGATGTTAGTTATTACTGTTGATGTTAGTTATTACTATTGATGCTAGTTATGTTGATGTTAGTTATTACTGTTGATGTTAGTTATTACTAATGATGTTAGTTATTACTGTTGATGTTAGTTATTACTCTTGATGTTAGTTATTACTGTTGATGTTAGTTATTACTATTGATGTTAGTTATTACTGTTGATGTTAGTTATTACTATTGATGTTAGTTATTACTGTTGATGTTAGTTATTACTGTTGATTTTAGTTATTACTATTGATGTTATTACTATTGATGTTAGTTATTACTATTGATGTTAGTTATTACAATTGATGTTAGTTATTACTGTTGATGTTAGTTATTACTATTGATGTTAGTTATTACTGTTGATGCTAGTTATTACTATTGATGTTAGTTATTACTATTGATGTTAGTTATTACTGTTGATGTTAGTTATTACTGTTGATGTTAGTTATTACTATTGATGTTAGTTATTACTGTTGATGTTAGTTATTACTATTGATGTTAGTTATTACTGTTGATGTTAGTTATTACTATTGATGTTAGTTATTACTGTTGATGTTAGTTATTACTATTGATGTTAGTTATTACTGTTGATGTTAGTTATTACTATTGATGTTAGTTATTACTATTGATGTTATTACTATTGATGTTAGTTATTACTATTGATGTTAGTTATTACTATTGATGCTAGTTATTACTAGGCCTAGGATATATTAAAACCTTCTTAGTTGTTTTATTACTGTTCAAATGAATACCATTGGAATAAATACAAATTGCTACGTTCTGCATAAATTTATTGCTTTCGCAGATATAAAGCATAGCATGGGATATAGTATATATCAAATTAGAATCAATCAGTACGCATTTAACTTCATCGAAAAAAGATTTGTACACGAGATGTTATGTATAGTGGTCGAATAACTTTAAACACTGCTGAGAACGTGCACAATAATATGCATCCATACAATACCCACACTTACGTAGCACTCTACAGTTAGTATGTACTTCTGTGAGAGGGACTGGTATAAGGTGAAGTTGTTTGCATTGGCAACATGCACAGTAGATAGAATGTTGGCATACATCTGTGCTACTTTCATGTACTATGACTGAAATTTCTTTATATGTGGTCATTATGGAAACTATGCACTATCTAATACAGACAGCTGATAAAATGGCTGCTCCCATGTGCTCGAAAAATGTGCCTAAACTTGTTGAAAGTACACTAACGTTTGCAGTTATTTAAATAGGGAAAATGAATTTTGCCAGGTTTGGTGCTACCAGCTTCTGAAAGTGGAATGAGTGAATCATAAAATATATACAAAGTAAATAACGTTATCGGCTCGTTTGTTTACAAGTTACCTTTGAAGTCCAGGAAGTGAAAATGACCAAGCAGAGCTAGCGGTCTTTTGAGAGGTGCATATCTGAAGTAAGGCCAAGCTATATTCTCTATAACCCATATTACACCCATCAATCATACACCAACATAAATGGAATAAAAGGTTATGTCAACAATACCTAATATATACAAAGTCCATTTTAAATAACCAGTACGGAAAACCTGGGAAATTCTTTTTTTAAAAATTTAAATCCTATGCAAAGTGCAAAACTGTAGAACGCAACCGTAAAGTAAATATGAATATTTGTGCAATTGCTTTTATCTTTTTCGTATAATCATGTATGATTGTCTCAATAAAATGGTACGTTAACATTGATGTTATGCGTGAAAATAAGCTAATTATTCTTATTTTGCTCCTGATTATACAATATGCCTTGTGGCAGTATTGTGTGTGAAATGACCTTAATTATGGGGAAATTAGAAGTCTAAAAAACACAGAAGTAAAGAAAACTTTAAATGTGTTGGAGTAAGTAAAAGAAAACAAAAGCAAAAATGTTTCTTTTCATTCATTTCTAATACAATTAAGGGAAAATGACGACAAAGCAGATTCGCTTTCTGTTATATACAAGTGTTAGCAGACTTAGCAAACATTTTACCGTTTGACCTCTGTGAACCTGATCTGGTACAGCCCTGTTCAAACTGTAAAATATATGAGTGAAATCTCCGAAATAATTGTGGCAAGTTTCATGTTGCTGTTTTTTTAGCATAATATCGGTTGCTATGCTGAGAAAAATGCAATGTGCATTTTCAAAATAGCTCACTTTCATCATGGTTGTGTGTGGAGGGAAGGGGGCTGAGATTGTGTGGGACTTTGCTACTAATGAATACTGTTCTGTGGAAGAATTACATGAGAGATATTCAAAAGGACTGTTTAGATGCTCGCGACCTAAACGTTTCAGCTATACAACCAAAATTAAATCATACGATAATAATACCTATCTGGTCTTTATAGTAGCGCTCTACAGTTAGTGTGTACTTCAGAGTGAGGGACCGGTATAAGATGAAGTTGTTTGCATTGGCAACATTCACAATGGAGAGAATATTGGCATACCTCTATGCTACTTTCATGTACTGTGGCTGCAATATCTTTATATATTGTCCTTATGGAAACTATGCACTATCTAAAGCAGACAGTTGATAAAATGGCTGCTCCCATGTGCTCGAAAATGAGCTCGAACTGGTCGAAGGTACACTACCGGTAACTTTAGATGCTATTTAAATATGGAAAATGAGTTTTGCCAGATCAGATAATACCAGGTTATGAATGTGCAATGAATGAATCTTAAAATATATAAAAATCACAAAACGTTATCGGCTCGTTTTCTTTTTCCAATTTACCTTTGAAGCCCAGGAAGTGAAAATGACCAAGCGGAGCTAGCAGACTTTGGAGAGGTGCACATATGAAGTAAGGCCAAGCTGTATACTTTATGACCCAAACAACACCCATCAATCACACACCAAAATAAAGGGAACTAAAAGCTATTTTAACAATAGCTAAGATATACAAGGTCTGTTTTAAATAATCAGGATAACCAGTGAGGAAAATCTGGGAAATTCTTTTTCTTTAAAACTCAAACCATATGCAAAGTGCGAAACTGTAGAGCTCAACCTTACTTACTTACTTTTAGAACTTGACTTTTAATCGGCACCATATATCCAATATTGTGCTGAAGTGACGTTAAACCCTACATACATACATACATACATACATGCTTACATACATGCTTACATACATACATACATACATACATACATACATACATACATACATACATACATACATACATACATACATACATACATACATACATACATACATACATACATACATACATACATACATACATACATGTTTACTTGCTTACATACCTACATTATATACTTACGTAAGGCAGGTATTTCAGTATATCTTTGCATTTGTCCAGGGTTGTTTTATTTGCTACTTATGGTGGTAGCTTGTTTCAACTATCAATAACTGCGAAAAAAAGTTCATTTTTATTTCGGTCTTTGCCAATAGATTGGAACGGTCTAATGAGCCTTCACAAAGAGGCTTTTTCCAATTTTTGCATTTCTTCTTTGTGTCTTGAGTCAAACTGATGCATGCTAAACCTGTTGATCAATGTAGAACAAAGATCTTTTTTTGTGCTAAAATGTTAAAAACATCCACGAATGAGTCCTATTATTTCGTTGGTTATTTAAACATCTACAAACGAGTCCTATTATTTCGTTGGTTATTTAAACATCTACAAATGAGTCCTATTACTTCGTTGGTTATTTAAACATCTACAAATGAGTCCTATTATTTCGTTGGTTATTTTAACATCTACAAATGAGTCCTATTATTTCGTTGGTTATTTAAACATCCACGAATGAGTCCTATTATTGCGTTGGTTATTTAAACATCCACGAATGAGTCCTATTATTTCGTTGGTTATTTAAACATCTACAAATGAGTCCTATTATTTAGTTGCTTATTTAAACATCCACGAATGAGTCCTATTATTTCGTTGGTTATTTAAACATCTACGAATGAGTCCTATTTTTTCGTTGGTTATTTAAACATCCACGAATGAGTCCTATTATTTCCTTGGTTATTTAAACATCTATGAATGAGTCCTATTTATTTTGTTGGTTATTTCAACATATTCTAATGAATCCTATTATTTCGTTGGTTATTTAAACATCTATGAATGAGTCCTATTATTTCGTTTGATATTTAAAACATATATGAATGAGCCCTATTATTTTCTTGATTATGTAAACATCTACGAATGAGTCCTATTATTTCATAAGTTATTTCATATACTGACAGTTTAAGTATTTACTTCCAGTCAATTATTGTTAACAACTGTAAAAATAGTCAATCTGATATCAGGTTCAAATAATTTTCAAAGTTAAAATCGAATGTTCAACCTAAGTAGTCAACCTGATATTGCATATCCCAAACTTGAAAATTTTGATCAACGGTCAGTTTTATTTATACTTACACTTTTTTGCCTTAGTCATTGAACTCAGTAGTCAATCTGATACTTAATATCTCAAAGTCGACAATTTCTAAACAAAAGTCAGTATTTATCTATATTTACTTCATCGTATTGCACTCAATGAAGATTATGCTCTAATTAAGACATTGTAACCAACAATACTTCATATTGCCGCTATAAACGTAATTGCAAAAGACGTTTTTAATTAAATTTGTAACACGAAGAAAAATTGGAACATCTCATTTAAATGTTTGCTACGTTTGATATGTGCTTGGATATAGTATCAAAGACATGCTGACTTCATTCAAAAAAGAGATTGGACAATGGAATCTGTTTTCGATTGCTAGTCATTTTAGTGCCAAAAGGCTAAATTGCTGCATAAATACATACTGTAACACAGAACGAGTCTAAGAGAACCTTACTACCGAGCGAATCAAACAACACCGGCGTGAGCCTGGCTTGAGGTTGATGTTTCCCCAATTTCCGAGAACCTGAAGACAACAGTTGTTGTGAATTGAAGGGTTCTTTAATCGCTAATACCACTTATAATTTTTTCTAATGATTTAAATACCACACATTCACGAGGCCCTAATTTCGCACTTACATTGTTTTTCTTGCTTCACATTTGAATGATTTGTAGGTATGCAATTCCAAGCTGTATATCTTTATTTTATGCCACGTACAATCAAACGCGATGTAATTACTCCATGAATAAAACAACTGGCACTTAATATTAACGCTGCAAATCGCAACAACAACATTATTAGTTTTAAGACGTGAAATTATTTTTTTTAAAAATTGTGTCCACTTCATTTGGAAGATATATTGGACTTTTTCTTAAACTAGAAAACATCATAAATTTTTAGGACATCAGCTTTATGCACGAAGTAAATATGTCAGGTCTTTCTTCTCGGACTTTCTCTAACTATATATGTAGAGAGAGGGGGAGAGGATCTCAGATGGGTAACGATTTAATATGAAATTTATCAAACAATTTGAACGGACTGTCAACAATATCAGTACAAATTTTCTAGTATTTTGTAATTATTTATATTTATAATTTAATTCATTTCTATTTATCTAGTATTTATAATTATTTACTTTTAATAGTTCTCTAGAATATGCTGATTAATCCTGTATTCTCTGTCGTGAACGAATTTACCACTTAGATGGAGAAGAGAAATGCTATAAAGGTTTTTTTTGGTCCAGGACATTGGTGATTCGTTTCCGACTGATGCACAAAGTTGATAAGTTTGACTTCAATTTTAAGAAGAAAGTCTATTATTTTTAAAGAAAATAATATTCAGAATGGATGTTGTTATTACTAGGCTAAGATGCAATTCTTTCCGTTTTCGTCCAACTTTTGTTCTCAAGTATATAACAATGTAAGTGTTTCATCTAATTGGAATGTCAGATAGAGTGGGTGGGTATGTAACACTGTAAGTGTTACATATAATTGGAATGTCAGATAGAGGGGGTGGGTATATAACAATGTAAGTGGTACATCTAATCGGAATGTCAGATCGAGTAGGTGGGTATATAACAAAGTTTGTGGTATATTTAATCGGGATGTCAGATGTAATAGGTGCGTGTATAACAAAGTGGAACATTTAATCGGGATGTCAGAGTAGGGGGGCATATAACAATTTAAGTGGTACATCTAATCGGAATGTCAGATATAATAGGTGGGTGTAAATGGTATATTTAATGTGAACTCATTATGTATGTATGCGGTGCTTTACGGCACCTCCTCACAAATGTGGCTATGTAGTGCCTAGAAAGATTATGTTCGAAAAAATTGTAAAAATATACTGTACAAAACTTTAGAAAGTTACATTTTTCCAAAAAGTGTAAGCATGAAGTACAAAAGATAAAATATAAAATCGGAACGTCAGATTGAGTAGGTGGGTATATAACAATGTAACAGGTACATCGGATTGGAAATGTCAGATAGAGTAGATGGGTATTGAATACTAGTAGATACCAGACACTAAATAGATACGACATAAAAACTTCATTGTTTTGCAATTTAAAACGGGACGGATTCTGAATTGCTCGGGGATCGGCTTTTCTCCTACGTTTCTAGTGAGGACTGACGCCATCATAATCCGTTATGACAGTTGTGCATTGCAACCATAATCATGCCTTAGAAGATTGGGAATATTCAAATTTGAAGAATTTTCCCTCTTATGAAGAAAACAGTTTGTACTTAAATTGTTACTGAGGAAAAAACACAAATTAAAAGCAAAAGATTAAACGTGAATTTTACAGAAAGTACACACATATATTTTAGTTCGATCTGATGTAGTCAACATAACACTGTGCAGTGCTGACTTTGGTACTATATTCTTAGGAGAAACATTTATTCAAAGTGTATTCTTTAAATCAACTGCAAAAAATATGAGACTGAAGATAAAGAAATATATATAATAAAAAGTCCCTCATTAATAATTGTACTTTAAAGAAAACTGGTCTTTTCTTGTTAACATCTGAATATCCTCGTTTATTTGGTATCCTGTGAGCGAGGAGTGAAAAGCAGCTGGCACGCATTGTACATGTATTTATTACTGAATCAGTAAGTTCTAATATATGTATATATATATATATATATATATATATATATATATATATATATACATATATAGCTTTAGTTTATTTCTAACTTCGCACCAACCGATGAAAAAACAAAGTCTGTGTTGATTATTGTCTGTTTTAAAAGTAACAATGCTTTGACTGGGATTAGATATCGGCTTCTCTGCATCCATAATTACATCTACACTGCTCGTAAATAAATGTGTTTTTTCACGGATTATGACTGTGTTTTTCATAACAAGAATGCCTCCGTTCAAAAAATAAAACTAGCATTGTTTCACAAGATATTGATCACCTAATTCAGAGGAGCTATAGGAATAAATACTGTGACCAATCACCACATCATATTACATAATATCGACTTCTGATTGGTTTATCCTAAGGTTAATATAAATGATAAAATATGGATATATTTTGAGTGCATACTGAAATAGAGACAAGGGCTACGTTCTAAATATATAAGCTTGGTTTAGGTCATATTTAGAAGTACTGACTACACGGATGGCTTGTTTGAATTATTTCAGATAGATGGCAGTTGCAAAGAAATAAAACAAATTGCTTCAATATATTTCAAACACATACTCTGAAGGTCTAAGACACATTTACCATTGCATATCGACTTAAGCTATATCCTTAAAGAGACCTAAATATGCAATGTTTTTAAAACATGAACTTGAAATTACTATGACAACATAAAATTATTAGGTGAATATCGTATAACACCACCATTCCCAATTCTTTATTCAAAGGAATTTGATTCTTTTATTGTACAGACATTTTACAACGTTTTCAGTAGTAATTTCTTTTGTATCAAAATGAGCATGAAGTTGACATATTTACTACACTTTTAGTTTGAATTATTGTACTGGTTCTTCTCTTGTCTTTATTTCATTTCTTCTCTTTGTTTTCATTTAGATGCCATACAAGATTATATATGTGCCCACATCAATACTTCTATAGGGCTCGGTATATACCTATAGCAAGAACTGCAAATTTACCTTCAAAGGGAAAATATCAACTATGATTTAAGTAGAACTGCAGGTCGAGAACCTGCTTGTTGTCTTCGCTATCCGTCTTATCAATGTGTTAATTGTGATTCGCTGAACTGCTTTGGGGAAAAGGGCAATTTAGGTGTGTTGTATATAACGAAGTATACTCAATGAAAGTAAAGGTGAAACTAATTGTATAATTTTACGCATGAAAGGATTTAATAATGAATAATTATGCCCACGCTTTTCGTGGAAAGGCAGAGATTATGCGATGCTTGCCCTCCTTGCGTACGTAACTTCGTTCTTTCTTCTCCTCCTTGTCAAGATAGAGACTTTAGACCCAAATTTGTATGGTCTGTAAATGTGCACAGCAATATTAGAATATTATCAATGTCAAGGGAGAACAGCCTGGGGAGAAGGGATGACACTTTTACAAACAAAATGTATCCTAGTACCGTCATTACTCACGTATAAGTCTAGTCCAAACGCAAACAACATAGACCATAATCTGCCGGCGCATTATGCGCCGGCAGATCAGGGTCCATGTTGTTTGTTCTACTGATTAGTCCTTACAAACTGCATAGGCCCAGATCTGCCGGCGCATTATGCGACGGCAGATCTGGGTTTATGCAGTTTGCAGTGGTATTAAATAATACGCGAGTTAAGACAGTATATATATACCATAGTAATTTTGAGAACTGTATGGATCATTGTCGTCAAATTCATCCCTGAAATCATTTAGGACAAATGTGCAACATGGTAGGTGTCATAGTTCGTTCCTTGGAGCTTAATATTGGGGCTGAGATGATTCTCTGGGGTCAAACCTTTAAAAGTATTGGTATATCTACCCTAAAAATGCAACGTAACTTAAACTATACACTTATTCAAGATGAAAAGACGAACGGACATGTGCATGGTAGATTGGCCCCTGAGGCATGAGGAGCAAGGTGGATGTGTTGCCATGGGTCAAGACTTGGAAAGATCTAGGTCCACACTCATTTCCATATGCATATTTACTGGGCATAAAAAAACAATGTACCATAAATAAGCCTCTCTTGCCCCTGAAAGCCCTGAATTGTATTGACGATTTTATTGTAATATTTCCTAGCCTTTATAAGCATAGCAGTCTTAAACAGTCTTTTACTAGTGTTGGTATTATAAAAACAACATTCAGCGAGAGGGCTTTGGAAAATGGTCACAAGTCGGAGAAAGCTATAAAGGGTAGTAGAGTTAAGTACAATTGAGAGAGAAGCAAAATATCGTCTATTCAAGAGAAAACAGATGTGCATACCATATGATAAATTCGTACTTGAGAAAGAATATTATTTATCTTGCTTGAAAGTAATGTGTCACTTTGAATGCATTTTCGACATCATATTTGACTCAAAAGATGTATTATTGTATTTAAACGATAATTTTATATACAAACAATTCTGATTTAGTTCAATAAATGCTCCGTGGCATTAACGTTGCTTTTCACGGCTATATTTTCTTTCCATGCATTTTTCTTCTTCTCTTCTTCTCAGCGTTACAGATATTTAAAGAGGCATGTACGCGGACATGTAAACAAAATTAAATCCGATGGTAGTTGTATACCCAAGGACAGTAACGACGATATAACGGTGAGGGCGGATGTCACATTCGAGATCAAAGGGATCAGAATAAATTATATACACGCGAGCGAATAAGCGACTAAGCAAAAGCGCCCACGTCGGTTGCGTTACGGTAATCAACCTGCAAGAGCAGAAATGCTGATGGAGAAAGGAGGGTGCTGTGATATTAATTAATAAAACACTTAACAGCTGTTTGTTTCAATCAAAAGTCTGCAGGAAACAACTGCGAGAATGACTATAATTTGCCTCCATGTTCATCATCTTTAATAAATGGCAGACCATTGGATTTGTTAAACAGGTCCCCCTCCTCAATTCCTTTTATTGTCATAATTTGCGTTGGTCAAGCTATCTCCTATCTGTTCCCTTTTATCTTTACATTTGCTTTATTTTCAGCTCAATGGCTATTAAGCTATGATATTAGTATATTTCAATCAATAATTACAGCATTGCAATTTTAGTGTGAGCAAAGCTATCTTATTGGTCTAGTGCCTGACCTATCACACTGAACGAGCAGTGTCGAGAGAATGATTAATACAATAAATTAATCAATAAAATATTTCCTGTGGATACTCTCATATACATTTTGCAAACATTTCAACAACTTTGCTGTTGCCGCCATCGAATCCATTCCTTTTGAAGTTCAACTGCCTGATGTTTAATGCATATCGTAAAATTAGCTTGGTCATACCACATCTGCTTCAAGCAGATACATTACCTTAGTCATACCGCATCTACTTGAATCAGGTACAGTACCATAGTCATACTACATCTACTTGAACAGGTACAGTATCTTAGTCATACCACATCGACTTGAAACAGGTACAGTACCTTAGTCATACCACCTCTATTTGAAGCAGGTAAAGCACCTTAGTCATACCGCATCTACTTGAATCAGGTACAGTACCTTAGTCATACCACATCTAATTGAAACAGGCACAGTACCTTAGAACCACCTCTATTTGAAGCAGGTAAAACACCTTAGTCATACCGCATCTACTTGAATCAGGTACAGTACCTTTGTCATACCACCTCTGATTGATTGATTGATTGATTGTGGCTTTACGCCGCACCAGCACTGTGAGGCTATTTAATTTTTGCAGTGACTTCCTCGTCCCTACGGAAGGTTCTGTAGGAAGTAGCCCAGTCGCCGAGGGTTGGTTTTATTATATGTAGTATGTTATTCACTGCATCATTCCATGATGCCTGCCACTTATTAAGTAAACATTTTTTGATACTAGGATTAAAATCAGTGTATGGTATTTTTTAAATCAGATGGTTTTAGGGATAGGGCCATTTTAGCAGCGCGATCAGCTTTGTCGTTACCTTTAATACCGATATGGCTGGGTAACCAACAGTATACTATATTGTGGGAGGTACACAGTTCGGTATGCTTCATGAGAATGTTGATCAGTAGTGGATTTTCGAATTTCCTATTGTGAAGTGACTGAAGTACTGATAGTGAATACGAGAAGATGATGGAGTTTAAAATATGTTTGCTTTCGATATACCACCTCTATTTGAAGCACATACAGTACCTTAGTCATACCACCTCCACTGGAAACAGGTACAGTACCTTAGTCATATCACATCTACTTGAAACATGTACAGTATCTAAGTCATACCACCTCCACTGGAAACAGGTACAGTACCTTAGTCATATCACATCTACTTGAAACATGTACATTATCTTAGTCATACCACACCCACTTGAAAAGGTACAGTACCTTAGTCATACCACATCTAATTGAAACGGGTACAGTATCTTAGCCATACCACATCCACTTGAAGCAGATACAGTACCTTAGTCATTCCACATCCACTTGAAGCAGGTACAGTACCTTAGTCATACCACATCTACTTGAAACAGATACAGCATCTTAGTCATACCACATCCACTTGAAGCAGGTACAGTATCAAAGTCATACCACATCCACTTGAAGCAGGTACAGTATCATAGTCATACCACATCTACTTGAAACAGGTACAGCATCTTAGTCATACCACATCCACTTGAAGCAGGTACAGTATCAAAGTCATACCACATCCACTTGAAGCAGGTACAGTATCATAGTCATACCACATCTACTTGAAACGGGTACAGCATCTTAGTCATACCACATCCACTTGAAGCAGGTACAGTATCAAAGTCATACCACATCCGCTTGAAGCAGGTACAGCATCTTAGTCATACCACATCCACTTGAAGCAGGTACAGTATCAAAGTCATACCACATCCACTTGAAGCAGGTACAGCATCTTAGTCATACCACATCCACTTGAAGCAGGTACAGCATCTTAGTCATACCACATCCACTTGAAGCAGGTACAGCATCTTAGTCATACCACATCCACTTGAAGCAGGTACAGTATCAAAGTCATACCACATCCACTTGAAGCAGGTACAGCATCTTAGTCATACCACATCCACTTGAAGCAGGTACAGCATCTTAGTCATACCACATCCACTTGAAGCAGGTACAGTATCAAAGTCATACCACATCCGCTTGAAACGGGTACAGCATCTTAGTCATACCACATCCACTTGAAGCAGGTACAGCATCTTAGTCATACCACATCCACTTGAAGCAGGTACAGTATCAAAGTCATACCACATCCGCTTGAAGCAGGTACAGCATCTTAGTCATACCACATCTACTAGAAGCTTGTACAAGCGCCTTAGTCATATCAAATCCACTTGAAGCAGGTACAAGCACTTAGTCATATCAAATCCACTTGAAGCAGGTACAGCACCTTAATCATTTCATATCTACTTGAAGTAGGTACAGTATCTTGGCATTTTTGCAACAGATAAACATGATCAACATTACGCTAAATTGTAGGTATTAATATATGTGTGGATATTTCTGTCCATACACACTAACAATAAAGTATTTTATATATCTTTAATCAGTATTTTATATATAATTAATCAGTATTTTATATATCTTTAATCAGTATTTTATATATCTTTAATTAGCATCTTTTCACGCCTAACATATATATTTGCTTTTAAATTTGGAAACATCTGTGCCATGCTAATCTTTAAACTCAGCGGTCACCATAAATAAAAGTAGGTAAGATAACATTGTTAGTATTAACGAAGTCATTAAATCCACGTCGGATTATACAGACATGAAAATCGCAAAAGACTCAACATAATGAGAATAATATATTCGATATGTGATTTTGTCAGCAATATGGTCTTTGTCACTGATATCGTACCTATATTCCATCCTTGTCTCATATATCAAAATATCTTGTGTGCCTTACTAAGAATTCGCTTTTGTTTGTGAGATACCTATTTACGAGGATGTCGAGGTTGCCACAAACCAGGAATTTAAAGACACCACAAACGCAATGATCGTTCTGTGGAGACAATGGGACCCCCTTCCCAAATCCCCGAATATAAGTACCAGAGGACATCTCTTATTTTCAAAAACCACGAAATCAATTCACACCTATCTACAAATGTGTCAGATAAGTATAAATTTGAAGGCATCGTATGATAGAGCTTCCCAATCTAAGTTCAGTTTCTTTACTCCAATTTCCTAGAATCGACTAGTATGTACTTATGAAATTATATGAAGAATTTAGGATCGAATTTTGTACCTCAGAAGGCATAGTTGCTGGAAATAAATGATATCATAAATGAGATTTATTTAGTGTTTGGAAATGAGTATATTTTGTAAAAATACAAAACGAGAATTGGCGAAAATTTTTGATATTCCTGAAAGGGATAATTCAAGACAGGTCATATATTTGATCCAGATGATAGTTCAAAGTTCCACAAAGTTCTTATATCGTATGAATATTTGGATGTATTTTATGACAATGACGCTACATAAGATCCAAATCAGCACCCTAAATGTCACAAAACAAAGTTCGTTGTTTACTATTATGTCATGAATGATGAATTGTTGGCATTTCATCATTAACCTTAGCAAAGACACTAAAGGGCTGTATTGGAAATAACAATGTGACAATATAAAGTTTCCAGTTTTCCTACTCTCTGGCCAACAAACACATTGCTGTTTTCTTATCTTTTTCTAAGCCTCCTAGACTAAAATCATCTGCTAACATATATGGTTTTAGTCAGTATTGGGATATCATTTATCTTAGGGATAACTAAGCAATCTGCTGCATTCCATAATGTTCATTGTTTCTTACGTTTAGGAGGTTTATAATCTATCTGCTGTTTCTGCATGCCATTCCAATACCATTTTTTATATTTGTCTACTCTACGCACTAAGTACAATTGCAAAGGATTACAATAGCAAAGAATACGATGAAGATTGATGGATTTGTTATATACAAGCATTTAGAATTACCTCTATACAGTATTATTTTAGCACTTCTGTGTGCCATTCAGTTGCACGAAGCTCTGCATTACAATACCTATGGTGAAGCGTGATACTCTTATTGATCATGTTTTGGTCGTTCATATGAAATTTATACATTTGTCCCTATTTTACCAATCGTACAGTGAAGAAAACATTGTTATTGACCATCACCATCGAATGGGAAGTTTTTTCGAACATATCACACTATGTTGTTTTAATTGTTATTTGTCTCTACAACAAGCAACATATCAATGAAAAATTAGGCTAAGGCACATTCGCTATTTCTTGGAAAAAAATTTAGTCTCTGAATCATAGCTCATTGACAAGAATGGACACATTTTTAGATTTGGGTAGAAGGTTTCAATGTACAATATAATACTCTCCCGATGGTCAGAGAATCATATTTTCGTATAAATACAAATTTATATTTCTCCATGTAGTATTTTCTCTTAGTAATCTTTAAAGGATCGGGGACATACAACACTATATATATATATATATATATATATATATATATATATATATATATATATATATATATATATATATATATACACACATTAGTTTTTCATCACATTAAAAGACATAACCATAGAAGAAAGTTTTCTTCGACCATATAGCTACATACATATTCTTATTTATCACTGAATTCTCCCAGTTTATCGAACATAGAGACAGCACTGCTACGAAAGACTACTAATTCATAAACAGTAATTATAAACCCTCTGAAGTTGCTATTTCTACGCTCTGCCCCTCCCCACCCAAAACAAATGCAGAAATAGTATTACCAACCGTGCTAGTATTACCTTTCTGTTATTTAGATTTAAGGTGTGTTTGAGTACATTTGGCCTCCGGACATCAATATTTGGTGAGTGAAATGAAACAGAGAAAATAATCTTGTCTGACCTCATAGGTTCCAGGATAAAAAGATGAGTATGGTACAGGCTTTACTCCGTCAAGGTGCGTTAATTGTGATAAAATTATGCCATATCACACTTCCCTAACAAAAAAAAAGCTGATGTAGCATCGTCTTTTCCTTGAAAAGTATTATCACAGTGCTCAGTGAAAAATCACAGAAGGTCTGTCAGAGATCAAATAAAATTAAATTTCATGATTGCATCAAATACTTACATGTTTTTTTTTAGTTTCTTGAGGACTGCGGCGATGTTAAATACACATGCAATCTTCAATAAAATCCGTAGCCTCAATTCTATTGTAAATACTGGACTGTAAGACTGGTTCCATCCACTATGCAATAACTACAAAACAAATCTATAGTTCTATACACACCAGACCGATTATATCATACGGTTTATTTGGACGTCAGTTATGAAGAGCACATAAGTTTTTTTCAGATATTCGACGTATGAGCTCAACGACGTTAGATCAACCCTATGCGTTTCCAACAGAACTGAATGTGATATGGGTGATAAATGAGAAATTGCTTTTAGTACTCTTCATCGTGTATTACCTCCGAGTTTTACGATTTATTTCTATAAAAAGCATCATAAAAAACCTTCAAATCTGCTTCAATTGTTCAACAAAACAAACTATTGGTAATCCATTTTATATTCACAATGAGACGATTAAATATTTTCTCAGATCTCAAAAATACGAATTCTGGAGTTATACATCATTCATTCTGTTAAATTACCCTTGTACATAAAAAACAACACTGTGATTAGTTGCTTTAAAAATGCCAGATTTATTACATTTACCACTACATATGAACTCAACATTATTTTCGTGTTCGTAGACATCATACATTTTTGGGATCTGTTTGGTATATGTCTTTGAGGGGTTTGCATTTGCTTGAAATTTTCACCTGAAGTTCATCTCTACAGATTGTCAAAAATTATCTCTGTTCTATATATGTTCTCTGCTATTTTATACCTGTTTCAGCAAGATTTATTGGGCATGCATCTAATACTTCTTTTTCAATATTATGTACTGTGCCAAAAAGTCCAAAACTTTCTCTAAAAATATTTTATATGCCACGTCTTTCACTTTTAGAACAAAATGTGCATAGTTTTCATGTTCTAATCGTAAATTGAAGATTGAATTAGGTAGGCGTGAACATATAGATAGAAAATGTAGGTTATATAAATGTTTTTTTCAATGGAATTTGGATAAAACAGAAGACGAGTTTCATTTTGTTTATGTATCGTCTGCGATCATCTGAGAAGAACATACCTTAAGACTGCATAGATACGTGTATAATCACTTATGAATAAGTATGATGTAATCACTTTATTAAATTAATCACTATTTATATACGCTTGAATGTGTATTGAACATATACATGTATATATGCTTCAGTGTGGCGCTTCTGATAGTTTATAAAGTTTAACCCGGTTTTTAGTATTGGTCAGAGGCCTCAAATATTGAATAATAAAGTTATTTTTCCTTTTTTATCCTTAAATTAGTTCTTAGTAATGATGTACGAGTTTAGCGCTCTAGTTTTATCATCTGTTGTGACAAAATGTTAGTTGTAACTGTTTTATATCAAATAAGCGTGGGGTTTTGTGTGTATATATATATATATATATATATATATATATATATATATATATATATATATATATATACAATTAGTTGATCTCTAGATAATGATAAAGTCTAGACTAGCCATTTTAGGTTAGTAGCATTTAATCGATTTATTTTATATTCTGTAAAAATAATACAAGCTTAATAATTGTTCTAAAAGAAACAATGTATTGCTTGATTGCAACTAAGCTTATAGTTAACAACTAACCAATTATTAATCATAGGTAGCCACTACAATTACACAATAAATTCGCGATTCACATCCTGCTAACATTTTTATCCTTGCTAAAAGGTGACACAAGTATTTGCCATTCTACAGAGTTCAGATTGCTTGATTACATCAGACGGTCTACGTAAAGTGAGATGACTATAGTAAAATATTTGTTTAATACCAGTGGTGTAGTGTTTTGCGACACCTCAGCACAAAAGTGGCTATGTAGTGGCAACAAAAAGTTAAGTTTGAAAAATGTAAAATTGAATTGCACACAAATTTAGGAAGTCTATCTAGGCTGGTACGTCATCATACAGTGTCTTTAAGCAGTTCGCGTCAAAATGCTTGCAAGGTGGAAGAATGTGCGCCACTGTCAGTTGACACAATGAGATGTTGAGAACGTTGTATAATACGTTATATGAGCAGTCCCTTCACATTAGTAATGGGGATGATTGGTTGAAACAATGTTTGTTGTGTATGGTTTTGCAGAGGTTTGCAATTTTTCAAATTCAGTAAATGCTAATATATTTATTAATTTGTTAGTACAGATACCGAGGACGTATAATAGCAAACTTTTATCAGACTGCTGAAAAGATCAATTAAGCTATTTTACAAAAATATTAAAATATAAGTTTGGAATTTAAATTAAATGAGAAACATATAACATATAAGAGTACTGTCGAAGCTAAAAATCTCTGACCACTCATTGAGGGTGGGAAACGGAAAATTTGGCAGAGCTTGTATCGGGGAAAACCTAAGCGTGAGTCTATTAAGTGGAGAAAATAAATTGAAGATGAATTATATTTTTTTTATTAATTTGCAAAAAAATATCTAACATGCGCAAATTATTGGCTGCTAAATATTTCTGGAAACAACCATCTGTATAAATGTGTGGAACTTTTAAATACGACAAGGAGATAAACTGTTTGTAATTTAAGGAAATATGTTTATTTGACATTTAAAATCAGACAACAGGCGCTCTAAACACAGCTCATATTCTGATATCTTCAATACTAGCTTCGCAGATATTCAGTATATTAACTGATGATCGTTATTTGTATTTTGAATTTTTGTTTCTGTATTTTTCTCTAGCCGTGTTAATAATATCTTCCATGTCCATAATTTTGTTTTTCTCAATATGCATGCAATGTTCAAGAGAAATATAGAAATCTGAAATGTTGTGTAACAAGTAGGAGGCTATACCAAACAGAACGATGCTTCCTCTCCTCAGTCTTATCATGACGGAAGGCAAAAGCATGCAAGCGAGCGAAAAGAGCTTTTGTCTTTCTTCACCAAGATCTGGAAGATAAATATTTAGTTTTGGGCACTCCTTGCTAAAGATTCTGATAGAAGAAAAAAATGTTGTTGTTGTTTGCGTTATTATGAAGGTTGGTGTGATCAGTCGAGCTTAACGTCATCTTGTTTACACTTATATCTCTAATAACGATGAGCACCCTGCAAGTTTTTTCTTTAACCTCTGATGTATTCCGAAGAATGCCAGCATAAACATCTGATACATTGTACCTACTGCAATAGAATTTGTCTTGGAAGACTTGCAAGTGTACTAGCAATGTACTGTTGTAAACAAAGAAACTAAGAGAAAATGTGTCCACGTGTTCATTGACTCGTCTTACAAATTTTAAAATATCACCACTCCTTGTTTCAACAAAACAGACGGAAATACATATCCACGTATATGATGTCTTTTCATATTTTGTCTGAAATTGTATTCATCTTTTAAGAATGACAGCGATTGAGACAGCGAGGAGAAAACGGGGTCAGATTGTACTTCAGCATTTTTTAAATTTTTTTTTAAAATTTGTTTTGCCTGCTTGTAATGCCTCCAACTCTAGAATGTTATGTCTATGTAACAAAATTGCAGTACAAGTTTAGAAAAGTAACTCTTTTCACATACATTTATACGAATGCCTGAAGATTTATGAAAAAGTAGGTGCATATATATATATATATATATATATATATATATATATATATATATATATATATATATATATATATATATATATACATAGTTTTATACGTCATTTGCGGAACACATGGCATAGTTTGCAACAGACAGTAGTAGTATGGAATGGTTTCTTCCTGGGCCTGATTATCCATACAATCCAACCTTTTTCATAGTAACACCCTACTCCCAACCTAAAAAAATGCAAATTTCACAACAACCACAACCCTAATTATTGATCAACACCCTATCTAAACAAAAAAATGTACAAGATTTCACGACCACCTCAACTCCATGTATCCATTTTTTTGTTCTTTCTTCTTTTGCGAACAACACCTTCACACCAATCCAACCCCCAGCATACACAAGCAAGCTTAATTTTTGAACAATCAACGCACTACCAAAAAAGTTTTGCAACCTAACAATTAACCAAAGTTTGTGATGTTTAACTAATGGACTAAATATTTTACAAACTTACAAGTACATCACCTTATTCTTGTCGAGCAATTCAGCTAAACCCTCCAGTTAACAGACGAATTGAACAAATATTTAAAGATATAACATTATACGACGCAGAAGACGACGTTACCAGCAATAACTTTTTTACGTGTAATCCATTGGAATGTTGATATTTACACATTAAAATCTGCCATTGACAATTCAATGAACAAATACATAACTCGGTGTGATATAAAATTTTGGTAGAATCACTTAAACTGGCCGGTATGGCATCTGGAGCTAATAACTGGACAACAATAGAATTACATACACATTATCTGTAATAACTGGACAACAATAGAATCACATACACATTATCTGTAATAATTGGACGGCAATAGAATCACATACATATTATCTGGAAGAAATGGACAGCAATAGAATCACATACACATTATTTGTAATAACTGGACAGCAATAGAATCACATACACATTATTTGTAATAACTGGACATCAATAGAATCACATACACATTATTTGTAATAACTGGACATCAATAGAATCACATACACATTATCTGGAAGAACTGGATAGCAATAGAATCATATACACATTATTTGTAATAATTGGACAGCAATAGAATCACATACACATTATTTGTAATAACTGGACATCAATAGAATCACATACACATTATTTGTAATAATTGGACGGCAATAGAATCACATACACATTATTTGTAATAACTGGACATCAATAGAATCACATACACATTATTTGTAATAACTGGACATCAATAGAATCACATACACATTATCTGGAAGAACTGGATAGCAATAGAATCATATACACATTATTTGTAATAATTGGACGGCAATAGAATCACATACACATTATTTGTAATAACTGGACATCAATAGAATCACATACACATTATTTGTAATAATTGGACGGCAATAGAATCACATACACATTATTTGTAATAACTGGACATCAATAGAATCACATACACATTATTTGTAATAACTGGACATCAATAGAATCACATACACATTATCTGGAAGAACTGGATAGCAATAGAATCATATACACATTATTTGTAATAATTGGACGGCAATAGAATCACATACACATTATTTGTAATAACTGGACATCAATAGAATCACATACACATTATTTGTAATAATTGGACGGCAATAGAATCACATACACATTATTTGTAATAACTGGACATCAATAGAATCACATACACATTATTTGTAATAACTGGACATCAATAGAATCATATACACATTATCTGGAAGAACTGGATAGCAATAGAATCATATACACATTATTTGTAATAATTGGACGGCAATAGAATCACATACACATTATTTGTAATAACTGGACATCAATAGAATCACATACACATTATTTGTAATAACTGGACATCAATAGAATCACATACACATTATCTGGAAGAACTGGATAGCAATAGAATCATATACACATTAACTGGAAGAACTGGACAACAATAGAATTACATACATATTATTTGGAAGAACTGGACATCAATAGAATCACATACACATTATCTGGAAGAACTGAACAGCAATAGAATCACATACACATTAACTTGAAGAACTGGACAACAATAGAATTACATACATATTATTTGGAAGAACTGGACAGCAATAGAATCACATTATGTAGAAGAAAACGTTATTTTATATTTTGCGATTAAAAAATTCCTAAGGAAATATAGTTTATTAAGTTTTATAGAAACCGGACGCAGAATCAAAATGAATTAACATTAAATAGAGATATAGAGGATATCTACGTTTATTGAGTATATATATGGGAATATTTCGCGAACGAAGTGGAAACACTGTATTTTCATTAATGGCGAAGCTATGAGTGACAATATAAAATGTTTAAACTTCACGAGTGAAATATTTCCTTATATTTACTACAAAAATTAGATTTTCTTTCTACTATATATTTTTCCATGAAAACCCGTCTTTTTGTATAGCTTTGTTTCTAGATTCTGTGTCAATGCGATTAACGGCTGCATTGCGACTTCGATAAAAATACGTTCCGAAATTTTACAATAATTTTAGGACAGCGACTTTTTACAAATTTAGATTGTACATTTAATGCTTCAAATTGTGTATTTTGTCAAATTAATTAATGTTTTCATTCAAAAATGAAGAGATTTTAATTTTCGTTAACACATTTGTTGCGCGGATTGATACAGTGAACGTTGCGAGGGGTGGGGGCAATTTAGAAACAGGACAGAACGGTCCAACAGACTTCAGGGCGTAACATCTTTTACACAACATATTTTAATGATTGTGAGTTTACTTGTAAGGATTTTGGTTTCTATTTGTGCTTATTTCTGCATTCAGACGTGAATTTGTGTGTGCTGGCTAGCGTGCAGTTTATTTCAGTAACAGAGGCTGCAACCATATTTCGTTTGTCACTTAATTCTGTTTTGCAGTTGACACTAATCAATGTCTGATTTCTCCACCGTTTTCAAACATAAATATGGTTGTGATTTGAGCCAAAATCACTACTTAAACAATTTTATCATTCTATGTAATCAGGAGATTTTCTTAAAAATATGTACCGTTTGTCGTTGAATGTAACAGGTATAAGATACTGTATGGGTGACACAGAATATCGAATAGCAACAGGTTATGTAAGTTTAGTCACTGACAATTTGCTTAATTCATGTTAAAAACCAATTATAAAAAAGTTAATACTTCAAGCCTGCTCATTGTTGTTTGGGGTTCATTTTCAGGCATTCTTGATGGCGCCTTCTCATTGATTACATAAATGTATACTAGAGGGTCAGCAGTTTTGACACACTTTAAGATCTATTCATCCTGTGATGGAGAGAGAGAGATAGAGAGATTGATTGTGGCTTTAAGGCGCACCAGCTCTGTGAGGCTATTTAGCGCCATAGAAAATGTTGTATGATGAATAATTTACAGATGTTAAAAAGTTCATTATTGACGAGCGATAATGGAATCAAACAACTAAAAGTGAGGGTAATATATGAAGATTCCCGATCAACGGGGAATGTAAATGGTGTGTCGATAAAGGTACTTAGGATTAATGATTGTACATTTATTCCAAAAATACTCGAAGAGATAGCTCTAAAGTTAGATTTTAGAATGGATGTTTACTTCTCTCAAATAATTTAAAATGAAAGACACGTTTACTGTATCAAAACGTTCCTTCATGTGTTGAACATTATAGTAACGATCGCGTGTAGGTTGGAGATTGAAACAATCTATCATAAAATGTTTCACAGTGAAGGGTTCACTACAAGAAACACACTCAGGTGGGTCTTAGCCCTTTAGTATGTAGGAGTGGGTTACATAAGTATGACCAATTCTAATTCTTGCAGTGACTGCCTCGTCTTTACGGATGGTTCTGTAGGAAGTAGCCCAGTCGCCGAGGGTTGGTTTTATTATATGTAGTTTCTTATTCACTGCATCATACCATGATGCCTGCCACTTATTAAGTAAACACGTTTTGATGCTAAGTTTACAATCAGTGTATGATATTTTAAAAACATATGGTTCTAGGGATAGGGCCATTTTAGCAGCGCGATCAGCTTTTTCATTACCTTTAATCCCGATATGGCTAGGTAACCAACAATATATTATATTGTGGGAGGTACAGCTCGGTATGCTTCATGAGAATGTTGATCAATAGTAGATTTTCCAATTTCATATTGTGAAGTGATTGAAGTACTGATAGTGAATCCGAGAAGATGATGGAGTTTAAAATATGTTTGCTTTCGATATATTTCAGGGCAAAGTCTATTGCCATGATTTCGGCTGAAACAATCGAGACACCGTCTGGGAAGCGAACTTTTGTAGTGTGATTTCCACTAACGAAGGCTGCAGCAGCCTTTCCCTTATCCTTTGACCCATCAGTGTAAATTCTTATGTAGTTATTAAATTCGGTAAGGAGTTCGTGATACGTGTTATGCAATAAAGAAGGGTTTGTCTCCGATTTTTTGCCGTCGTGTAGTGTGAAAAGTACTGTTGGTTGTTTAAGTAGCCAGGGAGGTGTTTCAGAAATGGACGTATTCTGGATTTTAGAAAGGTCAACTTTTGTATTGGCAAGGCTGGATGATATTCTAATGCCAAAGGTAGGTACGGCATTTTGTTTGTTTTCGTATGATATTTTGTAATTTGGTTGAAATACAGCCGAAAAGGCAGGATTCAAAGGATTCGATCTTAATCTGAGTGCATATTGTATAGACAGCATTTCTCTACGATGTGATAGTGGTGGCTCATTCGCTCCAGCCAAAAGGCTTTCACATGGGGATTTCCTAAATGCTCCCAGAGGGAGTCTTATTCCTTGGTGGTGAATTGGGTCAAGCATCTTTAAGTATGATTTTCTGGCTGAACCATAAACAACACAACCATTGTCCAGTTTGAATCGAATAAAACTTCTATATAAATTGAAAATGACTTTTCTATCAGCACCCCAGTCAGTGCGTGCTACTACTTTAAGTAAATCTAGCGATTTCAAGCATTTAGCTTTCAAGTTCTTTATGTGTTGAATAAATGTGAGTTTTCTGTCGAAGATAACACCTAAAAATATTGTTTCCTCGACAGCTGGTATAGGTGTTCCGTCCAGTGTGAGTTTAGGTTCATCATGAGGTCTTCGTGACTGACAGAAATGCATGCATACTGTTTACGATTTTGAGAATTTGAAACCGTTGACATTGGCCCAATTTTGAATCTTGTTTATATTTTGTTGCAGTTGTCTTTCAATTGTATGCATGTGCTTTGATCGATAGCATATTAGGAAATCATCAACATATAGGGAGCAATCCATACCAGGAGCCAAACACTTGGTAATTAATGCTATTAATTTTGATGTTGAAAAGCGTTACAGATAAAATACTGCCCTGGGGCACACCCATTTCTTGTTCGTACATATCTGAGAGGGTGGAACCCACTCGTACCTTAAATTCTCTGTTTGAGAGAAAGTTCGATATAAAAGAGGGCAGACGGCCTTTTAAACCCAGATTGTGCAGGTCATTCATGATTCCGTACTTCCATGTTGTATCTCAGGCCTTTTCTAGATGGAAGAAAACAGCTACTAAGTGTTTCTTCTTGATAAAAGCATCGCGAATAAACGTTTCTACTCTAACCAGATGATCATTGGTACTACGGCCATATCTAAAGCCACTTTGGAAAGGAGATATTAAATTATTAGTTTCCAAATACCAAACAAGCCGAGCATTGATTATTCGTTCCATTGTTTTACATACACAGCTCGTCAGCGCAATGGGACGATCGTTGGTAGGATCTGTGCTATCCTTACCTGGTTTGGGAATAGGTATTACTGTTGCTTCTTTCCAGATTTTTGGTACATTGCCAGTGGTCCATACATCATTGAAAATTTCCAAAAGAGCGATTAATGATGGTTCTGGTAGATGTTTCAAAAACTGGCAATGTATTTCATCAGGCCCAGCGGATGTATTATGGGCCTTGTTCAAAGCTTCTATAAGCTCCAAAAGTGAAAACGGTTGATTATAACTTTCTGAATTATTGGATGTGAATTTTAAAGGTATTTTTTCTTTTTGACTTTATAATTTCGATAATCTGCTGAATAATTAGACGATGATGAATTTTTAGAAAAAAAACTATCAGCAAGTATATTAGCTATGTCATGTTTGAAATGGAAGTTTTATTGTCTACTTTTAGATGTCGGAAAGAGTTGTGGTTTCCCTTACCATTTATTTTCCGGATCGTGTCCCATACTTTCTTTATAGAGGAACGAAAGTTTAGAGTAGAAACATATTTTTTCCATGATGATCTTTGACATTCTATAACTGTGCGACGAAATTTAGCCCGGAATATGCGGTATGTACATAAATTTTCGGGCGTCGGGCGATTATTAAATTTTCCTAATTCTTCTCGGCGTTGTCTAATGGCTTCTTTACATTCTTTAGTGAACCATGGTTTCTGTGTTCTTTTAGGGTTCGGTGAGGATTTAGGAATGGATTCTTCTGCAATCTCGATTTCAATGCAAGCATAAGCCCCTCCCCCCCCCCCCGAAACAATCGCTTTGGACGGAATCGTGTAGAACCTACCTATAGCACAGACGAATTTGACACCGTTCTCCTCGATATCATGGCAAACAAGGTTGAAAATAATTTCAGCAATTGCAGCAATTCACGTGGTTATGATATTGATGATGTTTCCGAATCAGAAAAAGTCTCATATGCAAGTACAAACGGACGCCAATCAAGCGAATAATGAACGTGCTATCTCCATTTCTGGTGATCCTGTTGAAGCACAGCGTGATACGAGATGCTCAGTTGAGACTCGTCAGGCTGCTACCCTCTGTACTGCTGGGCGGACTGGCAGATCCGTAAGATCCTTAGCGGCATGACAGACTATGCTGGCTTATGCTGCGTCAGAGGATGTAAAAGGTCATATATCTCTCTCCCCTGCAATACTCTGGGGTGCCATAGGTATCACATTTCATACAGAGTTGGTATTGCTGTTGTTCCCAAGAGCGTCTACATCAAATTTTGCTGTTTAGTTCCATTTTACTAAAATAAGACAACTGAAGGTGAGTAGAAATAAATCAAGGTCAATGTCATTCATTATGTATCTTTATGCTAGCCATTTCTATGAGGGCAATAAGCTAATATATGGCAGTAATGTTTTTAGCTGGGCAACTGATAACCCAATTGGATGGTTGGGCAACTGATAAACCAATTGGATGGTTGGGCAACTGATAACCCAATCACGCCTGTAGAAGTTAAACCGGACGGTTTTATAATCATATCTGTACAAGTCTTAATAGTCTTCAAAGGACAAGCATAGCCTTCGCCTACTTTGAGGCTTTTCTCTTCGAAATTTATTCTCTGCAGTAAAACATGAGCCTTTAAACTTTTTTTAATCTCTGTCTCTCTCTCTGTCTCTCTCTAAAGAATTAAACAGTTTCAGGATTGGCTTTCTTTTTAAGGATAAATGAGATAATAAATTGGACAGATATAAATCACCTGAAGCCATCTTTTGCAGATGGAAGAGATTTTTTCTGGCAACTAGCAGTTCACATCTGATCCATGGTATCTACAAAGGATTATAGCTAGCGCTGTGCTGCAAGATTGTCAGTCTGGTGCCTTTTCATATTCTGCTGGTTTTAATTACCCCAACCTATTTTTGTTTTTAAACCAACTTTTTTTTTTTGTTTAAGCGTAGGTAAATTTGCGATACCTACGGTTTTCCCGTGCATACGACCGTATTTTACCGCATCTCCTCTTAAAGCGCGGAATGGAAATTTACAAAACTTTGTAGCTATGCTGTCTTAAGACGATAATCTTCGACAGGAGCGTCATTATTGGTTCTGGCGCTTGCAGCTCCTGGGAGTGGGGTCAAAGGTCATATATATATATATATATATATATATATATATATATATATATATATATATATATTTATATATTTATATATGACGGATTTTGTGTTTGCACACATGGGTAGGAGCAGTACCCTGACGGGAAAGAGGAGTGTGTGTTGGGGCGGGGGTTATGTAGTGACAAGCGTAGAGATATATGGCCAGCTATCGCAATTGTTCTAGTTTGTTTTGTTTGTACGCAGATTTTAAATAGTTATTCGAACATGTGTACAAAACACTGTCATAAATTGAGGGCTCGTTGTGTATTAGGTGATTATTCATCAGTAACCACTTTTGTTTTTCTTTTATTTAAACGTAGGTCTGATTGTTTGAAGCTCTTTTAATAAATAGTTTTAAATTCTCGTCTATCAGCGCGAAGGACGTTTTCAATTTTATATGAAAGTTGTACAATTAATCTGGCAACAGGAGACATGCCCGTATTTTTTATTCATGGCATATTCTAACATATCTGATGGCGAATGTAGTTTCCTGTTTACAGCTTTTATCTGTAATTTTATATTTATATACTGAGCAAACCATACTCGAGCAATCGGCGTGATTTCATGTTACTTTATTCACTAAATTATTGTGGTGTCGCACTCCAAATGGTTTTCTGGCATTATTCTGTACTCGGATGCTATGATGGAGCATTTGATTAATAAACTGTAATTTTCCTGCCATACATGTATTACAGCCCGCTACAATCTATGAAATTTTTAGACACGTACCGGAAACACTATTCATTTAAACCCATATTATATTCCTTACTTAAAAACTGATTTTGCTCAAAGCAGAAAAAAGGGTAACCAATTAAGCAGAATCTATTTGGTGCCTCATTTTGGAGACAACAAAGCTATCAAATATCTATTTCTACTCTTCGAAATCATCGTTTTGGTCCGACGGATATAGTATTCCGCACTAAGCCAACATTATAGGAATATGATAGCATTTCGTATGCACAGATCAAATTCAAAATATATGATTCGATCCGAACTTATTAAAATATCTCAAAAAGCAAACTTTGGGTAACGCGGTTTATTCTCAAGTCAATTATTCTTGCGCACAAAGCAACAGCAACAAGAAGTTTTCTGGTTGTCTAAAGTTGTATGGCTCGTTGTAATTTATACCATTTAATGTGGCCATAAAGCACGTAGAGAATTGATTTTTCTTTGATTAAAGCTTCCCAAAATACATATATGTCTGACTTAATGTCCAAAATGGTATTTAAAAAGTGACTGATTGATTGATGGATTGATTGGGAGTTTTAATGCGCACCAGCACTGTAAGGCTATATAACGCCGTAAAAAGGTTAGATGATATACGATTTATGTACGAGAAGTGGTTCACAATCAACGCGCGATGAAAGTACAAAAACAAAACAATGAGGTGGTGAGAGTAGTATATATGGTTCCCGATCAACGGTGAATGTAAATGGTATGTATAAAGGGTAATTAGATCATAAAATATATTTAGGGTGATTGACAGTACACATGTTGGTTAAAACTACAAGAAGTAAGTAGGTTGCACACGAGTTATATTTTAGAATAAATGTTAACTTCCTTCTAGAAATTAAAAATACAAGCCAAATTTACTGTATCAAAGAGCTCCTTCATGTGCTGAACATGGTAGTAACGATCGCGTATAGGATGGAGATCAAAATAAAGTGCTTCGCGGTAAAGGGTTCGTTGCAGGAAATGCACTCGGGTGGGTCTTCACCCTTTAATATGTAGGAGTGAGTTATGCAGGTATGATCAATTTTAATTTTTTTGTTTGTGTGCGATGATTACCTCGTCCTTACGGGTCGTTCTGTAGCAAGGAGGCCATTCGCCTAAAGATGGTTTGACCACATGGAGCTTGTTTATTGACAGCATCATTCCATGATGCCTGACACTTACCAAATAAGGATTTTTGTTTGCCGGTGTAAAATCAGTGTACGGCATTTTAAAATCAGATGGTTGTAGAGATAAGGCTCTTTTTGGCAGCACGGTCTGCTCTTTCATTACCTTTAATACCGACATGACTGGGTAACCAACAGTATATTACATTGTGAGAGTAACACAGTTCGGTATGTTTAATGAGAATGTTAGTCAATAATGGGTTTTTCAACTTTCTACTGTGGAATGACTGAAGTACTGATAGTGAATCGGAGAAGATGATAGTATTTTGTATTTCAGGGTAAGATCTATTGCCCTGATTTCTGCTGCAAATATCGATGCGCCATCTGGTAAACGAAGCTTTGTAGTGTGATTTCCACTAATGAAGGCTGCAGCAACCTTTCCACCATCCTTTGAGCAGTCAGTATAGATTCTTGTGTAGTCCTTAAATTTGGAGAGAAGTTCATTGTAAGAGTTATGAAAAATGGAAGGAATTGTCTCCGATTGTTTTCCATCATGCAGTGTAAAAAGTACTTTGGGTCGTTTTAGAAGCCAATGAGGTGTTACAGAGACAGAAGACTTTTGGAATTTTGAAAGGTCAATTTTTATTATTGTCAAGGCTGGAAGATATCATAATGCCAAAGGTAAGAATGACGTTTGCTTATTTGCTTACAAAGTTCTGTAGTTGGATTGGAAAACAGACATACAACCAGGGTCTCAATTTTACGGCATACTTTAAATATAATGCTTCTCTGCAATGTGATAGAGGTGACTCATTCGCTTCAGCATAAAGACTTTCAACTGGGGATGTCCTAAACGCTCACAAAGGGAGTTGTATTGCCTGATGGTGAATTGGGTAAATATGACTTTCTGGCTGAACCATAAACAACGCAACCATAGTCCAATTTGGATCTAATACAGGTCCTATATAGCTTAAGAACAACTTTTCGATCAGCACCCCAGTCAGTGTCTTACTACTTCGAGTAAATTAAGGGCTTTCAAGCATTTAACTTTCAACTGCTGGATGTCTGGAATGAAGATTAGTTTTCTGTCGAAGACAATACCTATAAACTGTGTTTCCTCAACTACAGGTATAGGTGTTCCGTCTTTAGGATCATCGTGTTGTCTTCGTAGCTGACAGAAATGCATTCATACTGTTTTTGATTTTGAGAATTTAAAACCATTGGCAGTTGCCCAAGTTTGAATCTTGTTTATATTTTGTTGCAATTCTCTTTCAATTGTATGCATATGTTTGGATGGATATCATATTTGAAAATCGTCAACATATAGGGAGCAATCCACACAGGAGCCAAACACTTGGTGATGTTACTAATTTTGATGTTAAAGCGAAACAGATAGAATGCTGCCCTGAAGCACACCCACTTGTTCGTACAGATCAGAGAGGGCAGAGCCTACTCGAACTTTGAAATCTCTATCTGAAAGAAAGCTTGATATAAAAGTAGGCAGACGGCCTATTAGACCCAGATCGTGCAGGTCATTCATTATTCCGTACTTCCATGTTGTATCATAGGCCTTTTCCAAGTCGAAGCAAACATCTACTAAATGTTCTTTCTTGATAAAAGCATTGCGAATGAATGTTTCACGTCTAATCAGATGATCGTTGGTACTACGACCAAATCGGAAGCCACTTTGGAAAGGAGATATTAAATTGTTCGACTCCAAATACCAAACGACCATTGCATTGACCATTCGTTCCACATTTTCACAGACACAGTTCGTCAAAGCAATGGGACGGTAGTTCATAGGATCTGTGCTATCCTTTCCTGGTTTATGAACAGGTATTAACGTTGCCTCTTTCCAAGATGCTGGCACATCGCCAGTGGTCCATACGTCATTGAAAATTTCCAAAAGAGTTGTTAGTGAGGGTTCCGGTAGGTGTTTCAAAAATTAGTTATGTATCTCGTCAGGCCCATTGGATGTATCATAGGCCTTGTTTAAAGCGTCCATAAGTTTCAATAGTGAAAACGGTTGATTATAACTTTCTGAATTATTGGATGTGAATGTTAAATGTGTCTTTTCTTTTTGACCTTTCAGCTTTCGAAAATCTGCTGACGATGATGAATGTTTTTGAAAAACTGTCAGCAAGAACATTTGCTATATCATGTTTGGAATTGAAAATTTTATTTTTTAATTTTAGATGTCGGAAAAAGTTGCTGTTTCCTTTACCATTTATTTTGCGGATCGCGTCCATACTTTCTTTATAGAAGAACGAGAGTTTAAAGTAGAAACATAAATTTTCCATGATGTTTTCTTACATTATTTAATTGTGCGGCGACCTTTAGCCCGAAATATGCGGTACCTACTTAAATTTTAGAGCGTCGGACGATTTTTTAAATTTCTCAGTGCTTCACGGCTTTGTCTAATGGATTCTTTAAATCTTCAGTGAATCATGTTTGTTTGTTTGTTTTTTTTTTTTTTTTTTTTTTTTTTTTTTTTTGTTTTTTTGTGGTCTTTTAGAGTTAGATGAGGACTTAGGAATGGATTCTTCTGCAATCTCAAGCAAAATAGATGTTAAGCGTTGAACAGAATCATTCACGTTTATAAAGGTATCTCTGTCAAGTCTAGTTTTGTAAAGCGTTTCAAACTTGACCCAGTTGCCATTCTTTAATTTCCAGTGTGAAATTGGCTCATCAAAGGTAGAGCTAATGATTTTTAGGGAGACTTGGAAGTGGTCGCTGCAGTGAAGGTCATCTGCGACATTCCAATCGTAATCCAAAAGCAGAGAAGGAGAACAAATTGACAGATCGATGCACGTATATATACCCGCTCCTAGATGTAAATAATATGGCGACTTGGTGTTATATAGGCACAAATCATGTCTGGAAATGAAATCTTATACCTTTATGCCTCTGTCATTTATGTACTTTGATCCCCATAAAATGTTATGGGCATTGAAAACCCCGAGTAGGACAAAGGGAGTAGGCTGCTGTCGAACGAGGTTGTCTAATTCATTTGTTTGCATGTTGGTGTTTGGTGGTATATAAATAGAACAAAATGTAATCACTCGATGGAGAGTGACGCTTACAACTATGGCATTATGAGGAGCCCTATTGTTCACAACAACGTAAGCTCCTCCTGAGGCCATGTCAACATTCTGAGAGTAGGTGTTAAAAAAGTAGTAATGTTTAAGTGTGATGTTGTATTTATCTTTTAAAAAAGTCTCCTGCAGACACATCACTGCATTTAAAAGCAGAAAAATATAATTGTAGTTGGTTTTAGTCCTCGACAATTCCATTGTAAGATGGTGTTCTTCATTATGAAATTTAAGTAAGGATGGTGTAGTAATTAGTTTAGACCTTTCGGAGAGAACACTTCTATGTGCTTATTTATCAGGAAGTACGGGGTTACATTTTTCTTTGTAGATCTGGAGCTGCCCTGAGGACACTGGGAAGTTTCTTCTGCGTCCATGTCCTCAAAGTCGCCACACCTATTATACAGCTTTATAGGGTCATCAGACCCCTTCTGCTGCCTGCCAGGGTTCAGTTTGTTTTTATTTTTTGGCGATTTTGGTGTTGGGGCATTATTGAATGTTGTCTGTGTGGAGACTTTTTGTATTTTTCTGAGGTTTATAGTGAGGAATATTTGAAAGTGTTGCTGCATCAGGTAGACTTGTTTGTGTCTGTGCATCCTTTGTTATCTTCTGACTGGTTTGTACTATACTTGAGAAGGTTGGGCCATGTAGGGATGTTCTAGATTCTACTATCTTTCTGGCTCCTGGAAATGGCATATTGGAGGTGTATTTCACCTTTTGAATTTCCTTCTCTCGTTTCCAAGTTTCGCAGTCCTTCGAGTTAACGTGATGATCTTTTCCACAGTTTATACAGTGTGGGGTGGCTTTACAGTCAGGTTCTCGATGTGTAGGATCGCCGCACCGGCCACACACGGGGCTTTTGCAGCATCTGTCTTCGTGGTGACCGAACTTTTGAAATTTGAAACATCGAAGTGGATGTGGGATGTATATCTCTACCCTCACCTGCAAAAATCCAACTTTTACTACTTTGGGTAGTGTTGGTGTGTTGAAGGTAAGTATGATAGTGTTGGTTGTCCTGGAAATTGCCGCCACGTTTGATACGGATTCGTGGATACGGATTCATCAGATGGCAGTGACACCTTGGTTCTTCATGATTTCTGTGTTGCCGACTCAAGCCAAGTTACGGCAGCGAATCACGCCCTTGGATGAATTCAGTGAAGAATTAGCAAAAGAGGTTACTGGTATATCATGGAAAGTTTTTATTTTTTGGGATATTTTCAGTTTGTTCTAATCGCTCACATTCCACAAACAAGCAACCCGATTTCAATTTTTTCACGCTTTTTGGCGTGCCGACTAGTCCAAGTATTGTCTTTTCAACTACAAATGGAGATAGTGCAGCAAGCGGTTTCGATGCGTCTTTGGACTGGAAGACAATGAAGCGCGGAAATGAATCCACGTCACATGGTTCATCGTCTATTTTTTTTTGTTGTTGATTTTCCACATCATGTTTTGTTGTATATTCATCACTCATGCTCACCCACCACCACAGAGCCCAACAAGGGGACACTTCTCAAATGCCTGGGATACACAAGAGATATACTCAGCAGGTCAAGATACCTCCCGATTGACCTGTTAAGCCACCTCCTCCTTGGAAACCTGCTGAGAAGGGGAAAAAAGGAGGAAAAGTTAGGGACAACGGTAGTACCAAGAGAGATGCAGGGAGAAAAAGGTAAAGAGTAAGTGACAAAATAAAGTTAAGAAGGTTTGCCAGGGCTTGGCGTGACAGGCCGACTTTTCGGTACAGGGCCCTTCCCGACCACCCGTCTAGTAAGAAATAGTGACCAAAGTAGTGTTGCATCGGGGAGCCACTCATGGGTCTCCCCTGTACTCAACTACTAGGATCATTTCCTCCGTCGACACGGGTCGTAATCCACGGCCTACAGGTTGCCTCCACTCAGTCGCCTCTTACGACATGCAGCGAGAACGCATCGGGTCTGTTCTACAACCCCAAACCCGCAGGGAGGTATTTGAAAAGCATGTTTTACTTTAGTTAAGTACATCCATAGTATGTCCCTTATTTCAAGAATGACCGGATTTAAAGCAAGGCTGAAAAGGGCAAATATATTCAATGTGATAACATAGTCCATGAATTGTTAATTTGTCTGACAATGACACATGAAACAAAACTTGACAGATATGCATATGCTTTAGCTTGATGACAATCAGCATGGTTGTCGGAAGTATAGAACATGTATGTATGTAGATTTTTACGGCACTCAACACAATAGTGGCAATATGGTGCCAACTCAGTGTTCTCCCCCAGGCCTTTTACAGTAGTGGTCCCGCTATGCTATCATTTCAGTCCGCTACGCTTTAGAACCCGCCGCTACGCTATGCGCTTGTGCCGCTACAGTTTCATGTTTCCCGCTATCCTTATAATATTAATCTGTTTAATAAACATCTTGTCACCTAATTCAAGGCCCTATTACTCAAATAATGCTTGTTCTTACCTCTTCTTGGGTATCGAATTAAGATAATCCAGGATAATTACCCACTTACTTGTCCATCATATTTTGTACCTGGCTTGCTTGGCTACCGGTGCATGACCTTTGATGCAGGCCTTGTTTTTAAACTGACATAATTACGTGATCGGACAGCGACGATGGAGTCTACTGGTAGTGTAAAGTTGTATATAGTTCAGAAATTTCCACTGCAAGCTATAAAAGTTACACATATTACGTTTTAAGTTCAGCAAATTCTTGCGAAAAATGGACACACCACCTTCACAAATACGTAAAATTACCCAGCGCCCGGCTAGCCCCATGTTGGTCTGGATACGAAGATCAGCGATTGGCGTCATCAACGGTGAATCCGATTCAGATAGCGTTCCCCCAAAGAAAGAGCATAAGAAATGAAGTACGGGATTCAAGACTGAATGGAAGACTTCATATCCTTGGGTGTAATTTGCTGGATTATATGGAAAGTTTTCCATATTGCTAAATTTTGGTTCAGATCTACTTAATTATCGGGGGGGGGGGGCAATTTCATCGGGTACTGTTATAATATGATAGTTTCGTTTTTATAGCAGTAGCTGTAGTTGCAGTTATTATTGTTGTCGTTATTATTTTCTGGAAAATGTGACAAGGAATGAAAGTTGCATTTTATCCACGAGTTGCTCTTATATTTACATAGTAAAATAGTTTGATCAGCACACCTCAACTTAAGTGGGTGCTGTCCTATTAATTGCTCAAACTTAAGTGGGTGCTGTCCTATTAATTGCTCATTTCTTTTTTTCTATCAATTCATGTAAGAAAAGGAGCAATTTGTATCTTCCAAGTGTGCCTGTTTTGAAAACGTGTAAATAAAAAATGTTGGATTATTCCTTCATTTATATGTGAAATATTTTTTCCAACATTAAACAACTAGTTTGCAATTGGGATGTATTACATGATAAATTAAGTGGTGATATATTTTAGCAGGGTTCAGATCTTGACTGACCCCTGTCAGGAGAGTGCAAAGTTGGATGATGTGCAGGTGGAGTGGCACAATTTAAGGCAGATCTTGGTGCATGTCAAGGAGCACTTGTCCTTCAGACACGCATGGGGAAAAATTGCCTTTTTTGAACAATATTTTAGCTCTCTGACATTGATTCAATGAATAAATTCAACAATGAAAAACACATTGATATGTTGTTCTTAATGGAAAGGAATATGCATTATTTGAGTTATACTGTTGGGACTATTTGAAAACACATCACTGTCTTGACTCTTGAAGAATTTGTCCTTGGTAAATGACTTAGGATTCTAATAGTTTCGGATCTTCTTGAACATCCATTAATAAATTGTATGTTCCATGTTTTCCAGACTGTGAAAGGTAATTCTCTGCGATGAACGGGATCATGAGTGTGTTAAGAAACACTACAGCTTGACACTGAGGGTGCTGAATTACCTTATGACAATTAGTACAGACATGACTTTGCCTAACATACTTTAAGTTTAATATGGCACTCAAAATATACGGGGAAATGAAGAAACGAATGATATTATTTATTTAAATTCAAAGACTAATGAGTCTGACATTAAATCATGTTATAACTTAGGGAAATTGAAGAATACTATGTAAATATATCTACTTTTTGTTTGTATCTTTGATATTAATGATTTCACTTTTATGATGAGAACGTGCATTTTTACAAAACATTGTATGACGCTAACGCGAGTTTACCCTGATTCTATCAAATGTTGCAGGGGAGATCACTGCAAGTAAAGGTCAAGTTCACACAATATACAACTGAAGAATTGCACAAAAGCTTTACGAACATAAACCCTGCAAAATAATATGTATGTGTGTATGTAGTAGCGCTTTACTGTACCTCAGCACAAATATGGCTATATAATGCCAACTAAAGATAGATGTTCGAAAAATGTAAAAATGAAGTGCACATCAAAACACAGAAAGATAAACCGTTCACAATAAATGCAGAAATGAAGTAGGAGATAAAAATATAACAGTAAAATGTTAAAATTCGGTAAAAGATGTATAAAATAAAATATAAAGGTGACACATGAAAAATCCTTAAAACATATGGTAAAATGTTTGCTATACAAACCTCATTTCCTGACAAATTCTAAGATTTCGTCGGGTGGTACATCATCATAGTGTTTTCCTCGAGTTCACATCAAAATACTCTGTCAGAAGTAAAGGGAGCATCGAAAGAATTGGTTCGAAATATATGGAATTAATTTGTACTAGCTAATAAAAACCCTTTGTCAATTACACGTATTTATGATGGTCTTTTGTATGTATGTATGTATGTATGTATGTATGTATGTATGTATGTATGTATGTATGTATGTATGTATGTATGTATGTCTAAATTATATTCGACACTTTCACCTCTGTTACCTCTGTTTAGGTAAGTAAAAGTCAAATTATATCAATCTTTACTTCCAAGTCTAACCAGACATCGATCAGTACGCAAAATTAAATAAATCCGTCAGGCTTGTCATTCTGTAACGTGGATATTCTATTTACTTTGTTGAAGTGGTCATACTGACGATTTTTACGTGCGTAAACTTGTTCATGTCGGGTTTGTTAACCAACTGAAGTTGCCACTGTTGGTATATTTTCAACCAAATCACTAATCACTTAAGGCTGTACATTTTGCCGAATCCAAATGAACTCGTGACAAGAATGGGACGTCAATTAACTGGGTCCGAGTCACTTAAATATGAAAACCAGTCAAACCGTGATGCGAAGGTCATTCCATTTCTAAATAATTGAGCCAAGTAATAAGCAGTGCTAGCCATAGAAACACCCATTCTCTGGATTTCTAGAGACCTTGCGAATTTCTTACATTTTCATATTTAAAATTAAACTGATATCATGCTAAAAAAATGTATTCCATAGGTAAAGAAAGAGAACGATCAGCGAAAACATCAACACAAGAAAGTTTTGTACTTTTTGACATATCCTCACCAAAATTATATCATTAGAAACAAAATGAACGGAGTCGACAATGACTATCAACAACAAAGCAAATTAAAAAAATTATTGCATTATTTCAACACACACGACTACTATAAAATGTATTCATCAAGAGACCAAAAATAGTTTATAACGATTTTGTTCTCTCAGTAATTGGTAGATTTCAAGCGTTCATTGTTTGTAATAATGATGAATGAATCTACGAATGAATGATTGCAGAATAATTTCAGTTTTACCAGATTCTCGCGCAGCCTAGATCTCTCGGAGTCACTTGATATTATTTCAAAGTAGATTTCTCAGAGTCGATAGAGATTATCTAGGAGTCGATTTTTCGGAGTCACTTGATATTATCTCGGAGTAGATCTCTCTGAGCCACTTTGGACATTCTTGGAGTAGATCTTTCAGAGTATTTTGAGATTATCTTTTAATGTATGTGTGTAACAGTGTTTTACAGCTTTAAGCACTAAAGTGGCAATGTAGTGCCAACAAAAGGTTCAGTCAGAAATTGAATTGCACACAAATGTAGAAAGATAAAGCCTTCCACGTAAATGTATGATGATGTACAGGAAGATGACATACAAAATGTAAAGTTGTAAAAATTCTGTAAAATGTATACAAAATAACAGAGATTGGCAACGCATGTAAAATTCTTAAAACATGAAAAAAAATGTTGTATAAACCGTTATTGTATGCATATATATGGTTAACTCAATTTCTTACTGAAGCACTCACCATATAATGAAAGCTTGATAGACAAAGTTTTGGAAATGGAAGATATAACACTTAGGTATAACAAAACATTAAGATAATTTCCGCTTTTCTCACATACCAGTTTAAAAAAAGAAAGTATTTTTTACTTTGAGACGAAACACGAAATGCAGTGAATATGCATGTTCCTGTTCATAATGAACGGCTGGATTGAGCATTATGTATACGTTATTCTCGCTAAAAGACACTGTGGTCCAATGTTTTAACCGTTTTTACGATAAAGGGAATTATGCGATTGTATTCAAATGTCTGTGATACAAAAATGCACTTAAATTTTGTCCTTAACAGTGTCACTGTACAATTTTCGAATCAAGTTAAATTGGATAGCTGTAGCGTTTCCAAAAAGCGTCAAAAATAGTGCTTGGCAGGTAGGCTACTCATAGATCCCTTCAAAAACTGAACATATTCGTTCATACTTCTATATAGACATATCAACTTCATGTGTGCCTAATTTAAGCAGACAAACTGTGCATGATAACACCCGAACCAGTTCCCTTTTATTGGAGTTTACGCGTAAATTAAATTAGCACTGTCGGTCTTTTCCGTGAAAACGACTTTATTACTTTAGGCTGCCCACTTTGCCGATATTAAATGAGCTGAATGGAATTAATTGATATTACTGCCGTGGACCACACAAAATAACACTTCAGGAAAAGCCGAATTTTACAACAGTCAAGAGCAGCCTATGTCGCTCAGTTGGAAAAGCTTGGGTCTTGTGATCTAGATGACGAAATACATTGTATATATAAAAATAGAAATGTCGAAGGTAGTGCGGAGATTTTCTGACCTTGCGACCTAAATATGGTCTTTTCGGAGGAAAATTTAAAGACATAAACAAACACACACGACTAATACACACGATCCAATCCGATCTCCATAGGTACACGTTTTTAATTACTCTCTCTCTCTCTCTAACATCTAACATAATGGATGGCACATACTATGTACGTGACGAAACAGATCACATTGTCTGATTTACATGATTACTATGTGACGATTCGGCTACCCCAAACAAGCTGGAAAATATTTCGTTTTTGTAATGTATTGGCATAATTTTGCATCTTTTGTCCTCACACGATTCGCATGTGTCGCAGCGTGCTTGGTATACAGGTGACTTCAGTTTGACGCATGCGAAATATTCTCGCACTCTCCAGCACCCCACAGGAAGCGCGTGTCCTGAACGCCCCTTTGGTCAATTACTTGGAGAGGGAAATTCTCGTGACATTTACATTTTGCTTGGGCTCTAACTTAATTAAGTGAAATCTATGTAATTGATGTCACTTTCGTCTCACTAGCTCATTTACGTTTGGGAAAAGTGGACAACCTAAAGTGGGTAGGTTCATTTGCATGGTAAAACGCTGACAGAATTAACTTCATTTGCTTGATGAATCCGACAGAAAAACTATTTATCTTGTAGTAATTGACAGCGAGACTTTTTGCGCTAAGTAGATGAGAGTTGAACTGACACAATTACAGGCTGACAAGTTTATTTGATTTCGGTAAAAGATCGTTTGGAAGCGAGCCTGTTAAAAGCTTCACTATGTGATTTTACAAAATTGTTTTCATGTTGACTGGCAACAGCCCTGGTATCATAGTAAAAGGCAGATTAAGGGTAAATTTGAGAATGCTGAAATTTTCTGAAGAACGTCAGGTTTAAAATTCCACCGATTTTACTTTGATTTATCAATTGAAATGAAACAAGTTGATTGGTTATTTATATAACTTCAGCCATGGTGATCAGCTCTAGATATATATAACAAAATAGTTGTTCTCATAACAAGGACTACCGTCTTTATAATGTATGTTCCTTTATTCGGACCTAGGATGTAGTAATGAAGTTTATAGATATGGCATCTACACCACAAAACTAAATAAAATTGCACTGTTGGCAAACCTCCAAAAGTTGCACATTCCGAATATGACATTTTCATAACTTATTAATTTAATCCACATCTGATTCATTCAACATCATATATTTAAATATCAATTCTTATATACAATTTTACGACTAATAGACGTAGTCAAAATAGATGCAAATCGTCCTCGCACTTCACGAAATCAGTAAAACGGCTTGTACTGTATTGCACTGGGAAAGATCACATTCGTATCGCATATATATATATATATATATATATATATATATATATATATATATATATATATATATATATATGTTGTCAACTGAATCCTGAGAACTACCGAGACAAACTCTTGTGATGTAGAATATCAGTGCATGCTTGATACTCTATCTCTCTCTCTCCCTCGGCCCTTGCAAACGTGGTTAAATCTTTTTCACCATACTTGTTTGTTTTGATTAACTGACTTGCCAAAATAAGGTAATACCATATTTCTTCATCTCATCTGAAATAACAGATATTTGATTCAAGTTTGCATATTAATGTAATGACAATTAGGAATTCTATGGCAATACAACATTAAATACGAATCAAAACCTATAGTACACAAAATCTACCTTCCAACAATATTACAATTTGCCTCGTTAAACTTTGTAGATCTGAGGAAAAGATTAGATAAACTTAGAGGAGTAAGAAATTTGTAGCCTATCTCCGTTCTATTGGGAATCTCTTCAATTGCTTTAATTAAAGTAAACTGCCTTATAAAACTGCCCTTTGTATTAAAAGAAACGCTCAAATTAAATGTATTTAGAGTATAGTATCACAATCTTTTGAGTAGTTCTTGTCGACGTTGCTATTATTTAATTTCACGATGAAGAGAATAATTAAATATGCTCAATCATAATAGAGACCATGCCAAAGTATTCATGACATACTCTCATTTACGATGACGATTGAAGATTCTTTAATTAATAGTTTCATACGCTATACACATAATGACTTCCTCGAGCTCTTGTAGAACAGCATGTGCAACTGGGGTCAGACCAACCTTAGTTTTACTATATATTACAAACATGCATTTCTCCAAGCTGAACTCAGACAAACATTCAGATCACACCATGATTCCTCAGGGTCACAGTGCCAGTATAGTTCACTACACTTACCAAGACTTGTCAGTTGTTGTCCAGCATAATGACGAATAATTGGTGATCAAAACTTACCGGGTCAATCAAAATATAGTTTGTGACCGCATTTCACACTTACTTTACATGTGCACTTCTACCGCATTGCTGAATCTCAAAATAAAGAATGATTCTTTGCCAATTATTCAATGGTAAAACTCGGTCACTGTCACGAATATTTCACAGTGAAAGGAACGGCCAAACAAAACCTCTAAATTTAGATATGAACTACTTAGCTGGATACTGACCCGGAACATTTTATTCTGGTTTGATCCCTGTCGGACACATGAAATGTATTCTGTAACACTGACACCACACCACACTATAACAATGCATTTCCAATGAGAAATAATAGCGGAAATGTTAAATAAATTCAGTTCATAAATTCTTCAGTTAGAAACCCAAATTTCATCTTTCCCCATGTTGAAAAATGACTGTTTCAATATCGGCTACCTACACGAGCGCACAGTAGTTCAAACTGCAATGGAAAGAAAACCGTTAAAGATGTTAATCCCAAATAAGAAAGTTATATATTTGACACAATCTCAAATATGAAACCAAGCCTAGTTGCCGAGTATTTTGACAATATTCAAAAAAGGCAGTAATTTAAATTTTCATTAAATTTTAACTGAGACATTTTTAATTTAATTGCATATTCTGAAATCCGTTAAAAATGTAATTTGCCGAAAGCTGCGCAGGAAGAAACTAACTTAAATCACCTACTACACAACTGCTAGCATAGATCCACCAGAGAGTACACAGCTATGTATTAGAGTTGCACATGTGTGGCCAATGAGATGTAAATTAGAAACTGGAATATTGCCCCCACCTCACCCCCTGCTTATTAGGATTCCAAATAAATTGCAGATTATCGATCTGTATCATTGAAAAATGAATGTAGTGAGATCAAGAGTTTCTAACTTAATAACAAAATTGTGCCCAATTGTATCAGCTTGTCCCTATGCTTATAAAAATGCGGTCTGAAACCCTTCGCCAGCACGTACATTTTTGATCTGTTAGCATGAAAGGTGCAAAAAATAAAAACCTATACGCTTCAAGAAGGGCTATGTCCAATATAACAAAGGCATGGCGATTTCCAAAGACCAAGACTCTAAAACGAATCATGCGGATTTAACGGCATTGTCCCACCGACCTGTTGGAGGTATTCGAACACGATATACAAAACCGAACAGCAATCTGATAACAGCCAATCCTGACCAGGTTAATTCTGACATAGACGTGCTTAGCTTTAACATCTTGATCCAATTGTTTGTATGCTATTTCCTGTATGCAATTTTTAAAACTGACGCTATATATTTTCGTTCTCATTTTTTAGGGAATGCGGCTATAAAACACAAAAGTGGTGGAAATGATCATCCAGATGGCATATCTACATTACGAGGTGGCTACGGATTGTCCACTAATGGAGGTATACATACACCAAGACGTTAAGTGGGAATTAGGCTGTTAAAATGTGAGCACTGTAGCTTCATCTCACCTCAATTCAAGTGGTACAAAGAGGTTCCATCCAGCAAACCAGGGTGCAGTGCTGCTGCAGTCAACTTAGGATTTAATGAGTGACTTCAAGAGACACCAATGGGAAATACAAGAGCCATAGATATTCCTCCTGCACGAAGCGGCATGCAAAGGACTGCATATAGAGTAGCACAATTTACAACTGAACAAAATAAGAAAGACATGTCCGAGAAACTAAAACTGGTGTGTGGCGGGACTAATGATCGTGGCAGCACAGACCCTTCCCCATAAATGTTACATTTGATGCACGTTATAATTCTCTTCGTGTGGTTAGTGCAGAGAAACCAGGACACACATCTTCACAAGCTGTTGGAATCGCTTGTGAAACAATGACTGCTCATAAGTATATCATTGCGGCTCTGTGCGAAAACAAATTGTGTTGGACTGGAGCTTGACTCGGAAGAAAAGGATATGATGTTGTCTGCTCTAATGGTCATGCAGACTGTACTGTGAATATTCCATATGTACCAACTCTGAGTTTAAAATGGGACGTAAAATTGGGACGTAGTTTGTGTTTCAAAAAGTTCTAGTTAAGTTTGTGTCTACATACAGTGATACAAAATCAGCCCTTGGATTTTAAGCATATCAAACATTGTATCCCATGTTGTAAATGGAACGTTTAGCTGATCCGACTCGTTTGGGAAAGCCCCAGTTAAATAAATGCAGATCATCCATATTCAGTGATGCTATTTTTCCTGTTGCTTCAACAAGAGAAAGCAAGAAGCAGGCACACAAAGTAATTAGTCAAATCGTTAAGGCCTGCTGCAGCTTAGTATTAAACACCATAATGGAAGAAAATGGAGGTAATATACAGAAAATAAAGATGCTGTTACCCAAAGTTCTTTTATCGCGACTACTCCTGATGCAGGAGATACTCTATGGTCTGTGGCCACAGAAACTACCTCTCTAAAAAAGTTTGAGGTTCTTGGATCAAATTGAAAAAGAATCTGAATATCACAAATAATAACGTGCCAGACCTGAAGTAGAGCGACACACTTTGAATAGGCAGGGCGACATAATATATGCCCATAACAAGTACAGAAAATTAGATCAAGCAAGGAAATCTCACTATAGGAAAGGCGAATTTGATATACCAAAACAAAATGAGGAATACCATTATGCCTAAAACTGACTGAAATACTTAGTTGAGAAAGACGATAACAACCCAAGTATAGCGGAGAAATCTGTAACAACTGTGATGTATTGTGACATTTGCCATCACCGCTTGATGAGATCCATGGATGGATATATATATATATATATATATATATATATATATATATATATATATATATATATATATATATATATATATATATATATATAGTCATAACTTATACCTTGGACCCCTTACCCCGTAATCAGCCAAGAAAAGTGTACATGATGTGAATAGCAGTCTCCTAGGACTAGGTGTAAAGTGGTAACCACACTCCCTAGTTAAAAATACAACTTCCGTCCAAGTAATATTAACAAATATATGCTACTATCCAGGGCCGTGTGCTGTAAAGTAGATAGGGTTCAGATGTGGATGTAGAATAATACATGAATTAGCTATGTATTCAGTTTTGGAGTATCATTAATATTATGATTTTATTGTTATTTTTAGTATTGCACGGTTTTTGAACCGTACAATAAATGTAGGTCAAATCTCGATATTCTCTTTGTAATAAGAATAAAGAATGCGGTCCAGAATTAGTTATTTTTCTTGAACATATATCTTTCAGTTAAACTATTGTTTATCGTAGCCGCTACAACTGTAACATCTAGGATAGCGCTAAAATTGAAAACAGTCGTCGGTGGTTGATGCATTTAAATTAAATAGGTACTAAGGCCGACATTATTGGCTTCAATGGAGAAAAAATAGGACCATGCAGATGGTTTTTTCAACTGACCACTAAGGTACCGCTTATTCGACTGCCAGGTGTGCACTAATCCTTTTGTTTACGCGAGACCGACAGGTTACCACTAATAAATTTTTCTTAAAATACACTGGTCTACAATTTTTTAGACGTCGTCTGCTTCAGAAATAAAATGTGCTATTTATTAGGGATTTTGATGTGCTGAATTCAAATATGACAATTAAAACAACTGACTGGCTACTGTTTCCAAGGTATTTAAGTTTTTACATTTTATGTCTATATATATATTGTGATTAGAACACTAATTCTTATTGGATTATTTGGATTTTAATACACATTACTGTGTCTTTTTTGATTTTTCATTTTAATTATCTAGAAATAAATTGCTTGTTGATTTTTACTTGATTTGTTGGTTTCACTTTCTTTCTGTTACATTTTTTCTAGACCATAGAGTCCTAACAGAAATTGGGGGCTCGTCCGGAATAGAATTTCTTTAAAGCATATTAGAGATATTAAAGTTATCTTTGAAATTCATATTGATTTTGTCTCTGAAATTTTTTTTTTGTCTTTGGCAAAGATTTTAAATAGAGAATTTCTTTTGGTGTGAAACCAACAAGCATTCACAGTGGCATCTAATGTTCAGAATTTCATTTCCAAACCTACCCAGGAGGGGTTTGAATGTATGAGAAAGGATGAGTTGCTCGAACTTGCCAAAAAATACAGTCTGTCTGAGGCGAAAGCAATATTGACAAAACAGGAGATAAAGATTATTTTAATTTAATATTTAGTAGGAAAGGAAATTTTGGATAATAGTGCTTTAAGTTTGAAGAAAAAGCCTGTATCTGGTTCTGACAGGAAATTAAGGGAATTAGAGTTAAAGAACCAGATGGATTTAGAATTAGCAAAGCTTCAGATTCAGAGAGAGAGAGAGAGAGAGAGAAAGAAGAGAGGCAGATACAAATGCAGATGCAGAAAGAAGAGAGGCAGATGGAGAGAGAGAGAAAGAAGAGAGGCAAATCCAGATGGAGAGAGAGAAAGAGAAGAAGCAGATGGAGAGAGAAAAACTGGAGAGGCAGATGAAGAGAGAGAAAGAGGAGAGGGAGATGCAGAGAGAGAGAGAGAGAGAGAGAGAGAAAGAGAGAAAGAGAAATGCAATTTAAATTAAGAGAATTAGAACTGGCAAACTGAGCACACTCCACTCCTTTTAACACAAGTTCAGGTTTTGATGTTACTAGATATATTAGGTTAGTACCCCCTTTTCAGGAAAAAGAAGTAGATAAATACTTTCTTCATTTCGAGAAAATTGCTGAAAACTTGAAATGGCCCAGTGAGCATTGGACTTTGTTATTACAAAGTGTACTTATTGGCAAAGCTCGTGAAGTCTACACTTCACTGTCAGTACAACAAAGCACTGATTATGATGTGGTTAAGGAGTACATCTTGAAAGCTTATGAGTTGGTACCAGAGGCATATCGACAAAGATTTAGGAATTGTAGAAAAGAAACTGGACAAACTCATGTCGAATTTGCAAGGGAAAAAGAACAACTATTTGATAGGTGGTGCTCAGCCAGGAAAGTTGATCAAGATTATGATAACCTCAGACAGCTCGTATTAATTGAAGAGTTCAAGAGGTGCATCCATAGTGATGTTAAAACCTATCTTGACGAGCAGAATGTGGAAACTTTGGAAAATGCTGCTCGTATGGCTGATGATTGTTCGTTGACTCACAAAATTTCATTTGGCAATAAGTCGTCCTCTCAGCAGTTTCTTGATAAAAAACCATTTCAATTTCATACGAGTACTTCCAAATTTCATAACAGCCAACTGTTAGGAATCAAACATCTGATAAGACTGATCAGAAATCCTTATCTCTTCCTACGTGCACTTATTGTAAAATGAAAGGGCACGTTATTTCTGATTGCTTCAAGTTGAAAAATAAGCAACAGAGTAAAGACAGAGCTTTTCTAAATGCTCTTATTTCTACGAGGTCAAGGTCACGGTCTTTTATTGAAAGCAATACATTTGTTGGGTCAAACAAACCCCAATCTGATTCTATTTTGGAGGCTTATGAACCATTCATGTCAGAAGGTTCTATATCACCTATTGGTGATTCTGCCAAGCCTACCCCAATTAAAATATTAAGGTACACTGGAGCTTCTCAGAGTCTTTTATTATCAGGTACTTTTCCTTTGTCTGAGGAGTCTTCTTCAAGTGAAAGTGTTCTTGTTCAGGGAGTAGAGTGCGGCTTTGTAAATGTTCCTCTTCATTGCGTAAATTTGGCATCAGACTTAGTTTCTGGACCTGTGACTGTTGGGGCAGTGACTTCTTTACCCATAGAGGGTGTTCATTTATTACTAGGCAATGACCTTGCTGGAGATAAGGTTGTGGTTAATCCACTTGTAACTGACAAGCCTTGTTTGGATCAGAAAGTTGATCCTGTCGAAATTGAAATCCCTGATTTGTACCCTGCTTGTGCAGTTACTAGAGCTATGGCAAAAAGAGCTCTTGAGAGTGATGTTGATCAGGATATTATTCCTTTAGCTGACACATGTATTGGTCAGTCTTTTGATGAGGTCACTTTTTCCTCAGGTATTGATCAATCAAATGGTATTGATCACAGTGATCCTCTTTTGGCAACTCATTCTCTTTGTTCTAATCAGGGTGACAAACGACAATCCCTTGTCGTTGAACAGGAGCAAGATTCCGAGATATCTTGTTTGTTTCAGAGGGCTATTAGTGAAACTGAAGCCACACAAGTTCCAGTGTGCTACTTTGTGAAAAATGGGGTCCTTATGAGGAAATGGAGACCACCTGAAGTACCCGCTGGTGACGAGTGGTCAGTGAGCTATCAAATTGTTGTTCCTAAGTCATATCGACAGGAAATTCTTAATTTAGCCCATGAAACTCCTTTGGCTGGTCATTTAGGAGTCCGTAAGACTTATCACAAGATCTTGAATCATTTTTATTGGCCGAAACTCAAAAGTGATGTTTCTAAATACTGCAGATCTTGTCACACTTGTCAAATGGTAGGAAAAACCAATCAGAAGATACCTAAGGCTCATCTGCAACCTATTCCTGCATTTGATGAACCATTTAGTAGAATAATAGTAGACTGTGTTGGTCCTTTACCTAAAACCAAGTCAGGCAACCAATACTTGTTGACCATCATGTGTGCATCTACAAGATTTCCAGAGGCAATTCCTCTGAGAAATATAAAAACCAAAACTATTCTGAAAGCTTTGGTGAAGTTTTTTACACTTGTTGGTCTTCCCAAATCTGTCCAGTCGGATCAAGGATCAAATTTTATGTCTGGAAGTTTCCAACAAGTTATGCATGAATTAGGCATCCAACAGTTTAAATCTTCTGCCTATCACCCTGAAAGTCAAGGTGCTTTGGAAAGATTTCATCAAACTTTGAAGAATATGATTCGATCCTATTGCTTTGATACAGAAAAGGATTGGGATGAGGGTGTTCATTTGTTGTTGTTTGCTGTTAGGGAATCAGTTCAAGAGTCGTTGGGTTTTAGTCCCTTTGAACTAGTGTTTGGTCATACTGTCTGTGGACCATTGAAATTATTGAAAGAGAAACTTCTTTCAAACGAAGATTCAAAGATTAATCTTCTGGATTATGTCTCTGATTTCAAATACAAGTTGTCAAAGGCCTGTGAAGTAGCAAGAACTAATCTTCATACTACCCAGTCAAAAAAATGAAATTAATGTATGATAGAAATACACAGGAAAGGAGTTTTAAACCTGGTGACAAAGTTCTGGCTCTCTTTCAAATACCTCAGAATCCTCTTCAGGTTACATTTTATGGTCCTTATACCGTTGAAAAGAAAGTAAATGACTTAAATTATATCATTAAAACTCCTGGGAGACGGAAACAGAAACAACTTTGTCATATAAATATGTTAAAGGAATATTTTGACAGAGATAGCCCAGCTAATTATTCTGTTAATTTAGTTGTACCTCTCCCACACAGTGAAGATATCAACGATGGAATACAATCAGACTATAGTGACTGGTTTAACCAATCTTCCGAATTCAGAAATATTGAACAATCTAGACCAGAAACTTTCACATCTACAACAACAGGAAAGAAATGAACTAAAACAGCTATTACATGACTATGAGCACTTGTTTCCTGATGTTCCTTCACGAACAAGTAAAATTTAGCATGACGTTGACATTGTAGATTCTGCGCCTGTGAAACAGCATCCTTATAGGATGAATCCTCTCAAACAGAACTATTTGAAGAAAGAAATTCAGTATTTACTGGAGAATGATTTCATAGAACCAAGTAAAAGTAACTGGAGTTCACCATGTATTCTTGTTCCCAAGCCAGATAATACATTCCATTTATGTACTGACTATAGAAAAGTTAACAGTGTCACCAAAACAGATTCATTTCCAATCCCAAGAATGGACGATTGCATTGATAAAATTGGAAATGCGAAATATGTCACCAAGTTTGACCTTTTAAAAGGATTCCGGAAAATTCCACTGACGGAAAGGGCATAAGAAATTTCAGCATTTGTAACTCCAGATTGAGTTGATCAATATAAAGTCATGCCGTTTGGAATGAAAAATTCGCCTGCAACATTTCAACGTCTGATGAACATGACAACATCTGGTCTTGATAATTGTGACGCTTGTATCGACAACGTCATTATCTACAACACCACCTGAGAAGATCATTTGGAAACCGTTTCGAAAATTCTTTGATCGACTCAGCGATGCGAATCTGACAATTAATTTGAGCAAAAGTGAGTTTTGCCATGCTTGTGTCACATTTTTAGGACATATTGTGGGACAAGGTCAAGTTAAACCTATAGAAGCTAAGGTCAAAGATATATCTGAATTTCAAGTACCAATTTGTAAAAAGCAACTGATGCGATTTCTAGGTATGGCTGGATATTATCGGAAATTTTGTTCCAATTTTTCCAAAATTGCTGAACCTTTGACAAGTTTATTAAGTAAGAAAACCAAATTTCATTGCTCTGACAAGTGTCAGGAATTTTTTGATAAGTTAAAGGCCATGCTTAAGAATGTACCAGTTCTTTCTGCGCCAAATTTCAGTGAATCATTTAAATTATCTGTTGATGCAAGTGATGTAGGTGTTGGTGGAGTATTGATTCAGGAAGACATAAGTGGTGTGGATCACCCTGTGTTATTTTTCTAAAAAACTAAACAAGCACCAGAAACATTATTCCACAATTGAGAAGGAATGTTTGGCTTTTATATTGGCTTTACAGATTTTTGAAGTGTATGTTACCTCAGCTCTTTCTCCAATTATTGTGTACAGTGATCACAATCCCCTTACTTTCATCAACAAAATGAAAGATACAAATCGGAGACTGTTGAGATGGAGTTTAATATTGCAGGAATATAACATTGACATCAAACACATTAGTGGAAAAGACAATGTGATTGCAGATGCACTCTCACGTGCATATAAATCTTATATTGCTTGATGTAATTAAGTTCAGTATCATAAAACATTTTCTTATGCAAATTTTGGTTATTATAGTATTAGATGTATATTCAAAAGAAAGCTTTATTGCATAAATCTTTCTTTTTCTTTATGAGGGGAGGTGTTATGTATGATGTTTATATAATATTATAGATATTTTAGGAAATTATAAATGTTTCTTGACTTTAATATTTGCTTAAATCTTAATTTTGTTTATCAGAAAAAAAACATGTTTAACTAGTGTCCTTGAATTAGGTTGTTTACTTCAGATTTGAGCTAAAGGATAGTTTTGATCAACAAAATGTTTACCAAATTTGAGGTCAAGGTTGATTTTGTTTACAAATAAAACTGGAAATACCTTAAGAGTTACCTGTCAATGGTCACATGTACATTTATTATTCTAGAATATTCTGTCATGTGACCAATCTTTATATATACCATGTTTAGTGGACAGTTTATCAGTTTCGACATTACTATCAGTCTTATAAAGAGCTATTACAGTTGTGGAAAGTCATTCCAAATTCTCTGAGAGGAATTATTTAAATATTCATTGGATTATAGCAGTGCTCATAGACTTTTCGATTTTGGATTTTTAATTGATGATTTTGGAATTTATGTGAACTTATTCGAAGATATTTTGGAGTACTTCATTTTGACATCAGCACATTAAAGACTACTAGTACATCAGGGCTTTGAAGACCATTGGCTCATCATAACATTCAAGGACACAGCCGTGAATTCGGAACATTCTATATTTAGGACTTGTGATTAGAACACTAATTCTTATTGGATTATTTGGATTTTAATGCACATTACTGTAAGTGTCTTTTTTTATTTTTCATTTTAATTATCTAGAAATAAATTGCTTGTTGACTTTTACTTGATTTGTTGGTTTCACTTTCTTTCTGTTACATTTTTTCTAGACCATAGAGTCGTAACAATAGTCAAAATTTGTCATATATATATATATATATATATATATATATATATATATATATATATATATATATATATATATATATATATATATACATAAAGAAATATAATAAAATGAATAATATAACAAAATGTATAATATAACCTCAAAAGAACTAACTCAAATAATAATATACTCTAAACTTAACTCCAATAATACTAAAGCATAATATATTATATTAATAACAAGAAACTTAAATAACACACTAAAACACCTAATAAAAGCGTTCCGACCCTTAGCACGCGAACGGGCAATCCCCTCCCCACTAGCAGTGTCTCATGGTCCGAACCCTAAGATAAAATAACTAAAAATAATATAACATATCTAAAACTAAATAATACAATGGACTAATAAAATAATAATATACTCTAAACCTAACTCCAATAATATTAATAACATAATATATTACATTAATAACAACAAACTTAAATAACACACTAAAACACCTAATAAAAGCGTTTCTGACCCATAGCACGCGAACGGGCAATACCCTCTGCACTAGCAGTGTCTTATGGTCGGAGCTCTAAGAATAAAATAACTAAAAATAATATAACATATCTAAAACTAAACAATATAATGGACTAATAAACTAACAAGAAGAGAGAGAGAGAGAGAGAGAGAGAGAGAGAGAGAGAGAGAGAGAGAGAGAGAAGAAACTGTATGGTGACAGGTAAGCCACCACACATGCACTCATCACACTCATCAATATAAATAAAAATCAGAACTTAACTCAGAAAATTTGACAAAAAGCCCAAAACATAAATATAAAAGACAAAACACCAACATTATAAAAGAAAAGAATTTAACAAACTAAAACAATACCTCAGGGCGGAGGTCACTCCGAAATTTATAACTAATTCAGGGTGGAAAGGAAAGAAAGTCGGCCCAACAGGAAATACTAGAAGGGAGGAAAGTACGGACCTAGAAACAATGAACATTAGAAAACTTGAACTCTAGGAAACAAAACTAGAGGAACCGCAACTCGAAATTTACTTTAAAAATATAGCCCTAAAACCTTCGGGTACCTCTGAAACTTTTGCGGGACGTCTCTACAGTTCTAACCAGCTATATATGCTGGGACGGACTAAGAGGTGACCAGAAATAAAAAATTTTAAAAATATTTTAAAAAATTACCCAGCGCCCGGCTAGCCCCATGTTGGCCCGGCTATGAAAATCAGAAATTGGCATCACCAATAGCGGCAGTGATTCTGATTCCGATAGCGTCATCATGATTTCCACAAAGAAAGAGATCAAGTTACGAAGGACAGGATTTAACAATGAATGGAAGACGTTATTCCCTTGGGTGGAAATTGCTGGTTAGGATTGTAAGTTTTCCATATCGCAAAATTTTTGGTCAAATCTACTGTGGGGGGGATATATTTTTTAATAGTAGTAACAAGTAGTTGTAGTTGCAATTGTTGTTGTTCTTATTAAATTGTGACGAGGAATGAAAGTTGCATTTTATTCCCGAGTTGTTATTATGTTTACATAGTTTTTACTCTGAGCAAGTGAAATATAGTTTGGTCAGTAAACCTTAACTTAAGTAGGTGCTGCCCTATTAATTTCTCATTTCTCTTTCCTGTCTATCCATGTAATAAACAGAACAATCTTTATCTTCGAGTTTTACCTCTTTTGAAAAGATATAAATAAAAAGTATTCCTTCATAAATATAACTTAAATAGTTTCATCCATATGTTTACTAATTATTCAGTAAAGTCATTTTTAATTTAATTTAAACTTTTGAACAATATTTAAGCTCTATGATATTGATTCAGTGAAGAAATTAAACAATAACAAACACTTTGATATATTGTTCTTAATGGAAAGGAATATGTATTATCTTATTCTGTGATGATTATTTGAAAATACATCACCGTCTTGACTCTTGAAGAATTAGTCCTAGGTAATTCCCTTAATTAGGATTCAGGTAGTTTTGTCTCTTTTTTGCACATCCATTAATAAATTTTATTTTCCATTTTTTTTTTCAGGTTGTGAAAGGTCATTCTCCTCAATGAATAGAATTAAGAGTGTTTTAAGGAACAGGTTGACACAGGGGGTACTGAACTACCTGATGACAATCAATACTGAAGGACAATCCTTAAAAGACTTTAATATTGATGTGGCAGTCAGTATATAAGGCGAAAAGAAGAAAAGACGTACATCATTTATTTAAATTAAGAAACAAATGAAATAGACATTAAGCCTTGTTATAACCTAGGTAAATAAAGAATACTATGTAAATCTATACTTCTTTTTTATTTCATTGATATTAATTTGTTTCACTTTTATGACGTTGACGCGCGATTTTTAAAACATTTTATGACCCTAACGCCCTCACCACGATGCTATCGAAAATTTCTGGGGAGATCACTGTGGTCCAGAAGATTTAACCTGATAGATAGATAGATGGATAGATAGGTCTACAGCATGTACAGAAAGACATATGAACAGAGAATATGCAAATATTCCAGACTGTTTATATTGGGGATAATCATAATATTGGGGACTAAAAATTATTATTATTATTACCAAAATTACATGTATCATCCAACGGCCAGTTGTCTTTCGTCTTCTTCAATCGTGTGCCATGTTTCTCGCGATCTAACGCGCTTGTTGCGATATAATGACGTCATCAACTGCGTCACCAGTGTTCTTAAAGAGCGACAGAATTTAATTATATAGTAAAATCAGACAAAATGAGATTCAAAAAGGTAATTTCCTGTAATTTTTAAAAAATCATAATGAAAATCTGTTTTCACTAATGTCTTTTTTGTGTGAGACATTTTGGCCTTGAATTTTCTATTGTATGCTAAAGATAGCGCCGCCGATCACGTGATGACTTTGTTTACATATTTTGAACAGAAAAACCAATTTTGAGAATTAATACAACTAGATAGCCAATGTAACTATTTGGTTTTAATCATGTGGGTTTCTTATACACCGTAAGAAAAATTTACACTCGAAATGTATATTCACTACGGACTTTTTCTTTTCAGTATTATTTCATAATAAACATATATTCTATATCAAAAGACATTGAATCTATTAGAAATGTGTATCAATTTACCAGTCTATTTTTAAATTTATCTCTCCCTCTGTCTCTCTGTATGTCTGTCTGTCTCTCTCAGTCTATTGAGTCATGTATCTATATGGTATAGAAAAAGCAACTATATGTAAAGAACAAGCAAGCAGTAATGTAAGTGCACAAACCGCATACAGAATTAACGGATTTTTTTTTTTCATTTTTAAATTTATTTATTTTTTAATTTCAAAAACACGGAGACGCTATAAACCAATAATATCCATACCTTGGTCTAACTGGCACGGTCCGGTTATGTGCCACGTGACTTTTGAGTCAGTGTCACGAACCATGGAAGTCACTTCCGGAAATAAGTAAACATACACACGCTCGGAAAAACGGTAATTATGAACTAATGTACATGAATGCCAAAATTTTTCACGCTGATTAAATGAAGTAGATATTGTTGAACACTTTTTATGGTTTATTTGAATCGATTATCATAATATTATAACGAACGCGTTAAAATTCACGTTAAGTGAACGAAAAGTGGTTACTCGAGGCTACAATTGTATCATTGTCTTCAACATAAAATGCTGCTAATGGCCAGAACAGGTCTCCCAACCCTTTTTCAGGAACTCGTGTCAAGGTTGTTCAGGACCGACAACAATGCATTTATTTGCGAACAGCATGTGCATAAAAACAGCTTATTTTCAATTTCTTCAAGTCTTATATGAAATCCACTTCTTGCCACTGAATGGATTATTCATAAGTGTCAGTGACATTTCTTTTTCAGTGCATACAGATTCCATGCTGCAGTACACTGCATCAAAGTATGTGGACAAAAAGGTATGGATTTTGTTTATTATTATTATAAGTTATTCTTTTACACACTCATTGCTAAATGTTATAGGATATTTAACTGAAGGAACTAGAACATCACAATTACCATACTATTTAGCCATTTCTTCACAATCAGAGAACCATCTCCCACCCACCTGTAATGAATTGTGCATGACCAATAGCCCTTAAGAAATGGACAGACCAGCTGAAAACCAGACGAATGGCCACTCTAATATAGCGACACGTGTAAGACATGTTTACATTTTGGCACAGACAAGAAAAACTATTAAGAATATTGAAAAGGTCTAAACTAAAGAAAGAGAACAAATAACAAGACATAACTTCCTATCTAGAAAATGATCTATGATCTATGAATAAGGCAAACGAGATTTGATGCAAGAAGCGATCAGCACAATAACGCTATGTTTGTTTGCGTGCCCTAGTTGGATAAATCATTGCGAAGAGATCGTGTTTCATGTGGCGCTATCAATCGTGAAACTTTAATTTCGCTTGTAGCATTACATCCCGGATATAATGCCATTACGAGCAACAAAGATATGAAAGTATTTACATTTTAAGCGAATGTAAAGGTGGTGGATGGATGTGTACATGTATGTATGTATGTATGTATGTATGTATGTATGTATGTATGTATGTATGTATGTATGTATGTATGTATGTATGTATGTGTGTGTGTGTGTGTGTGTGTGTGTGTGTGTGTGTGTGTATGTATGTATGTATGTATTAGGGCTTAAGGACGCATCAGCACAATAGTGTTCATCTGGTTCCAATTAATGGTAAGACTCTAAGCATGCAAATACAAAGTAATGCAGACACATTGCCTAGGAAGATAAACCCTTCCACTTAAAGTTAAACGTAAAGTACTACAAGGTAAAATATAAAAGCTAAACGTGTAAAGACGAAGAATGGCAGGAAAGTTTAGGAAGCTACAAGTTACAAATGTAATGATAAAAAATGACCGCAAAGTTTAGGAAGATAAAAGCTAAAAGTGTAAAGATGCTTCCTTCCACCCAGGGGTGCATCTACAAGAAAGCCTAAGTTACTATCTCTCCCCAACACTCCATACACCCATTTTGAGACGTAGATCTCCCAACTGTTTTTCCATCTATCTATCTATCTATCTATCTATCTATCTATCTATCTATCTATCTATCTATCTATCTATCTATCTATCTATCTATCTATCAAGTTCGTTTTTAAAATAAGTGTTTATTGATTTAGTTATATAATTAGCTGGTATTTTTGTTTGTTAGTGAGAGGAAAAGCGAGAGAGAGAGGTCACACAGCAAGCTCAATATAACGCTCAAGTTTGAATGTGTATTGTTTTATACATATAAACATCACTACGTTAAATACAGAACGACACAAAACTGTTGCGCGTGTTAGAGTCTTCGACGCAGTTACGCTACACATCGGATCATAAAACAAGAATTTACAAAGGAATTGTCTAATTTTAATAGACACAATTAGCTCATGTTGCCTTTATGATTGTCTTAGAAACATATTTTATATTTTATAAGGAACGGCTGTGTTCATAAGGTCAGACTTACATTGTCCTTTACATTCAGAAAAGATGGACTTCAATAAGAACTAGCTCTCTCATCTCTACGTTTTGCTCTTTGATTGTAATACAATTTATCATTCAACTGTAGTACACACTTACCCCATGTCTTTCCGATTTTTCTTCAACTGGTTTGTTCAAGCCATTAATGTATCTAATGTAATTCACATCAGCTTTGTATTTATTTGAAATTGGTCTTAACCTATCAGTAAATTAGTCAAAACTGTGAAAACGTCTGACTGATTATTTTAATTATTAAAAACATATTTCTACACGATAATGGTTTCAATGCCAGTTGTAAGCTCCATTCCAGAAATTTAATTCCATGGTTTTCAAAGATATGCGTTGAGATAAAAATTAAAAAATCCAGACCCATTAAGAGATTTTGATTAAACCAGTCTTACAAAATGCTAGATGGACCATCTGGGAAAGAATAAAACACCTCAAAATTCCTGAGAAAAATTAAGGAACGAACTTCATGGCATATATAAAATGCTTACGAAGCAAATACTTCATTTAGTGGAAGAAGGGTAACTTCCAAGTCTATTGTCGCCCGAAAGTTAATCAAATTTAACATCAAAATGGATGTTATCATATCCTCGTGATAGTAGGCAAAATTATGATCGTCATCATTTACAAATAATAATAATAATAATAATAATAATAATCATCATCATCATCATCTGATCACCATCACTTTCCCCACCATAAGTAGCACCCTCATCGTCATGACAAATGTGAATAAGACGACGAGACAGCCACATCATTATTACAGATTGTGGGGCATTAAGACATGTACGAAACACAATTCTTCTTCTTTGTCTTCAACACTGTCATCACCATTAAAAATGTGAACGGCAGCATTTCGAATGAGAGAACCAAAACATTGATATAAAAAATTTAAGTTATTATTCATTACTATAATTATAATTACGTGATAAATCCAACATGGTCATGAAATAACACTTTTAACTTTTAACGCTGTTAGTTATTAATTCATCATCGTCTGCAAATGCTGACGAAAATAGTGTTTGCGACATGAATACACTTGTATCTTAAATCATAATTTTGTCATTGAAAGGATATTTTGTATGTTTATTTTCTTGTTGGTTTTGTTCTTGTTGTTGTTGTCTTTTTGTTGCTTTTTAATTTTTAATTATTGTGTGATACACATTGGCTTTTCAAGCATGAGAGAGAGAGAGAGAGAGAGCGAAAGAAAAAGAGGAAAAACATTCTAGTCATATCGAACAGAATTTAGATTAGCATCAATAATGTAATACCTGCTTTGAAGAGCTTTGTTGATCATATTGCCTAACACAAACACGTCCCTGGAAGTTTAATCAATTGGAGACTGCTTCATCGCGCGCTCTATTGACAGATTGAATGAGATCAAATATGGCGTTTCATCGAAACTCAGGCGACCAGAGAGGCAATGTCGTGATGGCATTATTCGCAGGAATAATTTATTTGAAAATCAGTCATACATATCAAAGAACTTGCTTCCCGAAACAAATTAATAAGTTCCAATCAATCATATGTTATGGATTTAATCTTGGCATATGAAGAATCAACTTACCGCCTATTTGTTGCCTCGGCGTAAAATACGACTAGTGAAGAGCCAAAATGAAAACGGCTGTGGTAAAAACCAATGGAGGGATATGCATTTGGAAAAGTTGATGTCTCAATAAAGAAGATATCTTATATTCAGATGAACAGGCCGTGTTTAATATGCTCCAGACGTGTATAGAAATAACATCTAATACTTTGTGTAACATAAAACATAAAGTACAGGTATTAGACTCATCTTTATCATACAAGACTACGTAATCCGTTGCACAATGCTTATCGACACATAGTCTACAATACTGACATAGTCTACAATAGTGACATAGTTATATTATGTGATACTTAAGATACTATGATCATTGTTGGCAAATATATTGCTGATGAATACAAAAATATTGACTAAGAAGGTTTTCGGTATTATAGAGCTTTCAGAAAATGAGTCGCTAATCGATGGATACAAGTTTATAAAGAATGACAATTAAACACGATTACAACGAAGTGGTTGGAAGTCCCAAAACACTGCAAGTTCAAATAACGAGGTTGAAATTATAGTTATTACAACGATGAAATTCTCAGGTCACAAGGAAAGATCAGAAGAACCGATTTAAAGAAATGAAGCACGGTTTATACTCGCTAATAAATCGAACACAACTGCAAACAACATAGACACTGGTATACCGTCGCATAATGAGCAGGCAGATCATGGTCTATGTTGTTTATTCTACTGATTACTCCTAAGAAACTGGATAGCCCCAGATCTACTGGCGCATTATGCGACGGCAGATCTGGGTTTTTGCAGTTTGCAGTTGGACTCGACTTAAAAGCGAGGCATGATGGTATCTTTACAATGATTAAGAAATTCATCTCTAAGACTCTTCGAATCATCTTTAATTTCATCGATTGATCTTGAAATACTAGAGAAAAAATATCCCTAAAGCATAAACCCGAAATGGTACGTAAGAGATAAGTCTGGTATTTCGATTAATAAAATCCTTATTTTATACGCTTGAAAGCGGAAAGCTGTTCGGTACAAAATGAGATACACAAAGAAAAATACAATTATTAGAGATAATGCAAGCTGTTAATATAGAAAAGAATGTATTCTTACATCTAAAATGTCTTTGGAAATGCTACATATAAGAAATTTTGACAAATCGATCGATCGAACTTACAACCATTAGTACTTGTAATCAGCCTGATACTAGGATAACAACATGCGCTAGAAAAAATAACAACCTGCTTAAAATTGGAGAAAGGTGTGAAAATTAATTCCAGATATCTAAGAGAACTCAATGCAATACTTCCTCTTTCAGTCGAACAAAAAGAACCACTATTGATATATTTAATGCTTATAAGCTCTGAAGAATTTGCTAAGCAGTGAGTATTTTTTCATTAGGAAATATCTTGACATCTGTAAATAATTAGAATATGTATCTTCAATCGGTTTTGTCTGGATAACTAATTTCAGAAGCTCATAAAACTAAACTGTAAGTAATGTGCTAATTGCTGAACAGGTGTTGTTATAATAGACTTCTCATAAGCGGTTTCTAACATAAGCAAAATTCGAAACTCAGTCATCCAAGTAATTAATTAATTAATATTAGGTAATTATTAAATTAGGTAATTAATATTAATATTAATCAATATTAAATTATCTATATCGTGATTATTAGATTTGGGACAGAAAGTGAGATCCTCACTTCCCCCCTTTTTTTAATTTTCACGATTATGGTTTTATTAAACTTTGTCATAAAAATGGTCAATATAAACTTGTTTCCTGTTTAATATTTATCTGTTGTGAGTTAGGACAAACAGAAACATTGGTGGTGTCCAAACTACTCTACATATTTATACATGGTGGTGTGATAAATGTTACTTTAAATCGAAGTCAAATACGCATCAAAAGGGTATCAAAAGAAAGGTAATTAATAAGTAGTTTAGTGCTTTACCTGAAGTCCCAATGACGTCATAATTACTTACTAGCAAACAAACTGCCTCTTAAAGTCCATTGACTAGAAAGTGACCTATCCATATTATCAGGAATGTTGCTATAGTTATGCTTTTCTTAAAACTTGCAATCTGAAAGATTAAAATCAAATTATCTTACTCTTTTAATACGCAGCTGTTGTGTGATTAGACAAGAGAACCTAATGTGCGAAATAATATGCTATTCCGAAATGGGGGTAGGGGTAAATGTTCATATATATGTACTAAATGATTACGTCCTGTAGTTGGAACAGATCATTCTTCGTACAGAATTTTGAATACAAAACATAGCAGAGCAAGTGCTTTTTTCGCAGATAGGCAATTTTTAAACTTAAATTACACGAAGATCTGTCGAAAAGAAACCACGTGAAATCGAGATATACTTTGTCTATCTGAAGGTGGTACCACAGTTAACATTCGTAGCAACAAGAAGAACAGTTCCATACGTAGTGCCAGAAGCTGAATTATCGGACTTTTTCAGGGTGCTATTAAGATTAGCAATGCTGGGGTGGGGGGTGGTGCAGGGTACGGTGGTGGTGGTGGTGGCGGGTTGCAAATAGGTTGATTCCAATTTGGACCGGGAGATCATCAACTACAATATAAATTACTAATACATCTCACATTCTGTCAACAGCTGACGACATTCAACCGATCAACAAATCCATCAGTGAATATTCTACCATTCAGCATGTGCTTTAATTATCATAAATGAAAAATAGGAGGGGTGAGTCAAGAATACACTTTCGTAACATTTAATTTTGCAGTATTTCAGAAAAACTTCTACTACACTTTTCCAGCATCCCAGGGTATTTCTTTTGTCATTGCGCGTTATGCATGCGATTCGTTTATTTTCTTGGTGCTGTAAGAAACATTATCTGTGGTCATGGTTTTACTGAGGTTGTCATCCAATTAATCGTTCACACAAGTGGTTAAAGAACGTTTTGAGTGGCAAAGACCAATTGTTCAAAGTGTCTTCATAAGCTGGTCCTTGAAGCCCTACAACGGATCAAGCCCCATGCATTCACGAAACAGAACCCCATATCTCCAGTTGTTGGTAAATGAAGCTGACCAAAATATTAAATATCTGACTGAGACTCTGTTTTAAACTCTGTCCCAAAAGTATTCTGATTGCAAGGATAGAGTAAGTCGTGAATTGCTTGGTAACACACCACACTTCTGGAAACAATAGATGGACAAGATTTGGTTGTTGCTTAGCAACAAAAGAAATGAATCTGGTGCTGTACTCTTTATATTTACAAGAGCTAATCACTCTTTAAATCACCATGAATAATCACAGTTATGAAATATATCTTAGTTAGCCATCTTGATCATCCCAAATATATCACAAGCTCAGTATGTGATTGATGTCTTGATACAAAACGGTGGATTCAATATCTGCAGATCAAGTGTTCTAATTTCTGCAAATCATGTCGATTTAAGTACTTGAACAGACACGCAAAAGAAACAGAGGTTACTATAGGATTTAGTAGAAATTTTGAATGCTTCCTATACATATACGGCGCGTGTATTCAAAAGCACGTTATTTGAATGCAAAACAAGGCAACCGTTACCATTACTGGCGAAGATGAATCCGGGTACACGGATTTCAGGCCATCAGAGATGGCAGTAGGTGATGCACACACTGATTCAACATCGAATCCAAATAAGCCGTGTTGACTTTATCATCTAGTGAATAAACTGAATCTGAGCTTTTTAGGGCCGATGCAATTGTGAAAGAAACATTAGAAACGTCTTTCAAAACCAGACTCATCGAAGAACTAACATTTCACGCACCTACAGAATGTATAAGTTACACGCATTTACATCCCAAGCAAGGAGATATCACTAGTTAAAGGTCCAGCAAGTTGCATTATGAAGGAATCTTTTTGGAAAGATTCGTATACCCCCAGAGGAATACTTAGTGTGAAGACTGACAAATCTAAACTGCTAGAAATACTATAGAATGAGGCTCCGCCGATCTTCCTAATAGAAACTAAATATAATGGAATCCTGGCACAGCAGTCATTGATGGAATTGCCGAATACTTTGGGAAATTGGATGAATAGGCTTGACCTGTCTACCCATGGCCAAAGTGAAAAATCAAGATTTATTGACAGATGCATACATTGTTGTCTCTACTAATGAAACGGAACGAAAGCGCCGTGGAACAGAAATGTCTTAGCTTTATGAAGGTCCATCATCCAAACTTCAATCAAGCAGCGAAAGAAAGCTAGCCTTGTCCAACTTATACTGTCAGAATGGAAGAATGAGACGCTGCGAGACTGACAGGTCGTTATATTTTCTTAGTTGGAAGAGATGTTTGTACTTCTTTGACCACCTATGCATCAAGCTTGTATGTGCTAGAACTTTCCTCAGCTCAGGAAGAGGCAGATATGCGAATGTTACTTCATTGTTTTGACAATGCTTTAAAAGAATTATCTTCTTGATCATTGGATCTTTAGATATAGATGTATATTTTGCTTCTCGTGTATTACAGTATTAGATTTGATCAAGGCATTTATTTTGAGCAAGAAACGCAGGCTCATCAATCAAAAAACGGTCATCCAGACACACGGAGGTGATATATGTCTCGCAATGATTGAATTCCATGCAGGCACAGGATGTCAGAATTGATGAAGTCAAACCTCTGAAGATTCTTACCACATCAAGAGTTTACTAAGATATTCTAAGGGCTAGGGAATAATAGTAGCTTGACAGTTTCAGACACGCTTAGTCGAGATATAGAGAAATTTACTTGTTGCATATATTGAAAGTCGTCCTTCGATTACATCAATAAAATAAGTTAAAATTCATCAGAGCTGTACTGACGTTTCAACCTAAGAAAGGTCAGTTGCTCAGTTATGAAGGTCAATTAAGTCTCCCGCCGCCAAGCAGAGTAACACTAAAAATGCATGTACTTAGGTCACACTATTATGCTTTAGAGTTGAAAAATACCTTTCGAGCCCAGTAATTCCCAGCCTAGCGATTCATGGTTGGACGTTAGATGACAATGAATTTCTCTAAATGGAACAGGTGGCATGTGACGTCAATCACCAAGAACTGTTGGACATTCTTGCCTCATCTTCTGACATAAGAACAATCCAGGGTTCTTTTAGAGGATGGTGTCATCATATAAGGTGGCCATTTTAGTCTGGAGATCTATCGAGAGAACGTTTTGATGATGATGATGAACACATGAAAGATGCAGAGAACAAAGGCTTGAGAGAACTGTGGCATTGTATTCCAATTTGAAATCATGTTCACATCCATTCAATGACCAACAGGCGCAATATATTCTGCATACAATTCAACATTCCATACTTGAAATCTAAAATCTATTCATGTGTAAAAGAATAATGATCATGCCTTCATAACGACGTCACTGTTATGCAATTATGTACTTCCTTTAATGCAACAGCTGGTTTATTCTATTTACTTTACATTCAGGCATCATTCATGATTTACATCTTTGTTTAACATGGGTAAAGTTTTGAACAAATTACCCATACACTTATTTCTTCGACTGGTAATATTGTTGATTCTCTATAACATTTCTAACCTTTTTCCATCCCAAAGGCTACTCCATACAGATGACAGGCATACAAATCCTTAAAGTTGACATATTGAACTTCTAGGAAACACTGATCACAAAAATCAGGTAAAGGAGAGGAGTCTGGTAGCCATGGACTTTACGTAGCTTGTATCTATGTACCTTTTAGGAAACTTGATTTTATTATAGCTTGTCGATAACATCTGCTCATCTTTTAGATCAGTGGTTCCCAAACGTTTTTGATCGTGACCCTAAATACCATCTTTTGCGACCCAAAATGCAGTACCAGTATAGCTCGCGACCCGGGGTGAACCACTGTTTTAGATTATACTTGCTAAATCGACATGTTGTTCTCGATTTTCTTATACAACCTGAAACAAAATATTCTGTGTTGTTGGCTGTCTAGTCACGTTGGTATTAAGGGTAACGAAATGGCAGATAAAGCATCAGAAGCTGCCCTGCAGTCACCTGTTTCTGAATGGAAGATACCATTTACTGACTTCAAATATTCTCTAAGTCGGCATGTTCTATATACTTGGCAAAAATAAAACGAAAACTCCACAAAAAAAAGCTTCGGAACAAAGCCATCATTTGAGAATGGCATCCCTCATATACCGTAAATAAAATCGCAGAGACGAGGTGGTATTGTGCTGATCAAGTATAGGACACACATATCTGACTCGTGCATATTTCTTGGAGGATGAACCTTCACTCGAGTGCAAACCCTGCCAGTGTCCACTGACAGTGGAACACATTCTTGTCAAGTATATCGACTTCCACCCTGTGAGACAGACGTCTTTTATATGAACTCAATTTAGAAATTTGTACTTGAAGATGATGTACGACCAGAAAGAATCTTGGGCTTATTGTTATTAATATTTTATTACATATACTTTGTACATAGTTTTAACATGTGTAGCTTGTATATTGTACCCTGCAATACAATATATTTATGTTTATTTTGAAGGCTTTATATTCCTAAATCTTTTGGGGGGCAATTCTTCATCTTATATTTTTAGAACTTGCCTTTTAATCAGCACCTACTTCCAGTAATGTGTTGACCTGCCTTAAAGCCACACACACATACATACATACATACATACATACATACATACATACATACATACATACATACATACATACATACATACATACATACATACATACATACATACACACACACATACAGACATACATACATACCTAACTACATACATACATACATACATACATACATACATACATACATACATACATACTCTTGCTTTATTTAAGACATTTTCTTGTCAAAAATCAGATTCTAGTACAATCACTTTTAGAGAGATTAGATATATAAATGTAGGAGAAATACTGAAAAGATTATTCTTGGGAATTAATGTTGTGGTGCAGGGAATTTGTATACAAGTTGAAAAAATACAGGTTATATTGATTATGAATTTAATATAACGGAGATATATCAGATGAAAGGTTTACCGCTACGTGTGTATATATATATATATATATATATATATATATATATATATATATATATATATATATATATATATATATATATATACTGTACTCAAACACATTTGCATTCTCTTCTAATTAACATTTTGAAGAAACCCTTATGTAATTAATTATGAACTAAAATTTTGCTGACAACCTACCGGCTACGGATGAAAAACTGATTCTTTTAAAAAGCAAGCAAATGACTAGATCATATATATTGAAAATGTGGTAACTCCTTTGTGAAAATAAGAATTTAAAGTATGGTTCGCTCAAACTAAATGTTTCGCTGTCAAAGTAAAGATAAACATACTTCATTAGAAAACTTCCATTACATTTCAAATCATGCAAAGGCAAGTGTGCATTTGATACTATGAACTATGCATAAATCTCTTATGCCAATGAAAATAAGATCCGAAATGGTGCATAAAAATTGAAATCAAAGTAAGGGAGATCATAAAAGTTCAAATCTGCCTGAAATAAGGAACAATACAGCGGATGATCATTCACCTAAGACACCTTAATAGATAGATTTAAAGACATTTCTTTTAAAATTTATTTTGACATGGTAATATTAGATCGGAAAGGATATTTCCAAGTTTCTCTTACCTCCCACCGCGTAGTAAAATGAATCATTATGGGTCCTGCGAAATGCCATTAAACTATTAAAATACATTAAAATTAGAATCATCAGATAGTGCAGAAGCATTGCAGAACCAATTTTGCAACCTGGTGCTCATTGTAAATCTTTGTAGATATCATGAATCAGAATACATTAATTACCAGCTGCTATCCTGGGTCATAATGTCAGTGATGTACATCCTTTTCAAAGGGATGAGATCTAAACGCACCTACTTGATGTAAACAAACTGCATGGGTGCGTAAGTTCTGCATTTTTTTTTTATTTTTTTTTTGATGGGGGGGGGGGGGGTTCCCCGACAGATATATGCAAATCGCTATGCAGATACAGTCTGGGCAATCGGAGACTAAACAGCTGCAAGCAAGTCTCCATTTCATCCCCATAAGAGACCTACAGGTGATTAAAATCTGCTAAAGTTCTCATCCTCTTAGTCTTCAAGGGGATCAGATAAAAATCAACCCCTAAAGCGCGGAAAGTATTATTATATAAGCACGTGTTTATTTTCAAAACAATGTCTTCAGCATTTGAAACCATGTCGTAAATGTTCTGTCTATGAAATAACATGTATTTATCTTGTCATATATTCATCTTCTATTTATTATTTACGTGAATACAATGGTACAGAGACCTCTAATACTGTAAAATCCACAGCTTCTAAAAAGGTTACAAAACACTGAACAACAAAGTCTTTGGTATATAAATATGTGTACATTTTTGGAACACTCTTATATACATAAAAATTTAAACGTAGAATTATCCCTTGGTGAAATTTTAATGGCAATGGGGCTAGTTATGAAAAATGGCAATCGTGTACCGACTCTATGATGTACGAACGGATCTGAATGTTTCACCACTCCTAAATACATAATATTTCCATGGCTAAATTATTCCTCTGTGGCATTCAAATAAAAATGGGTTAGTTATGTTATTAGTGAATAACGACAGTCGTAAACGTCTGAAAATCAAATTTAACATTTAAAATGCCATGATAATGTCATGAACTGTATTGTATTTATGAACTTGTATACTGTCTGGGCAGAAGCAAAATATTATGCGGTTTGTGGTCGTGGACGATACACCTTATAATGACAACTAAGATTTGATTCTTTCCCCAATATCATGTATGCACAGGGCAGTTTAATATAAAATTACCTAATGTGATATTTCATGTTAGTAAAAGTTAAATCAGTAAACAGAACTGACGTAACAAAAAACGGGATCGTGGCAAAAACGTCAATAATTTCCTCGGATGATATTATTTTCTTGGAAAGTTATTTTAGGGCATTTACACTTATGAGAAAGAGGTTCCAATCATACTTATGGCGTCATGTAGTGCCGTTTCCAAATCCGTACTTATGGCGTCACGTAGTACCGTTGCTAAATCCGTACTTATGGCATCATGCAATGCTATTTCTAAATCCGTACCTACGGCGTCATGTAGTGCCATTCCTAAATCCGTACTTTCACGTCATGTAGTGCCGTTTCTAAATCTGTATTTCAGCGTCTTGCAGAGCCGTTTCTAAATCCGTGACGATTCTAGCCATAAAATGAAATAAAGCTATACTTTGGCAATATTCTCACGGCCTTCAACTTCATCTTGTTACGCGAGCAAGGAGCTTATAAGAGTTTATGAGAACGCAAATAATTCCCATTACTTTTCAGAACGAATAGTGTTTGTCGATCTACTTTTTTTCCAATTTACACACTGCAAAAACAGTTTTGTTTGGACTATATTACTATTGTATGTCTGAAACATAACAAGCGGTTTAGCTGGAAGATGACTCCTATATAGCATGTCCCCAGCACTAAGTGATGGAGTCCTAAATTAACGTATCTACGCACCTCTGAGAGCCACCTCCACCCCCACCCCATCGCCGGCCAGTAGGACAGAAAGCGAGATCCTCGTCATATGTCCAAGGCAAAATTGGCAACGGTTAAGCTAATTCGTGTCCTGTATTCTTTACTATTTATATTTAGATATCCATCAATAATTGACCCAGGATTCAAAATGGTTCATTTTCGTTCGATTTAAGTTACATTCAGTATAAAATGGAAAGAATCCGGGAATGCCTTTTGTTTTGTTTTGTTTTTTTTGCATTCGCTATTCCAGCAGTGAATATATTAAAGATCTAAAACACTTTTAAAGGACGACGATCTGCAAGTGATAAATACAGATTTTCAGTACAATGCTTGTATCACTTCGAGTTTGACAGCGAAAGAATGTCGAATTTGCGGGATCCAATAGGTCGGGCGTGATCTGATATCCTTCCGCTATCAAACGAGACATGCACCCAGATCCAGTCGCTCTACTGATGATGTCTTGATTATATACCACAAACAACTGCTACATAATAAAGCTACAAGTTTTATATTCTTGTTATTATATTATTTTGATTCTATCCATCTACTCACATTATACATTGTATCTAAATATAGTCCCTTCGCGCGATCGTTGTTAGCTGGCGTCATCCTTGAAAGCGAAGAATCTAAGTCTGTATCAGATGCGAGTCTGATACAAGGTTTTCAGATGAAGCCTCTGGGAAAAGAAGCCTTTATCATGATTTGTGTAATAATGGATATATAATAAAACATAATCACAGATTCTACATACAATGGCGATACTGTAGACGATAATTAAGTATAAGGCATCATACAATTCAAAAGTTTAGTGTATTTTAGCATCTCGAAATAATTTGGAAATCAATTGAATTAGCTTAAAATTAAAGTGGTCTGCAAATTTGTCATAATTTTTAAGCAAATGCTTTGATGTTTTACAGGTGAAAAATGTCGGTACATAATGAGAAGGAAAAGGCTTTAAATTCTTCGTAAAAAAATAAATCATGTCTGTTTGGAAAATGGGTAAGTTTTATCATTCCTCGACTAGCTCTTATATAACTAAAGAAACATAACAATCAAAATTATGTCTATTTAAACCGAAACATTATATACTACGGTCGGTTATCAACTCATTCACGTAGTCGAATGTTAAGATATAATATTATAGCACATGTATTCATAAATGAAATTGAGAAATTGATTTTTAAAAAATAAAGAACTTTTAATGTCACTAACTGTGCAAATTTTAAATAAAATGTATAGTTCTATCAAATAAATATTAACAAATAAATCCGGCTTTCACACACATATGAAACATTAACATCATCGAAATTTAACTTCAAAAACAGAAATACTTCAGGAATTCTTTGTTAAAATTCTCTTCGAACTCAATAGGCAGCATAAGTAACGGAAATGATGGTTTCTTGTATCGAATTCTCGATTATTCTTTAATATAAGTACGTATGTTAGCTTTTCTCATATAATGGAAGATGTATTATATGCAACACACATTCTGTGTATGTTTCGTGGCAATCACTAATAGTTTCAGCTATTAGGAAGCGAGTGCTTCCAAAACAAACGTTAATCATTATAACTGAAATGGGTCTAATTATCCCCAAGCTTTAGCATCGGAGATATAGTGATATTCTCCGTACGACCGTCCGTCCGTCCGATTGTATGACCGGTCTATCAGATACAGCAGCTTCTACTTAGTGCTTGTTGGAAATTCATGACACTTGGTTTTTATATTGTCCATATGGTAACCATACACAAGAGGGAGGTGTTTTTCCCTCTCCGCTCCCCCGGCATCCATGAGAAAGAGTAAAGGTTCAAATTTATGAAAAAGTCAATAAGACAGTCAAAATTTATTGTACCAGACTTTATGTAGGCACTCTGAGCAGCCAGATTCATACTATATGTAAGAGAATTTCGGGTTTAGAACACACACTGAACAAGTTCGAGATTCAATAATGGAAGCACGTGAGGTGTATATGCGCGATGTAGAGCGGATTGAGAAACCGTTGGTATGCATAAGAAAAACTGCCTGCTAATTGCATACTAGTTAGAAAATAATTATCGATACAGTCGTAACAGCATGCACTTTACTATGCATGCTGTTTATAGTCGTGCGGTATGCTGAGCATGCATCACGTACCACATTTCATTCTAGTCACCATCTGCATCTTGTTTTCTTTACTTTCTTTTTTTTTCTTTTTTGTTTTTGTTTTCATCAACATTATTTTGGAACATCATTTACTGCCCAAAATTGTACATGTACATACGCGACGAGTATGTGTTTTGGTAGGGTTAGAAAGCTAGAGGAGGGAGCATTCACCTCGCACCAAGAAAACATTTGCAAACATGCAATATCCCCATCTATATTAGAGCTTATTTTTGGAGCAACACGCAAATCTTGGCGCAGGGAAAGCGCAAAATATAAAAATAAAATGACCGAATATTAGAATGCAGTACCCCCTCCACCATCCTCTCTCTCTCTCTCTCTCTCTCTCTCTCTCTCTCTCTCTCTCTCTCTCTCTCTCTCTCTCTCTCTCTCTGTGAAGCAAACAATATCTGACAATCGCAAATGATACATCAAAAGTCACTTGATGAGATTAAGATTATGTCAATCATAACCGATACTCATATGTATGAAAGTATGAAAGTGTATTAATGTTACATATCTTTTCCTAAAGTATACAGAACGGACTCCAATATCGATGTTTCAGATAAATTGAAGAAACAATGGTCATTTTTCCAACCTTTATGCGGCAAAGTAAATACAATTGGCTAGGAGTCAATAAATTAAGGCAAAACATACTTTGTGACAATGTATTTAGGTACCTGCCAAGGGTTTTACGGATTTAGCGACAGACACACAGACGCACACACATATATACATTAGATATGCAAATCCATAATTTTTGAATCAATACCTACCAATGTCAGTTTAAAATAGGCAGTCTTTTTCATCATGACATTTCTTACCTACGCATTTATTCAAGGAAGGTAACAAAATCTCGGTTAATTTTAAACAGAGGCATGCATATATGAAATACACTTGTAGCTTGTTGATGCAAATATTAACAAATTTGGGCGGTTGATGTTTTACACCTAAAACGGGATGAGATGTGTCTAAAAGAAGAATATTTTAGGACCTGCTTCCCATAGACAGAAATTGACTGGTCTCGACAGAGGTATCATACATCGGACGTCGATTTCCTTTTAAGATGACTTATTAATTGATATCTCTTAAATATGGATGGCCATACAATGCATAATTTTAATTGGACGATGCATTTTTTTAATTAACTTTTTTATGTCTCTGGAGTTCCGTCTACAACCTGGTACCAGTTATATTATATATATATATATATATATATATATATATATATATATATATATACGTACACACGCGCGTGCAGCAAGTCAGAGAAAACAATTAACTGACCAAACGCTTTCCAGATCCACAAGGCGGACGACACTAACGAAGAATAATTACAATTACAAATCCGTAAATGTAACCAAGATATGTATTTACATTCTAATCTGGGTGCATAAAAGAGCTGTTATCTCACGGCTGAGCACAATGTATTTCCCACTATCATAAAAAGTTCCAATTTTGAGGATGGCCAGTTCTGTTTGTTATCTTCCTTTTCATTGTCGGCACATTGTATATCAATAAGCCTGACATACGGTGGCATTGGCTTACTCACAAATTAAGACGAATGATTCACTCTGATATCATTAGCCTAACTATGTTACTTCATGTCTAAAAACTAAATTATGACCTTTTATCATCCACAAGGAGAGATGGCAGCGCATTATTTTTTGAGCTGGAAACGTGGATATCTTGACCTAATTCAAACAGCTGTTATATAGTCACCTCAGCTAGCGCTTGCCTGTTTCATGCAATTTGTACAAAGCATACATAAAATTAGTTGTAGCATAATTGTGGTATAAGAACAGTCATGATGTTAATAATCACATCAACACATTAATGGCGAAGAAACTGCTAAAGATAACTCCAAATTTCGTTGACAGCTTATGCGATTGGTATAACATTCAATCTCTACGGAACCGAAAGCAACTCAGATCGACAGAAGGGTCTTCGCAAATCTATTGGTAAATCTTTGAACTTATCATCGTTTTCAAAATTATATTATTTGTTCATTCTACTCAGCTGATTGAATCAAGCATGAACAACTGCTTTTCTTAAAAATATAAAAATTACACATAAAAACAGTCAATATCTCAAAGAGTGTCATGTGCATCTATTTAGTTTGGTGTTCAAAGAATTCGATGAATCAAGAACTGCAAAGCAACATATTATATTTTCAGCTTACTTTATTTGTTGAGTCCTTTCTTAGAATCACTAAGAATCACTAATCACAATCACACGTAAATAGCTCTCAGATCCAGTCAGAAATAAAATGACGTGAATCTTTTAGAACATCCTGCAATACAATTGGCCTCAAGTGGAATAGTACCAGTAATTTGTTACAACCCTTGGGTCAACGAAATACTGGACATCCTGCATATAGATTTGTACTAATCCTGCATATAGATTTGTACTAATCCTGCATATAGATTTGTACTAATCATGCATATAGATTTTTGTACTAATCCTGCATGTAGATTTTTGTACTAATCCTGCATATAGGTTTGTACTAATCCTGCATATAGATTTGTACTAATCATGCATAACGATTTTTGTACTAATCCTGCATGTAGATTTTTGTACTAATCCTGCATATAGGTTTGTACTAATCCTGCATATAGATTTGTACTATACAGAATTGTTTGGCAATTAATGGCAACATGGCACGACTTTATCACAATTCTCTCGCATTTAGCAATGTAATTTCTGATCAATAATAATTTCATTTTTCACAAAAATATCTACCACGATCATGCCGTATTGAGGTCAGAAAATATCATTTTAAAATGTTCTAGCAAGCAGATATCTCTGCTGGGAGGTGAATAGGGCTGAATCATGTATTTATTAGCTAAATATCCGTCTGGAAGGTGATACTGGCATGGATTGAAATCTTTAATGTTGTTTAGGGGTAATGGCATGTTCCACTATTTACCTGCTGGTATCATATAGCAGCTGCGTGTCTCTAATATACAAGACTCTGGAAAAGTCATCATTCGATAAGGACGTTAAAATTGATGTACGGTTTTGAAACATCGTTATCTGAAAATTAGAAACATTTTCAAATTATAAATATTTGATGATTCATAAGATAACATACATGCTCCAACCACATGTGAACTGAAAGTTTAGGAATTCACATCATAGCGACGTTAGGTACTTTAATGTACATATACGAGTAATTGTTGATTTTTTTTGTAGGTTAGAGTTACCACCACCCTAGTCACATGTAGTTATAGACACATCGAAACAACTTCGATGAATGCACGTGACTGTATTTCATGCAATCTCCAATAATAGGTAGAATGTCTGAACTTTATCAAACTGCACTGTTTTCACACATTTCCAGGCACAACGAAGTTACTAGTATATCAGATGCAGATTGGGGACTTTACGTGATCACCGCAACCAAAATAATGTAATTTTATTTATTTTAGTGTTCATGTATATATACTTTATAAACAGTCTGAACTGTATGAGAGGCATTGTTATCACAGTTTTCTGGCACGAAGATTGTATATCACAGCTGTAAATTGGAATGAAAGTTATGACATGATATGGTTCTGATTTATCACCATTCACTCACCTACATAGTGCTGACTTATCACCATTTACTCGCCTACATAGTTCTGACTTATTACCATTCATCTCGCCTACATGGTGCTGACTTATCACCATTCATCTCGCCTTCATGGTGCTGACTTATCACCATTCATCTCGCCTACATAGTTCTGACTTATCGCCATTCACTCGCCTACATGGTGCTGACTTATCACCATTCATCTCGCCTACATAGTTCTGACTTATCGCCATTCACTCGCCTTCGTGGTGCTGACTTATCACCATTCATTTCACCTTCATGGTGCTGATTTATCACCATTCACTCGCCTACATAGTTCTGACTTATCACCATTCACTCGCCTGCAATGTGCTGACTTATCACAATTCATCTCGCCTACATGGTGTTGACTTATCACCATTCATCTCGCCTACATGGTGTTGACTTATCACCATTCACTCGCCTACATAGTTCTGACTTATCACCATTCACTCGCGTACATGGTGCTGACTTATCACCATTCACTCGCCTACATGGTGCTGACTTATCATAATTCACTCGCCTACATGGTGTTGACTTATCACCATTCATCTCGCCTTCATGGTGCTGACTTATCACCATTCACTCGCCTACATAGTTCTGACTTATCACCATTCACTCGCGTACATGGTGCTGACTTATCACCATTCACTCGCCTACATGGTGCTGACTTATCATAATTCACTCGCCTATATGGTGTTGACTTGTCACCATTCATCTCGCCTACATGATGTTGACTTATCACCATTCATCTCGCCTACATGATGCTGACTTACCACCATTCATCTCACCTACATGGTGCTGACTTATCACCATTCACACGCCTACATGGTGCAGACTTATCACCATTTATTTGCCTACATGGTGCTGACTTATCACCATTCATCTCGCCTACATGGTGCTGACTTATCGCCATTCACTCGCCTACATGGTGCTGACTTATCACCATTCATCTCGCCTACATGGTGCTGACTTATCGCCATTCACTCGCCTACATGTTGCTGACTTATCACCATTCACTCGACTTGAAAAGTAATTCCTGTTGTACACTGATGTAAATTTTCGCTAAAGAAAATACAGTAACGTGCATTGCTGAGATCAAAATATATCACTTTTACATGTTCATCTGCGCAGGTATTACTAAGAAGAGATTAATAGTTTGAAAAAGTATGTCTGAAATAATTTTGTGTAACAATCAGAAAGGTTGCTCTTGTATACTAGTATGGCTAGAAACCTTGTATGTAGTACAGATCAGGACATGTTAACGGCAACTCCTCCCCACCCCACCCCACCCCCACACCCCCACAAAAACAAACTCACACTGTGTTTTTGCTGTACTTGAAAACACTATGCGTCTAATATACAACGCATTACGTGAAGTCATTGTTCTATAAGAATCTATAAGTTGATATGCGGTTGAAAACAAAATCGGTGTTTTAAAGTCAGAAATTTCATCCGAAAACACGAAATCAGAATTTGATCTAACCGGAAGTAATTATGAATGCTTATTAGCTTTATTTTTGAAAGAATTTAATTCGTTGTTTAGTTGTGCGATGTGCGATAAGTAGTTTAGTAGTTTTCCTTTTTTTTTTTTGTTTTTGTTTTGGATAAGCCATATCCACCTATAGTTGTCGATGGACAAAACAATGTTTGGTGAATTTATGATACTGTATTTCATGCAAACAATTTGACCATAATTGAGAATGTTGAATGTTTGAACTACATGAAAGTACGCCCGCTATGGTCGCAATTTTTGGGACAGCGAATCGCGGGTATATTGGTTACAGAGTTGTGAAGGAAGTGCGACATGGCGCTGTTTTTTCAATATCCAATCGGCTATTCGATACTAAGTTAATTTTCTGCAATGCAGTGTTTATACAGAAAACATAGTTTTCTCTATGCTTTACGCAACAGATAGTATTGTCGAGAAGCCAAAGGTGCAAAACTGTGTTCTAAATCAAATTAAATAACAATCAGAAATGTGATACAAGCGCGGCGGTAAAACCATTTCTGTGGTGCAGACCACAAAGTACAAGTTTCATCTTTCTACTTCATCTTTCATCTTATCTATTTTTGTTTCTATTGTCAGTTAGCCTGAGGTTTTTAATATATTAGAAACTCATAGATACTGGCGCGCACTAGTTATGTGTTAATTCAATCTATCGCCTAATGAGAACGAAACAATCACATAAGTAAAACTACATTGATATGCACCAAAAAAATAAGCTCTTTCTGCTAGAGACGTTCCTCTACGTAATGATTTTTTACACAGAGTACAGGAGCAAGAATTAAATATTTTGTTAAACAAATACAATAATATTAAACCACAAATGATCTGCACATTTTCTAAGAATGACTTCATTAATGAAATATATATCCACCATGTAACACATGGATCAGCGTGCTAACCAGATTTTCGAAAATGTCATCGATCATACTTTGAGTTATTCTTACTCTCTTTCTACCCTCTCATTCTTTCTCAGCGTTTTAAACTTTTGAAATGACATAACATACTTACACTAATTGCATAGATCTTGCATCTGTTAATAACTCATCGTATAATTGTTCCATATTCTAATGTAGTAATGTATTGCACGTTTGAGTCATTTATCTTCATGGCAATATAATTTGAAACAAAATGATCTTTTGAAAGTAACACGCTTATATTCGATCCAAGAATTGGGGATCGGAGAGCTAAGTAAGCGCCACATGGACGTACAGTGTGAAAAATGTTGACGATATGGAACATGCAGGAATTACTGAATGCCTGGATATAACAAGTCAATCCATTTCCCTCCATATTCAACAGCGCAATTGTACTTAAAGCAGGAGAGTAAACCATCGGATGAAGCCAGTTCTGGAACGTCTTGTATAAATGGCAGATAGATTAGAAACCATCTAAAAGAAACAAACCATGAACGTATGGAATGCAGTGGATTTCTTAGTTATCCTAAGGCAAATAATAGTCCTGTACTAATAAAAATAATCCTACTGTGTAGCAGATGTTTTGAATCAGGGATGCGCGGTGAAGATAAGACAAGAGCTAGAGCTTCAATGACCAGAGTTTGATAGGAATGGAAACTTGAGAGAAGAGCGAAATTGTTGTTCAGATAGTGATCATCCTAGAGATGGCTTGTTTAAAAGTTTAAATAATCTACTAGTTAATCCTTCCCTCTGAAGCTTCCTATCTATTACAAATCTAATTTCAGCTCTTTGTAACTTCGGATTCTTGAGATACACGACCCGTGCCCACAATCTACGATCTTTGTGGAATTTACTTTCATCCACCGTTTCAAAATCTGACATAGTTTGAATTATCTTTGCCGCTAATATCACATATCTGCCACACTGGTATTTTCGTAATTTTACATCATGGAAAGATTCTAATAGGAAATTAAAATACACAGCATACACTTTCCATGTTAATTCCTAATATGTTAATCAGAAAAATTTAAAATCAGCATAACTGTGGTAGAGAAACCGGTCTTAATCGGTAAAATATTTTTTTCACAGTACATAAAAATCAATGCTTGAACGACTAATTCGAGCCAAGGCAATGCAAAATACTTTTCAGGAAGTATTATGTAAAGTCGTTCTTAATTACGATCTAGGAAACATAGGGCATCTATTTTGTTTATATATATATATATATATATATATATATATATATATATATATATATATATATATATATATATGATACCTCTCTGAAAGAGTTATGTGCCGAGAACATTAACCTCGAGAGACTTTGATGTCTTTTTGTGCCTATATAATTACAGTTTTTATAAAAGCTCTGTGTTACTGTTATGGCATGGGTTTTTAAAGGTAAAGTGATGTTTATCTCAATTTTGCATATATTGATATATTTGGGGCACTACTTTCGGTCTACTGTCCTTATACTCATAGCAATCTATGACTACACTTTAAGTTCGCAGCCCCAGATCTAATCGCAGCGCAATAGTAACTGCAATTTAATCACGCAATCCTTCCTTAATTCAAATAAGAATCACCATTAATCAAACAACACATACATATACAGTTTTTTTTTGCAAGTAGCTCAGTGTCCTACAGTTATTAGTTCACTTTACACGTCGGAAATAGTGAATGCTTGCAGTTGCGTTGTCGCAAGTGTCGAAAGTGCGCAAGTGACATTATTGATCAATGGCCGTTATTTTCTAATTTTTTTGCATCTGATACCGTGTAAATAGAAAATCCCTTGAAATTAATTACTTCCTTTTGTACAGGCATCTCTGTTTCTAATTATTAAATTTACAAATTACTGTTTTTCTGCAGTTCATCGAGTCGACCGCTACAAACATTAGGTTTTAAATTTCAGGGCGATTGTCACAAGACTTGAAACCATTTGGTTTTGACTAAAAATAGACATGAATAGTTGTATTATCTACAAGATTTTAATGTCTTGATAGCAACAGTCAAGAGGGTTAGCATGATTAAATCAGTAGTTATTACCGTTAAAAGCAACCAGACAATAAGTTCAGCTCTTGTTTGACATAATATCAAAGTTGACTATAGTTGGGTATTCTGGTGCCGCGTCTTGTTTGACATAATATTAAAGGTGAGTATAGTTGTGTATTCTGGTGCCGCGTCTTGTTTGACATAATACCAAAGGTGAGCATAGTTGTGTATTCTGGTGCCGTGTCTTGTTTGACATAATACCAAAGGTGAGTATAGTTGGGTATTTTGGTGCCGCTTTAAGAGCCTCATAATAAAAGAACAATTACGGTATTTGTGACAAAAATAAAATATAATAAAATAATATTGCGTCGAAAAATAAAAAAAGCGGAATTATGAGGATTAAATGCTCATTGATCATTTTTAGTGATGGATAACATTGACTTAATCAATTCACAAATTTACATTAAATTTGGACATTGTTACATTTGTGGAAGATTAGGTCAAATTTTTTCACGGATTTAAACAATATATATTTAATAATATGTTACTCTAACTTCGATTTTCTTAACTTTTGGTCACTATCTACGTTCTCCCGATTACTTTATTCATGACGGCTGTTGAGTCTTCTAATTGATATACAATCCCTTAGTTTGATATTTCCAATCAAGAGATAGCAGACGAAAACTTATTATGTCTTTGGCCATTGTAAAAAAAACAACAAATAAGTGTGCATAACATTGATACCGAAAGGTAGTGACATTTGATCTTAAAGGGAAAAACCGGGCATAATACGTACTCAGTGGAAAGAGTTAATTTTATTTATTACATCTAAACCATTGATCTATTATTTTAGAAGAAATCAGCCCGTAATTGCTCAATTTGTCCGACACGGCAGGTTTGCCATTTTCGTATAGAGGGAGCTGCATTTGTCATTTTACCAGCACTTCCGGTTATCGTTGTCATACTCCAAATAATGGGTTACCTCCCTTTGGAAGGATAATACCAATGCCGCAACAAAATGTAAATTTGGTGGCTAAATGTCACTGGAAGAAAACCGTACGCTTTCATAACTGCTTCACACTCAATTCATACTGCATTTTCTGCGATCTTTCTTTTATAATGGCTCTAGTGCAGAAGTTAAAGATTTTACCAGGAATTCTTTACTTGCAGAGATGGAGAACAGGGCTGACGATTTACAAGGTAGCACGCGGCTGACGTCATAATATACCGATAACGTCATAATGAAGCATATCTGGACAGCCTTACACAGCCTGGTTGTTTATACTTCGTTCTGGATTGGATCAATCTTTCATAATAGATTAAAGGTAGGCTCCAGTCAACGTGCTCATGAATCAACAGGCAAAGACGACGTACTATGGTTTATTCGACCCTGGGGTCAAAACATCCGTCTGATAGCGATATATTCTGAAAGAGCTTAAGCTGTGTGAAGAGCGTGTATTTTGTCGTGTTCGCTGTTACTTGTATTGAATTCGGACCGATCGTCGTGTGTGTGTGTGCGAGAGAGAGAGAGAGAGAGAGAGACAGAGACAGAGACAGAGACAGAGTGATACAGACAGAGATCACGTGCGCATACTAGTATTACAACTGTTAAATGAGCCAGTCGTGAATTTTCGTATACACATTTTTTAAATTGCAAAACATGGTCTAAGAATAGTAAACCAGTTCTATCCGTTAATTTCACCTAATGGCCTCAAAAATAAGAAAATATGATGTGAAGGTAGTATAATGAGACAAATTAACCATGTCAAATAACACTTTCTGTCCTTGATCAATCTGTCGACGTGGGTTCTCTAATGCGATTCAACATTGTAGATTGTAGGTCTACTCGGACTATTTAATAAAACAAAATTCACACACAAAAGTGGAATTTATCGTATTGATATATCTTTGGTATAAAAATGAACTTTCCTATTTTGCAATTTCCATTTATTTCAATCTTTCACCGACATTAACAGGATTGTGATTGAGAAAAGTTGGTTTTTCACTCCTCATTTTGTATAAATTATGTCTAGAATAAGGACCAATTTACAAATTATAAAAATTCTAGTGCATAAATATTTGTTTAAATTGTAATCCATCTTAATTAATATATGCATCCAAAAATTTAATAGTTACCAAAATATGGGAATAAATTGAGATATATAGACTTGTCTGAAATATGTACATCCCAACCATTTTCAACTGCGAAATGATCTGTCACTGGAAGAGAAAGGAAGATACTTTTGTTCATCTTTGTCAACACGGCGCGATTCCTTGATAATAAATGTTCATCCTATATTTTGATTGCCTGGATCGTCAAACCTTTCACAATTGGTACAAGAGCTTATAATTTAATCGGGATTAATGGAGCGATATCACGTTTGGAGGCTGGATTTTCTATTTCAAGGCAATTAAGATAAACCATGGAAAACATATTGTAAAATGGATTGTCTTTATTTCAGATGTGTCAGATTTGCATCAATAAAAGCCATCTGTAATGTACTGGCGATCACGTTCTATCGAAGGAAAATGTTCACATTATTGTGTTCGTTTTTGTTGTTTGGGGGTGGTGGGGGTGGTGAAGTTGTTTTTTCCCCTAAGGTATTGCGGATGTCTTCTGGATATTCATAGTGTTTTGATTAAAACTTATTTTCAAATTAAACGTGCGGCTCATTAATTAACCTATCGCGGAATAGCAAAGTCAAAACACGTGTCGATACCCATGGTCCGCCGACTAATACTAACACCAAAAAAGGTATTATGCATGGCGTTATCACAGGCGCAATGGTAAGCTTGAGGGACATTCTAGTCTAATGTCCGTCAACTAGCCGACTGTCACTATATAACATATACAATTCAAATAACTTCATCATTTTTCAATCAGTCTTTACCAGAGCTTCGGTATATGCTTAGCTATCATACTAGTTCGTATTCAGTATATGCTTAGCTATCATACTAGTTCATATTCGGTATATGCTTAGCTATCATACTAGTTCATATTCAGTATATGCTTAGCTATCATACTAGTTCATATTCGGTATATGCTTAGCTATCATACTAGTTCATATTCAGTATATGCTTAGCTATCATACTAGTTCATATTCGGTATATGCTTAGCTATCATACTAGTTCATATTCAGTATATGCTTAGCTATCATACTAGTTCATATTCGGTATATGCTTAGCTATCATACTAGTTCATATTCAGTATATGCTTAGCTATCATACTAGTTCATATTCGGTATATGCTTAGCTATCATACTAGTTCATATTCGGTATATGCTTAGCTATCATACTAGTTCATATTCAGTATATGCTTAGCTGTCATACTAGTTCATATTCAGTATATGCTTAGCTATCATACTAGTTCATATTCGGTAACTGTCACATTTTTAAAAAAAAATTGATTTTGTATGATGTGACATGCTAATAGACAGGTGTGGTTATTCCTGCTCTGGCGACAGGTCAGGTGGTTTCATGAGAAAAAATACACGCGTAACCCCTTCCTGATTCTATGAAATTCGGTTGGCTAATGCATGCGTTATTTATAATTATGTAAACATATATAATCCACTCTTAGACTAATCTACAGGGAAATTAGAATCAAGCTACGTTGTGCCAACAGATACTAGTTTGCTACGTTGTCTGTAACAATACATCCTACCTCAGATTGCGACTTGAACATTCGACTGCACACGGGAGTCATTACCAGGTATAACGCAAGTCAATAACATTAACAATGAGTGTGTTTTATATCCCAAAATCTACCATATTTTGTGACACTTAACAAAAAACAACAATCATGTAAGAAGAGATTGGAAAAGAAAGATTATGGTATGATCCTTTAATACAAAGAAATTAGTTTTAAGGTCCGCGAAGGGTAAATATATATATATATATATATATATATATATATATATATATATATATATATATATATATATATATATATATATATGGGAAATAACTCGTGTAAGACTACAACAGCTAACAGCAATGGGTGATGACTACCGTCAGAATTAATGCTATCTGAAATTGCTAGGATTGAACTGAGAGTCATATTCAGAAAATAACTAAAGCGTACTATTTCGTTGTTCAGTGAATATTTATAACACGCCTACCAGCTAAGAAGACCGAGTTATATGCCAGTGAGCATGATGATCAACTCATGTGCAGGGATGAATATATTGCTTTTCATATTCTGAAGTGCTGTACATGTCCAAATGTTCGAACATAATTTGATTATTTCTGAATATCTTTGCTTATAATTAAAAAAAAAAAAGTTATTCCCTCAATCAGTGGCAAGTTTTTCTGTGTACTCATTTGGCTCTGCTGTTTATTTGGGGTTGAATTTCCTCATTCCGTCAAGGAAACTTACCATGTTGTATATCATATTATGTGTTCATTTCTCTATCCTCCTGGTCTGAGACATTAATTTATTGTATATCATCACCATATTTTCCTCCCTTCAAAATTCTGGATATTATATTGCCTAATACTACTTTTAGTCTCATACAATGAATAATCAAAAGAGATTGTTTTTCTTTGCTAATAATTGCTGGGGTTTTTTTTTTTTAAAATTATTATTATTTTTTTTATTTTATTTTTTTTTTCTGCCTATTCTGACACGAAATGGAAAAGATCGTACAAACGAAAGACCTTGAACATCAGCTTCTACATAAAACACGCTCGCGACCCATTTGTATTACTAGTGTATTCTCTTTTAAAAGGGCATGGTGTACAATTATTTTCTCTACTAAATCACCAGGTAAAAAATTTCACATTTATAGAATCATCATGTATTGACGAGCCAAAACATAAATACTGTGTTGTTATATTGCAATTTAATCACAGAGTAAATTCCCCATATAAATATCAACCCAGTTTTGGAATATTCGAATGGAATTACAATTGCGCAGCATCGTATAATCGCGTATAATCCAGCAGTAAATGAATTCTGTCCAACTCATTTTTGGTGTAAGAACCCCCATAAAATAAAAAAAATAACAACGATAACGATTGTATGGGTCAGATTTATGGATTTGGGCTGGGAATAAGGAACTATGAATGCTATGTTATTTACAAGAATAGCCAATTCGTATTCTGGCGATTCCTGAAAGCCAAAGAGAAATGCATGGCACGAATGGAAAACAAACGGCTACGTCCATGAATCGAACAATATCTAATTCCTTGAACTATATTAGATGTGCTTTCATGAAATCGTTCATGGCCATGCATCTTTTCCATGATTTATCTGCGGAGCAGATCGGCTTATTGATTGAGTAATATAGTGTATTCATTTGACACTTCCAATTTGAAGGTTCGGGTACAACATATCAGTTACCTCAAATCAATGTGAATCATTCGTAAACTAGCATGTATCTTTAGTGTGTGATTGCATCTGGGGAGGTACGAAGCTAGGTAGACATAAAGGTAAAACATAAATAGGCATAGGAAGATTTTAACACATCCTTCAAAAACGAAAATATCTCTCATAATCAAATATAGCTTCGTTTAAGAAAATAATTTGTGGAGTGATTTCTTGATAAATGTCTCTTTTTTGCCCTTTTTTTTCTATGTTCATCTGTTTATTTATTTCAATTTCTCACGAACAAAGAATATATGCAGATGTACAAACATTGCATGTGAAGTGGTAAAGCTACTGACGGTGCTTGTAAGAGAATGAAAAGATAACAAGGAAGAAAGGGCGGTGGAACATAGAACGGAATAAACTGAGAAGAATATATAAAAAAATTAGGAGCAATAAATCAAGTAAAAATTGATAGATGATGATAGATGATATACAGTTAGTTTGAATTGTATTGGCTTGTGCTACCAATGTAATAATGTCAAATAAAATACATAGAAATAGAAAGTGAATAAGTTTGGCAGTCATTATCCAAATCTGATTAGTTATCTTTCCGCCTGACGGAGAGTAACAACTGTAGAAAGTGAATACTTTGGCCAATCATTATCCAAACCTGGGTGATACTCTTTCCGCCTGGCAATAGAAAGAAAGCGACAAATTACCCTGCATTTTATAATTACATGCAGTTATAAAGAAAGGTTTACTCACTCCTCGTGATTCTTAATCAGACATTAATTAAAATATAATATCTCCCTTCATCTATCTCAATATTTACAACCCTGAATTTCATTTTACACAGAAGACTGATTCAAAATTCCTTCTTACATGACAATGTTTCGAAACTGTTAATGCAGCCAGCTGTTGTTCAATGCCATTACCTTTACAAACATACACAAGAAACCTCTTGCACAAAATGATATTTCGATTTAACTCTGTTTACAAAGCCTTATCGACAAACATTCAGATATTTTATTGATAATTCAACAAACTATTGTATTTTTACAGCGAAGAAAAAAAGGCCCGTTTAGTAAACGTTCTAACTGGGAAAAGTTTCGGTTTCCGATTTCAACATAATTCACATAGAAATAGGAAATACGTCACTCTCTTCCTACAGACTGGTATTATTTTATGCATTCTGAGTTAACAGTACTGTATGTGTCGTACGCCAGTAAAACTAGAGGGCAGGACATTTTTAACTTTATATGAATTGCCTAAGTTTTAATCTAACTCAGTGATCCTAAAACCAAATAGCCTTAAGCCCGAGGCGTGCCAAAAACCTGTGACTAACACCCATGCGGAATGCATATTCTCTACACTTCCCACCAAATATCACCCGTCCCCTATTGTTATTAAACTGAGGCTCCCGATGCACTGAAAGATCATAAGATGGATTTGTTGAGCGGGCCAAAGAGGCTCATTCATGGTAATATTTTGTTTTTTTCTAGAGCACTACAACTTTGTGAAAATGAAAAGTTAAAAACGGTTTCGATGAATTAGAACCCTCATCAGAATTGGTATCAACGTCATTGTTCTTGAATTGTTTTGGACAATAGTCCTCTGGACATACATGGAAGGGCGGTTGATACACACTGGCGCCTTTTACCACTGCAGTCACAGTCCATGATGCACACATGTCTCATCTCTGATCTCCTGTGGAGTTGGGTCAACACTGTTGCTTGAATCTTACTGTCGTATCCTGGGACCCATCTATAGCCCTCTGGACTTCGAAGAGTTGGTCGAGTCAAATGATTATTCGATCATATGGTTCACCTGAAGCATGCTCAGATAAATTCTGCTTGAAACATCTTCTGCGGGAGAATGATCAATATATATATATATATATATATATATATATATATATATATATATATATATATATATATATATATATATATATATACATCTTTATAATGGGCAAGTTTCCTTGATGCAATACGTTCTCCAACAATTGCAGAAAACATAATTTGGTGCTAAATTTGACCTCTATTTGACAGCTATGAAATGACTATCTAATAATTCCAGGTAGCCAGATTTACTCCTGTATATGTTGCACTCCAAGAAAAGCATCAAGGAGCCTACAACCATCTACAAATGTTTGTTTTGGCGTACCTAGAACGACTCGACACATAATTAATTATGTCAACACAGTTCCAATATTGCAACAGATCATTACCAGGCAGGGGACACGTCAGGGGTTTTAATTGTTTCACCCTCGGAAGGAGTGCGCTTACTAGGTGGCTGATAACCAGTCAGAGTACTGGAGTATATGTCGAGGCATTCAAATTGCTGTATTGGTAAACATGTGCAAACTATCAGCATGAATAAATTAGTAAGTTCGGAATGCTCAGAGAAGAAGCCGGTATTACAGAGATCATTTTCACTGAACTGGAATGTGTCCCTAACAACATGATTAGCATAGTTACTGGTCTCGTTGCATCCAAGAAAGCATAGCAGGGGTTTTGCATCCTTCAGGTAAATGGACAATAGCGATTGGCTGACGTAATGCCGGCTTTATCAAGACCATGGTAGTGGCAAACAGTCGTTTTAATACTTTCAGACATCCATTGCATAGAGTGAACACGCCGAGTCAGAAGTTCTTTTCCGACATTTGCCAGCCATAGCAAACTACTGCAGTGTGGCAGCGAGCATCATATTTGAACATGAGCTGACAACTGAACCGCTCCCTTTCAAGATGATGGAGCCATTAAGAGGACTAACGGATTTTAACTAGCCAATATGTAGCAATCTAACTGTGAGGAGTTCACATACCTGCAACCCACAAATGTTCACTGGAGAACATCACGTTATATCGCTAATGAAACGGCTTTGCTCCAGTCACTTAATGAAGCACTTTTCATAACTTTTGATGTATTGAAGTGATTGCTGTCAATATTGTGTAGCAGAATATCGAACGCAGAGTCCATAATTGCGTTCCATAGATACAACAACACAAATTTAGTAAAGCTCAGTGAAAGATAACGACTTGCTGAGAGAAATGTTTCAAATGTCATTTGACTTATTGAATACTAGTCAATCGTTCCAAGAGCATGAACTGTGCCAAATTACAGACCGTTTCTTGACAAATCCTTGAACAAAGCCAGTCTAGAAGCATTTGTTAGTAAATATATTTAATCAGATATATCCGGTCTGCTTCCCAACTGAACATCTATTGTACTGCCTAACTTACACCCAAGAAAAGAGAAAACCAATTCAAGAATACTTTACATGCGATGGATTTATGCACTTCGCAGTCAGAGGCCCGGATATTTGATGCGATGACACTGGCGTCGTTGCTATTGTATTACTATGGCAAAGAACAGCTCACAAAATACATATTCATGAAGTTTAGCTACACAAGTAAAGCAAACCAAAGAACAGATTCATTCCGATAAATACAATTGCTAGTAAGTTGGGAAGCATAGTCTGCAGGAATCTTCCAGCCATACTACAATAACAGGCTGCGAAACCACCAGTGCACTTCGCAGAATTGGTATAAGCACAGCACACAATAAACAAGTGTAACATTCAGTTCAAATTGACGTCCAGTTTTGGATCAGACAGTTCATGATTTTTTTCCTGTAACGCTAACAATCGCGTTTAAGTTATATCATACACGACGTATATCTATATATATCAAACATCAAACTTCAGAGGAATATGAAAGTAAAAGAGAAATCTATTTATCAAATAACTGCATAAATTCTTATGGTTTCTATGTAAGATATTTCACATATGACTTCAAAATGTTTAGTGATGTCAGCTGCTGATGCAAATACGTTGAACCTTAATGGTGCTGGAGCAAGTTACTTCAGATTGCTGATGTTGGAAGCAATGTTCCAGAAAAGATCTGTCTTCTGTGTGACTATGCAACTCGAAACGTTGAAAACTAACATTTTAAAGTTACAGAGACACTGAACAGTTGTTTTCAATTCGGGTTCAAAGGACACACAAACACCAGGTAAGGTGTCCTACAACTTTATGTAAAACTAAAACTTAAATCTATAAAAAAAAATCAAATCCGGTGTTTCTTACAGTACCAAGCCCAGCCACATAACTAACTGCTCTCTGACTCTGTCATTGTTTTAGTAAGGGTTAGAGGTAAGGAATTTGAATAAATTTAACATTTGTGCCTTATCCAAATGCATATAACTGGTCCAGGCTCAATTAGCCTTGGGAAGATAAACAACAGAACTGTGCCTGTTGACAGTCTCTGGTATCAAATATCCATGATGCTGGGATTAATGTTGTGGCCAACTTTAACTACTAACAGATAGAACCTGATATGCACTGAGAGTGAAATTATGGTGATAACGTGTTGTATATATTTTACAATATTTGCAGCACAAAACCAAGCTTAGGTGACTTTGTCGATTCTATGCATGTTACTCGGTATTGTGTAGTGACAAACTCTATTATTGTCATCGTTTACAGCACAAGTATTTAAAAACCTGAAAACTTTCGTACCATAGTAATCTTTCTGATTTAGTAGTCATTAACATTAAAAAAAGGTCTACAGTTATCCTTATTGTTATTTATTTATTTATTTTTGTTATCTTTTTTATTTTTATTACCCCAGACATATATGGTGCCAAGGTTGGAGAACCTTGGACTCACCGTTTACAACAAAAGCATATTGATAATCAGCTCATCAAAGTTACATCCACGATTGTCTGAGGTCTGAAGAATACAACAACAACAACAACAAAAAACCGATAGGAAGGAAGCATGCCTGGAAGAAAATATATCAGACATACATTGCATATCTTGTGAGGAAAGATTTTGCTCAATATTCCCCATTTCACGTAGAATTTTGAAACTAAATTGTTGTTTGTTTGTTTTTTTTGTTTTTTGTTTTGTTTTTTTTTTGTTTTTTTTTTGTGTGTTTTTCTTTTGTGGCTTGGCCATATAGAATTCAGAAAAAGAGTACAAATTTTAAATTTAAATAAGACATTGTAAAATGAACTTATTTGTTATTTTACTTGCAGTATATCTGTGATATTAAGTGATACAAATAACAGAGTTTCGTGCAGCCATCCTTTTCTGATTGGGAAACATTTATCTTTCAAATGGTATAGACTGTGTAATGTTCTGAAGTGGGAATGGATATCTCCGTAACCAGAGGCTTTTAAAGGTTAAACTATTGCTTTATTCGTAATGTATGAAGGTTATATGTAATGCTTGTGCATAAAAGCATTTTTCCATTTACGATTGATGGTAGTAATATGCTGTAGCGTACTAACGGGGGGGGGGGGGGGGTAGACGTGTAGTCTCGGTCGCCAGAGTTCTTGGGGCGCCAAAAACAGCTGAAAACAATTTGGGCCTCGTATTCTGGCCCTTTGGGCCATCATCGTCGCCACGGCCGCCATTTACCCTTAGTACGTCACTGCTGATATGTATGGAATGACAAATTCCCACATTTATGAGAAAGGCAGCTTATCTTCCGTAAAAATTTTGCATATGAAAACTTGATAATAGCTGTAGACCTCCAACCGAAAGAATATCTTTTCATTCCCATGGAAACTACAAGCAGGAGCGCTTTACAGATTATGTTTATTCTAATTAACTCGTGCTAAAATTGGTGATAGATCAATACATCTTTTTGCTATGACGAAACGTCGTTTGCATTTATAGCTTTCCAACATAAGTTCTGAATAGTTAGACGTATAATAATCATCACTTTCGAAAGGACTTTTGTTACTAGGATTCAAGCTGGAATAGTTTTCGTTCAGCATCTATTATGCCGGATATATTGCGTTGTTTCCAAAGGAGAAATAAAGCCGCCACAATTCTACGTTCCACGACAATGAAATTTGATATCTTGAAGCAATCTGAACCGCCTATAAACACATTTTTCATCTGCATTGAATTACCGAAACCTTTGTCCTTATAAATCTAGTCAATCAAAATAATGCATAATACTATGAATTGAAATGCCGTTCAAGAGATCAAACAATTCAACATCAGCATCCTAAGGCTCCCCAAATTGGTTGACTGACACTTATAATTTTAACATTTATCACCAAATAAAGAGATTTTTAAGTTATAAAAAGCGATATCAAAGAGGATGTGAAAGGTTAATGCCAATGGACAACCACACATATTAGCTACGTAAACAGCACGTGCAATTTAAACAAATACATGTAAGGACCAATGGTAGTGAAGCTTTCAACAACTGTTTAGGATATGGGCACATGCGCACTATTGATAGATTAAAAGAAAGTATTGACGTGCAAAGCTGCATAAGCAAGTACGGTATGTAAATACAAACCTTACAACATGCTTTCGTACGTATGTAATGTATGTATTTACCGTTTACACGTATATATATACGTAAGCAAACTTTACCTGCACAAGTAATTAAGTAAATAGAGGTGGGTACGTAGGTAAGCATATATATATATATGTTTTTTATTTATTTATTGTTTTTTTGTTGGTTTAATGGCACTTTTAACACATTACTGGCTGTGTGTCATGCCGATGAAATGGGAGCTACGTGCCTTTCCCAAGGACACACCGAGGCATCTGACCCGGGTTTGCCTGGGCGGGTATTGAACCCGCAACCCGTGGATTACGAGTTCAATTCTCTACCTGTGAGCCATCGCTTCTTATATGCTTATACGTATGTATGTACATATATATGTGCATTTTCGAATAAAGCGTGTAATCTCACTTATGAGAACTGGTCACATTCCATTTCATGGAATACCAACTTAAGGTAAAAATGATGCATATGTGACGGTCATCAGAGTCGTATAATTTAATTCTTAGCAGGTTACATCATGTATGTCTCACTCGGGCAATTATATTATAATGTAATAGTAGTTTATACTCTATTGTAGTAATGTAATAGTAGTTTATACTCTATTGTGGTCCTTTACAAACAAATATGACAAGAATGTGTCTATAACCGCTATTATCTTCAAATTGTCCACCGAGCATTGTTTGGTCGGTTAGTACATCCAGTCAAACTGACCTTGCGGAAATAATTGAACAAAAGCTAATATCCATTGGCTCTGTAAAAGACAAGCAAACTAAGTGTCCAGTCAACTTAAATACTTTTATTCTGTCAAAGGTGACTTAAACATCCGGAGTTTATCTCAATTTCCAGATCGTGTAGGGACTGGGATCGTGTAGGAACTGGGAGTACATGATTACTTGAGGATGAGACGCTAGTCTATCAGAAGTTAACGCCCAGAAGATGCTGGTTCCCTGTTACAACTGTGATAACTGTAGCAATATAGGCAACCTTCCTTGCCTAATGGCACAGTATCAGTGTTCATGATGGGATTGAAACCAACGACTTTCAAATCTAGATCCAGTTTTACTTCATTTCTGAAAATTTCTCCTCATATTGAGATTGCGCAATATTTTGTTTCTGATACTACTGAGAAAACTGGAACCTTTGTCCTAGGTAGAGCTAGAAGATAAAATTTAAAATTCCAATGTAGTTTTTAAAAAGAAAACATGGAACACTTTCATTCTTGATTTAAAGAGTTCAATAATTCCTTCAATTTAACGAACTTTTAACATTTTCTTCAGAGATAAAACCGTACTCTCAACATAATTCAACTGATTATGATTCTATTTTTAATCTTGAATATATAGTCTACACAAGATTCAAGGAGAAAAATCATCGTTATCAAACAAAAAAAAAAAAAAAACAGAAAATCAATTACAAATCTCAAGTTTAGGAAAAAAATTGTATATTTTGTAAAACGTTTTTCTGATTCGTTCGCTGCTGGAATATTAATGTCGTTACATCAATGAGATATCGCGCCTAACCCTTTCAGTATGGCTTAAAAATACTTAGGTCAAGGTACGTAGAAATAAAGTTATTTGGTCTTGCTTTAATATGAGCATACAAGCATCATATCTACTCTTTTCTGCATTCTCAATGGCATAACTGAGTAAAGCAACAGAATGACTGATAAGGAAGAGCGAAAAGAAGGCAAATGTTTAAGATAGCAGACTATATCCTAATATATTCGCTAAAATATAAGATTTTTAAACCAGTCTTCGAATTTTCATTCAAACATGATATGTAAAGGGTATAACGATACACAAGCACAAACGGATTGTTAATAATCTTCAAATTTTCACAATTGTAGCAAAGAAGAAAAGAGGATGGGGAAGTAAGTATTAGCGCACCTGTCCAAAGAAAACAAACAGTTTTCCATTTATTGAAGATGATGATAAAATAAACAAATTACAAAGTCATTCTCGCAGCTGTTTCCCGTATATTCTTGATTAAAACAAACAGCTGTCAACTGCTTTACTCATTAATAACACAACACCCCCCTTCCTCTATCAACCTTTCTGCTGATGCAGGTTGATTACCGTACATTGCTACAATGTGTGCACATTTTGCTTAATTATATTTGGCACCTCACGGACGTCATCGTAAAAAAAAAACAAATCCACGAAACTAACAAAACAACGCTTGAAGTGTATTTCTATTTCACGCTAAAACCGGAAATAATAACGAATAACAAACTTGCGTCTGTTTGTTTATTTGTTTGTTTGCTGTTGTTTTTATTTTTATAAATCAAAGATCTGAGTGTTCAAAACGGATGCCTGTTCAATCTGTATAGTTCTAGATCCAATCAAAATCCAAATTAAACCCATTGACAAATATATATATATATATATATATATATATATATATATATATATATATATATATATATATTGCTGAAAAGCAAACACTTGAACCGATTTTCCCTAGCCTTATCACACACAATTTATTCTTGCAGTAATATTACGAGGTTAAATTGTAAGTTCTCTCCGTTTATATTACGTACAAAATATATATTTCAACTGTCTAATCATGGGATTTATATCAACGCTTTTAGTGCTGTATTTTCTGCTACAGCCAGCATCAAACACAAATAATGACCATGTGTAAGTTAGTATCTGATTATTAAAAAAAAAGTAATCTTACGTCACAAATCCACCCAGACTTTCCGGTATTTTTCACTTTTTGTTCATGGGAAATCAACGCGTAAGTCTATATGGGGCCTTTACTAAAACTGAACATAGTCCTTTCATCATGTTAATGCTTGTCACTGATACAACGTTCATTATTTGACATTATTGTTTACCTGTGTAACAAAACATCTTTCTCTAAAAATGTGCAGGTAATCAATTTTTAACCGAAAAAAGAAGAAAAAAACCCCACTGTAATTACTTACCACAGATCTATGCCTGGATTGGGAAACACCAGTGTATAGTACAAATGTTCGGGAAGTTCGTTTATATTCTTTTTAAAATCATATTTTAATAAAGGTAACTATGCACACTTTTACAGTAACGTTTCAGTAGGATGGCCCAATATATTTTTTTGCATTTTGTTATTTTGTAAAAAAATTTAAAAAAATTATGTCATCATGGATCAAAGACAGTTTAAAACAAAGACCTTCTTGTAATAAATGTAATAGTAACCCTTCGTCTTTTCCTGATTATACATTGCTGCTATATGTATACATACAGAGCTACGAAAAATGAGATGCCAATGGGAAATCAAGTGTTACTAACACAGCTTTGCAGCATGTATGGAGAAAACTGGAAGAATCGGTGAAAGTCTAACAAATTGTAGTTGTCATTTTCTTTCTCAAAGGAATCAAGCAGTAGGTACTATGTCATATTCATGATAAATCCCTTCATTTATCGATTTTGATAAATTTACCCGAGCATTTACTTTTTTTCCAGTCTCATCAAAAAGGCTGAAAAATGAAAATAAAGAAACAAAACAAAACACTACAAACAGAGAAGTTACAATATCCAATACAAATAATACGTGTCTCTTTGAATATCAGAAAATATAATACTTTACAACTAGACTGCAAAAATGTTTGGCTTATTGTATGATAAAAAAAATCTTTTGCAGGAATTAGTTATTATCCCAGAATCATAATAAGAAGCATGAGGTTCATGTGAGATAGTAGCGATTGGAGGGTTTGAAACTGAGTCTGCATGTGAGAAGATTAGCGGCTGCCCATTTAAGATCGATGGTTTACTGGATTTTGTAGTTCCCTCCGCCTGAAAGCCACCTTACTAGATTACAGGGATCATCTAACGTATAAGTGATCATATTTTTGTCCTACATTCCATTATAGAAAAATACATATTGAAGGGTAAATATGTTCTTGCTTGCTTTGTTGATCTATGAAAAGCTTTTGATACTATGTGGAGGGAGGAATCTTTTACAAACTTAAGTGCTACAATATTAAATCAAAGTTCCTAAAAATTACCATAGACATGTACAAGGAGATAAATTTTGTATAAAACTAAACTTTGGATTAACTGATCACATTTGTAATAATGTGTAATAATGTGGGAGTGAAACAGGGCTGCAACCTCAGTCCAAAACTGGTTAATTTATACATAAATGATCTCCCCTGACATTTTCGATTCCTCATATGATCCTGTTGTACTACACGATATTAATATAAATTGCTTAATGTATACAAATGGCATTGTATCATTAGCAACTAGTAGTAATGGCTTACAAAATCGCCATACATAAACTTGATTCATATCTAGATAAATGGGGTTTAACTATCAAAACTGATACAAAAAATATGCATATTAAATAAAGGTCTTAACAATATTAAAAATGGCAATTTAAAATAAAAATGGCAATTTAAAATAAAAATGGCAATTTTAAAATAAAAATGGCAATTTAAAATAAAAATGGCAATTTAAAATAAAAAATAACTGTATTGAGGTAAGTAGAGAATATAAGTATCTTGGTATAGTCATTATAAACTGTGGTAAACCTGATCATGTCTCACTATCAGATAAAGGCAGGAAAGCAATATGTATGATGAAGCAGATACTAGCCACTGTAGACATGCATGCTAAGGTAGGGGTTAAACTTATGAACTCTATTATTCCACCTATTACAACTTATGGGTGTGAAATTTGGGGCCTTGTATCTTGTTAACTCCACAAGCTAGACTCTTACAACTGCCTAGAGGATTTTTTTGATAAAAATGTATATGACAAACTATTTATCAGAAGTTTAAAATATTACTTAGGCATTAATAAATTTAGCAGTAACTTGGCAACAAGAGATACACTGATGCATGCAATCAACCAAAAACTTTTACAAAGATACGATATATGGTGGAAAACAGTATAAATAAAAGCCCTAAGTTATCTGTCTATAGTAAAATCAAGAACAATTTTGTATTTTGAGAGATACTTACTGTTAGGCTTAGAAAAGAAACGGCTACAAAAAATTATCCAGTTTAGAATTAGTGCTCATTCTCTGCAAATTGAAACTGGGCGATACCTAAAACCTGTTATCCCAAGGGATGCTAGGCAATATGGCTTTTGTGTAAACAAACTAGACGATGAAAAACATTGTATTCTGCCATTGTTCAAAGTATGAAGAAATGAGAAAAATCTTATATCATAATTTATAGCCAATTCATAATGACATAGATAAGTTATTTTGCCATTTATTAGACATGTTTGATTATGATATGACACCAATAATTATTCACCACGTATAAGAAATGTCTGTAAAAAGGCAAAGTTTAATAGGGGCGAAGTAAATATGTGTTGACAATCAATTAATCAGTAAACTTGCTAGCAACTCTCAGGGAGAATTTAGTCTGCTATAATAAACTAGTCTAATTACTTTTAAATGTTCTAGTTTAGTTCATTTTAAATATTCTAATAATCAGAGTTACATTTAGCATATACACGTGGGCATTGTAAAGGATGGATGGATGGAAGACGAGAGTGAGAGAGAACATGCAAACTTCCAGTGTTAACATTTTATAATAGATTATTAGTAATTGTGTTGTCAATGTCATATCCTTTTGTTGGACAATAAATTATCTATCTTAAATTATTTATCCGACGTATATAACATAAAGTCTTAAAACACGTCATACAATCGACATTAAATTGCTACGTATATTGAATTTATAATGTGTCCATGAGGTAAGTTGTACTTTAGTCCGATTAAGGTCATTTTGTAAATAACATTTATTGCATTTGAGTTCACGGTTAGTCTTGTTTACATAGCATTTTGTACTTGGATTGGAACTTTCCATGTCTTGATGTGAGAAAAGTCAGGTACGCACAGTAATTTTCCATTAGAGTTACTCATATTCTAGAATATTCTGTCAGGTGACTTGTCTTTATATTTATTGAACATTTGGTAAACAAGATTCCATTCCTATACTAAACTTCATGTTATAAAGATCAGTCTATTAAAAAATTTTTTTAGTAATCAGATGGTACAGTTGTGAAAATCAGAGCAAATTCAGAGAGAGGATTTACTTATTTTGAAATATTCATTGGAATTACTAAAAGTGCTCATTCTCATTTTGGATTAATACTTAACTTTAGGATTTTTGTGAATTCATTCAAAGATAGTTTGGATTACATCATTCAGGCATATCAGGACATTCAAAACTACTGGGACATCGGGACATTAAAGACTACTAGTATCATTCGGAACATTCTATATTTAGGATTTGTGATTAGGACACTTAGAATTATTGGATTATTTGGACTTTAATTCACGTTATTGTAAGTGTCTTCTGAATTTTCACTTTAATTGTCTAGAAATAAATTGCTTGTTGATTTTACTTAAATTATTGGTTTTACTTTCTTTCTGTTACATTATTTTAACGACCTAGAATCGTAACAAAATAAATAAAATACAAAATAAATTCATCTGACATAGCCAAATTAATTTCTGTTACATTTTTTTTTAAATATAGTTAAATTAGAATGCCTTGCAGTAATCGAGTATGCGTGTAGTTTTTATTCACACAGACTATTTACATAATATATAACGAGATACACAACAGGATAAGAAAAGTAGTACTATCTTAGTAGGTGTGCAATTGTAAGGTGTCCTAGACTTTCCAAGTTGGTTTACTCACCCCAAAATAGAGGAAATTTTAATTGTATGCATCAATGCCCGATATCTTATACCTTAAACAAACAATATGAACAACAAGTTATTTTAAATCTAGCCCAAACTAAGTTCATAAACTCACACGTCTCAGATTTAGGGTGCAGTCAGTAGATATACCGTTACTTATATGTCAACACTACCACTAAAACTAGAAAATGCTTTTTTGAAAGTCGTGTATCAAATTCCACTGATTGGCTTGTTTTCTGTTTTCAACGTCAGGCTACATTAGTCAGGTTCGACACACTATCTTTATCAGTGAGTAAGCACCATTTATTTACAAATAGCATGGGTGCAGTTCTACCCGTATATCAGCCACAATCAAATCCCAACCGATTTTTATAACTTTTAAAGTGACGACTAATAATAAATACATAGACTCAGATGTTTCATCGCGTTTAACTAAGTCAATATAAATACGATTGATGTGAGCTTCAACTTGCTCCAATTGGTGAATACATACTTTATAATACATGCCGTTAGGTTTCATTTGCCGTCCCTTATGGATAAGAGGTCATCCTGAAGTTTATAAAAAAAAAAAAACTCAATTCACCCATTTACCAATTTTGAACTTTATGCACACTTTAAACTATCTAATATAATGTATATATACTTACGGGATAATATTTGCACACTAACGCACGCACGAATATACGGACAGATGTGAAAAATTACATGCTTACCAATGGTTTTCCCAAAGAGGACTGAACTGATATACGTAGGTCGACTCCATGCAAATGAAATATTTTCGTTCAATCTGACTTGACTTTGGAATCATTATCTTGTACCTTTTTACGGCACATAGAGCGCGTTATATGGTACATAGACGACTTCACTGGTGGTTAGCTTATATACAACGGTTGTATTTATGTATTTAACTACCCATGTTATGACCAATAAGATGGAAAAATAGAATCGCACGCAAAGTTTCTTGTTTATTTTATTTTGATACAAAAGGTGGATGTTGATCTGGCAGTGGCGTAACTTCACAAAATTTCCCCCATCCCCACCCCCAAACATGAGATTATGGGCCCTTCCTGAATGCCCCCCAATCCCCTACCCCATCCCATGGTGGTGGTGGGGGGGGGGTTACGCCTCTGGGATCTGGGGATTAGGTACATGCACATGCCGACACAGGACAAATTAAACTTTGCCACAGAGAACAGTTTTTATATCAGTTGCCAACTTCCAACACCCCACCCCCCCAACCACCACCACCACCACCATCTAAGCCCTGAAACCAACGGGGGCTTACACGGAGGGGGGGGGGGGCAAGAACAACAACAGCAACAAAAATATCCCGACGGCGTTCCCACCTCGCGCCGCCGCTGTTAGAGTGTATTATGAGCTGATCCCAGCTTAAGTAGCATCTGTGACTGGTTGATACCAGCATTAAAGTGTATTCTAGGCTGATCCCAGATTAGGTAGAGCCTGTGCTAGGCTAATCCCAGCATAACAGTGTATTATGGGTTGATATCAGATTAAGTAGAGTTGTGCTAGGCTCATCCCAGCATGAAAATTGTATTGATTTCAAATTACATATATCTATCCTAACTAAACTAATTTTAATATAAAAAAACCTCTGATACGAGTCCACAGTTTGACTGGTACCAGTCCACAGTTTGACTGGTACGAGTCCACAGTTTGACTGGTACGAGTCCACAGTTTGACTGGTACGAGTCCACAGTTTGACTTGGGTTGATCCCGGTCTACAATACTTGTTTAGTCTGTGTTGATTCCAGAAGTAGCAAAAGACGGGGTTGGAGGGGGGGGGGGGGGGTCCTTAAGTTAAAGTAGTACGCAAATTTAGTTAAACATACATCGCATTATGATTAGTATAGAATATGAGTATCCAATTGGAGACGAAGACCTAACCCATAGCAGCCCCCATGGCAGCCCCATGAAGACGTATTAAAACAGGTGAAAGGCACGTAAGCCAGGTGTAAGCCAAGTAAGTCTCACAATGTACAAAGCAAACCGGTGGTGTCAGGGGTGGCTGCGGACAAACACAAATAAAAATATAGCAGGATGTTGAGACTCAAAATCAGTTGTCTGTAACTTCTGAAGCCCAGTGAATGTAACTAATCACGTGATACTACCTGCATACACTCTTCTTTGATTGGATCTGTGAATACTGATGCCAATGATGACCATGGGGGGAGGGGGTCTGATCAGTGGCGGCGCGACGGCTGGGGGGCGGGGCGGGGCGGGGCGGGGGGAGGGGTACAATTGCCCCCCAGGCGCCGGGTGTGAGTGGATGCCGTTGGTTTTTTTATAGCTGTAACTGGGGCGTAGATATGTGGGTGGGTTGGAGGTTGGCAACTGACATAAAAACGTTTCTCTGTGGCAAAGTAGGGGTGCCACTAAAGAACATTGCCCACGAGCGCCTCGGTAGGAGCGCCACTAAAGAACATTGCCCCTGGGTGCCTCGAATCCTCTCGTCGTCACTGCTGATCATGTACACTGAACATGATCCAACAACTAGCCCCACGTCGACAGCCAAACAAAAGTTTTTAAAACAACGATCCTAATGCATAGCCCTATAATGACAAACAACAAAACAACTTCACATTTATTAGTAAACCAAAACATATTGTACAACTTTGCTATGTGTAAGTACAACTAATGAAGCTCTTCATTTTGTGTATAAACTAAAATTAAATAATTATCATTTAATCAGTCATAACCAAGATCTACTGTAAATTTTCTTACTATGTTCTTTTCCTATTCCACAGGTATGTACCATATATCTAAGCTTACAGATGCTTACCTTACACAACTGAAAAAGTTATTAAACTTGAGCTGGATATGGTACAATAAGCACACACACAAACACACACACAAACAGAGAGAGACACACAGACGTACAAGCGTACAAAAATGAAGTCTACATTGAAGCGCCAGTCAAATAAATACAGATTTTGACCCCATTGACTTAAGTTGAAAATTGAACTGTCTTAAACAAAAAATAGGATGACGAATCGTGTCAATATAGATGGGCATATTAAACCTTTCCACAAACCGACTCCACCCAAATGCCTTCTCATTAAACCGACTCCACATAAAATGCCTTCTCATTAAACCCACTCCACCCAAATGCCTTCTCATTAAACCCACTCCACCCAAATGCCTTCTCATTAAACCCACTCCACCCAAATGCCTTCTCATTAAACCCACTCCACCCAAATGCCTTCTCATTAAACCCACTCCACCCAAACGCCTTCTCATTAAACCGACTCCACCCAAATGCCTTCTCATTAAACCCACTCCACCCAAATGCCTTCTCATTAGAACAACTCCATCCAAATGCCTTCTAATTAAACCGACTCCACCCAAATGCCTTCTCATTAAACCAACTCCATCCAAATGCCTTCTCGTTAAACAGACTCCATCCAAATGGTTTTTCATTAAACCGACTCCATCCAAATGCCTTCTCGTTAAACAGACTCCATCCAAATGGTTTTCATTAAACCGACTCCACTCAAATGCCGTCTCATTAAATCGACTCCATCCAAATGCCTTCTCATTAAACCGACTCCATCCAAATGTCTTCTCATTAAACTGACTCCACCCAAATGCCTTCTCATTAAGATTATTAGTGTTTCTGGCACATTCAGTTCATTTTGAGAAGTACAGAATACAGGTTGATTATTCCAAAGTGGGATTGAACATACCTATTTTACCTCGTTGCAATATGTATAATTCCACTACCCAATTAAACTCGCTTTTATCACATTGTAGTATCATTCCTTAGCCACTGTGCAAAAATCTTTGAAAAAATATGAAACGTTTAGCACAAACCAATCGCGACAACGAGAACAAAAACACCCCCCCCCCCCCAACAAAAAAAAAAAAAAAAAAAAAACATATATCCTAAGCGCAATGGAAAGGTATTCAAAATACTGATTTTGCATTAATGTGATATTTATTAGTTCATTTGACTCAGTAAGACTAAAGTATTCTAGTATATTTACCCAGAATAAATAAAAGTCTGTAGTACAAACTTGCATGTCACAGAACAAAATGGCGCATTTACTTCAGTCTGACGTTGTTGATCCAGGTAAACAATCGAAAGAAAGCTGTTAAATACATTAGGGTAGGTTAAGCTAGTAAAAGTAATGCAAATATGACAAGCACAGAATGTAAATATTATGAAATATTGGTGGCACCACAACTTGCAGTCACTGTCTTTTTAAGTATGAATACAATTTAATAGATCGGTCTCTTCTAGAAAAAAACTCATTATGCTGACTGCACTTAATCTCCTTATTGATCACATGGCCATTGAGGAGGTACAACAACCACTAAATAAAGTACACAGAACATACATACATACATACATACATACATACATACATACATACATACATACATACATACATACATACATACATACATACATACATACATACATACATACATACATACATACATACATACATACATACATATATATATGCATACATACATACATACATACATACATACATACATACATACATACATACATACATACATACATACATACATACATACATACATACATACATACATACATACATACATACATACATATATACATAATTTATTTCCAAGTGATTGTATTTCCCAAGAATTTATGTAAAACTCTGATTCTAACATCTTATTATGATGACTGGATTTGTGTTTGTAAAACAGTTAAGACTTCCACTGCAGCCAAGTGAGTTGAGATTCTCAAAGTTAAAAAAAAAAAAAATAAACAACACAAAAATACAAGAAGTAACATTAATTTCAATGGCATAAAATATACTCAGGCCATTTAAACATCTATATTAGTATGTAGACAAAATTTCATTTGTCCGGCTTAAACGGTTTCTGAATCAAAATCCTAACTCCGAAAACTGCCAAAGGTAAAATGAAAAAGCAGAAACTATTAATCAAGCAACAAATAAACCCACTAAAATAGATTAACAATAAATTCATCTACATTCATTTGTCTTGCTCGAGCTTTTTGTATTATAACAGTGCTGACAACCTAATCCGTTTTAACCAAAATAAAGTCCATATAGTTCAAATTTAAAAGATTTAAAAAAATTTAAATATCGCTTAAATGAGGTGATAATCTAATCATTGAACATCTTACACATAAACATACCTAGCTACTTGAATATCTGCTAGATTTTTTTTTTTTTTTTTCATAATCGTGCAAACATGTTTGCTAGGAAGGAAGGTCAGAAGGACTTACATCCGGACATGATCAGACAAGATGTTTTTGCTACTTAAAATTAGCCCCCCTCCAAAAAAAAAAAAAAACCCCAAAAAAACCAAACCTTACTAAAGATTGCGAGTATTTATTGCCAAGATAGAGAAATGTGCTCCTTTCCTTTCGATCAATCTAACATTGAGATTCTTCAGCAGGTTTAAGCTAAAGCAAATTCTATTATCACCAGATGATTTAAATGCCAATCCAAACAGTCCCAGATATACGTACAGGTGAGATTTTCTATTGTTATGCCGAAAATGCCGGATAAGTAGCGCCACAGTGGTTGAATGAAAAAGATTGTCAAATTCGTGGCACACTTTCCTCAAAATAAACGTACTGTTTGTTTACGAGTTAAGTGCACGTTAATTCGTTGGGGCCATATATCTGAAGTAAAAAGTACAAAAGTGAGCAAACAATAATGGATAAAGGATAGCCCAAAGGAGATCTCTGTAAATGGGAAAATTGACTTCAAAGACGCAGCCAAAATTAGTTTAAATTGCTATGTAATTTCAAGGTGTTGTGATGTTGTAATGCACTATCAATAGAACACATGTATAAGTTTGGTCTGGGCCGTACACCTGGTCCAAATATTCGTCACAGGTTTGATAAGGGTTCATTCAGGCAGATTAAAATAATTTACATAATTTGTGAATTTTGAAAATTAATTTTCCAAAGCAAATCAAACCATTGCACTATATGAGTGGTTCCCAGACTGGTTCTGCATTTCGGGTCGCAAAAGATGGTATTTAAGGTCGCGATCAAAAAAGATTGTGAACCACTGTACTATATATCATTTTTGCTGCCTAGAGAGAGGTGGAGGGGACGGGTAGCGGGAGAAAGAGTGGAAACAGCTAAACTAATATATACTTATTTTACAATTTGCTTGATTCAGCATGACACCAGTACATGTTTTTCATCTAATTACAGAATATTTGTTCCCTATGAATTTTGTTGGATACTGAAGTCTTTAATTTATTTCATGCTTAGATGTTTTAATTGTAGCCCCTTTATTGGTCATACGTTTGATGACCTCAAGTATTTTCTCAGAAACGTTGTATGATGTCATTTTTGTTGAACATTTCATTTCCATATATTGGCAATGAAAATGTAGGTGCCAAAGTATACATATTGATTGATTTGTAATCTCAGTTTTCATTGATCTATGTAGAATATTCCATTTCCATATATTGGCAATGAAAATATAGGTGCCAAAGTATACATATTGATTGATTTGTAATCTCAGTTTGTTTTCATTGATCTATGTAGAATATTCTATTTCCATATATTGGCAATGAAAATATAGGTGCCAAAGTATACATATTGATTGATTTGTAATCTCAGTTTTCATCGATCTATGTAGAATATTCTATTTCCATATATTGGCAATGAAAATATAGGTGCCAAAGTATACATATTGATTGATTTGTAATCTCAATTTTCATTGATCTATGTAGAATATTCCATTTCCATATATTGGCAATGAAAATATAGGTGCCAAAGTATACATATTGATTGATTTGTAATCTCAGTTTTCATTGATCTATGTAGAATATTCTATTTCCATATATTGGCAATGAAAATATAGGTGCCAAAGTATACATATTGATTGATTTGTAATCTCAGTTTTCATTGATCTATGTAGAATATTCCATTTCCATATATTGGCAATGAAAATATAGGTGCCAAAGTATACATATTGATTGATTTGTAATCTCAGTTTGTTTTCATTGATCTATGTAGAATATTCCATTTCCATATATTGGCAATGAAAATATAGGTGCCAAAATATACATATTGATTGATTTGTAATCTCAGTTTGTTTTCATTGATCTATGTAGAATATTCTATTTCCATATATTGGCAATGAAAATATAGGTGCCAAAGTATACATATTGATTGATTTGTAATCTCAGTTTGTTTTCATTGATCTATGTAGAATATTCCATTTCCATATATTGGCAATGAAAATATAGGTGCCAAAGTATACATATTGATTGATTTGTAATCTCAGTTTGTTTTCATTGATCTATGTAGAATATTCCATTTCCATATATTGGCAATGAAAATATAGGTGCCAAAGTATACATATTGATTGATTTGTAATTTCAGTTTGTTTTCATTGATCTATGTAGAATATTCTATTTCCATATATTGGCAATGAAAATATCGGTGCCAAAGTATACATATTGATTGATTTGTAATCTCAGTTTGTTTTCATTGATCTATGTAGAATATTCTATTTCCATATATTGGCAATGAAAATATAGGTGCCAAAGTATACATATTGATTGATTTGTAATCTCAGTTTGTTTTCATTGATCTATGTAGAATATTCTATTTCCATATATTGGCAATGAAAATATAGGTGCCAAAGTATACATATTGATTGATTTGTAATCTCAGTTTGTTTTCATTGACCTATGTAGAATATTCTATTTCCATATATTGGCAATGAAAATATAGGTGCCAAAGTATACATATTGATTGATTTGTAATCTCAGTTTGTTTTCATTGATCTATGTAGAATATTCCATTTCCATATATTGGCAATGAAAATATAGGTGCCAAAGTATACATATTGATTGATTTGTAATCTCAGTTTTCATTGATCTATGTAGAATATTCTATTTCCATATATTGGCAATGAAAATATAGGTGCCAAAGTATACATATTGATTGATTTGTAATCTCAGTTTTCATTGATCTATGTAGAATATTCCATTTCCATATATTGGCAATGAAAATATAGGTGCCAAAGTATACATATTGATTGATTTGTAATCTCAGTTTGTTTTCATTGATCTATGTAGAATATTCCATTTCCATATATTGGCAATGAAAATATAGGTGACAAAGTATACATATTGATTGATTTGTAATCTCAGTTTGTTTTCATTGATCTATGTAGAATATTCCATTTCCATATATTGGCAATGAAAATATAGGTGCCAAAGTGTACATATTGATTGATTTGTAATCTCAGTTTGTTTTCATTGATCTATGTAGAATATTCTATTTCCATATATTGGCAATGAAAATATAGGTGCCAAAGTATACATATTGATTGATTTGTAATCTCAGTTTGTTTTCATTGATCTATGTAGAATATTCTATTTCCATATATTGGCAATGAAAATATAGGTGCCAAAGTATACATATTGATTGATTTGTAATCTCAGTTTGTTTTCATTGATCTATGTAGAATATTCTATTTCCATATATTGGCAATGAAAATATAGGTGCCAAAGTATACATATTGATTGATTTGTAATCTCAGTTTGTTTTCATTGACCTATGTAGAATATTCTATTTCCATATATTGGCAATGAAAATATAGGTGCCAAAGTATACATATTGATTGATTTGTAATCTCAGTTTGTTTTCATTGATCTATGTAGAATATTCTATTTCCATATATTGGCAATGAAAATATAGGTGCCAAAGTATACATATTGATTGATTTGTAATCTCAGTTTTCATCGATCTATGTAGAATATTCTATTTCCATATATTGGCAATGAAAATATAGGTGCCAAAGTATACATATTGATTGATTTGTAATCTCAGTTTTCATTGATCTATGTAGAATATTCTATTTCCATATATTGGCAATGAAAATATAGGTGCCAAAGTATACATATTGATTGATTTGTAATCTCAGTTTTCATTGATCTATGTAGAATATTCTATTTCCATATATTGGCAATGAAAATATAGGTGCCAAAGTATACATATTGATTGATTTGTAATCTCAGTTTGTTTTCATTGATCTATGTAGAATATTCCATTTCCATATATTGGCAATGAAAATATCGGTGCAAAAGTATACATATTGATTGATTTGTAATCTCAGTTTGTTTTCATTGATCTATGTAGAATATTCTATTTCCATATATTGGCAATGAAAATATAGGTGCCAAAGTATACATATTGATTGATTTGTAATCTCAGTTTGTTTTCATTGATCTATGTAGAATATTCTATTTCCATATATTGGCAATGAAAATATAGGTGCCAAAGTATACATATTGATTGATTTGTAATCTCAGTTTTCATCGATCTATGTAGAATATTCTATTTCCATATATTGGCAATGAAAATATAGGTGCCAAAGTATACATATTGATTGATTTGTAATCTCAGTTTGTTTTCATTGATCTATGTAGAATATTCTATTTCCATATATTGGCAATGAAAATATAGGTGCCAAAGTATACATATTGATTGATTTGTAATCTCAGTTTGTTTTCATTGATCTATGTAGAATATTCTATTTCCATATATTGGCAATGAAAATATAGGTGCCAAAGTATACATATTGATTGATTTGTAATCTCAGTTTTCATTGATCTATGTAGAATATTCTATTTCCATATATTGGCAATGAAAATATAGGTGCCAAAGTATACATATTGATTGATTTGTAATCTAAATTTTTATGGATCTAAAGAAAACATATTCCTATTAAAGGGAAACGTTATTTGTTTTTCTAAAACGAAATGCTTTCATTTTACTAAACGTAGCGATTTACTTTTGCAAAAAGTGACGCGTTACTTTTGGAAATAGTTTCTTTTAACCAGAGATAACTAACAATTTATAACTCAATACTTTTATATAAATATAGGAAAAAGATAATTTCTAAGACGTTACCTATTTTAAAGTAACATGTTTCTTTTTCCACTTTTGATACTAACGGCCACTAATAGAATGCATCATTTGGTCTCAATTCGCGCCAGGACTTCTTGTAACATCCATTTTGGGTTTGAAGTAATCACTCCTTTAGTTAACACTTTGGTAAATCACCCGTCCCTTCCTCAGGATTCTTTCAAATATCTAATATGTTGCACAATGTAGTAACATTGCCGTTAGAATCATGTTAGAAAGCCAACACAACGGACGACATTCAAATATACAGTTTCAGAGAATTTGTATAAATCGTTTTAAAAATAGTCGCTCGAAGTTTATTAAATATACCACTTAAATTCAGCAAGTAAATAATCAATATTTTATAGTGATAAAACTTTCCAATCATCTTACTAATAGCTCTAGCTGGCTGGTGACATTAACTTCAGATATCAAATTGGTGAGTTTCATCTGTTTCAGTCACGCTCTCGCAGTGAGCTATTTCCGCTAGTTTGAAAAATCAATTGCGATAATGGTTCTAGAAAATGGCGATGTACCGAAACTGAAGTGCTAACATTAGTTCTGTATTGTTCACGTTTCTTTTATCGCGCACTCTGGAACGTAATCTTGTTGGACCAGTCTAATGGTTTATTAAGACTGGCTATTTTCCAATAATTGTATGTACGATTGTATCCATCTGAGTCATGTCGACGTCGTAGCAACTAAATGATTAACACATTTCACGTGCCATTTAAGACATTATTTGCTCTCAGTTATTTTACATCTGTATGCAGTTGGAATAAGATCTGGAAATGTATCGATATTAGAGTCGTAAATGTCATGGCTTACTTAAAGTCTCCCTTGATGTTATGGCATAATTTAATAGACGGCTTATAAGCTTTCATTTCATTGCATGTCGACTGTACAAAATCTATTACATTATATAGAGTATTGCAAATGGATGGTGACCTAAATTTGACTCAAAGGGCCCGATTCACGTAGTCATGTAATCAAATGTCAATTATGTAAATAAAGAAATTTAACCGTATTCAGTCATAGCTTTCTCTCTCTCTCTCTCTGTCTGTCTGTCTCTCTCTCTCTCTCTCTCTCTCTCTGTGAACTATTTAACATGCATTTTAGGGTTGGATAGCTACATTTATAATATAAGCATTATCTATCTATCTATCTATCTATATAAAACCTGTCTATTGCTTTTCTTTTTCTGTTAAATGATTTCAACAATTGTAGTTTACAGTTTATGCAATGCACGTTTTTATATGAAAAGCCAAATAGGAATGTTATGCTACTCTTCAGATTCAAAAACCACATCAAGTACTTGGCCAATTAGTAATCAGAATGCAGATGCTGGGTAGAATCTAGTCTAAACAGTGCTGAAATGTCGACGTTGTTCTAACATATTTTATCTTCCGAAATAAACATTGTGCTTAATCTCGCGAAAACCAAAGTGGTAGCAGCGGCATCCTTACTTAATTGCAGATAAATAGTCTGTTGAAACATAGATTTCGGCACAAATAGACTTACCTGCCCCGACAAAGCAGGAATACAAGTATATAAATATGACTAAATGGTAAATAAATAAGGAAATAACTCTGAATGTATTGTAATAATATTTATTATGGTCATGTTACAGTCTTATACAATTGTATTACTAACAATGGTATTACTAACAATGGTATTACTAACAATGGTATTACTAACAATGGTAATCCTACTCTGTTACAACGGAAATACATATCCCTCCAAAACAACAAATCTCTAAGTGTTCGAGGAACTAATTAAAAAATATTAAGATTGTTAAAACAGTTTATGTTGTGTGCAATACCTATTGATGTCCAGCTTTGAAATGTCATAAGACAAATTTGAAAGACGTGTATTAGACACACTACACAGAGGAGTTATTGTACTGTTCCTTAAGGTATATAGGTGAATCCAATAAATTATATTAATTTTACATTATTGTTATTCATTTTGCTTTTATGTTATCGAAGTATTGGGACTAATTTAAACACTGACTTCCTACAATTTACAATAAAATTGATTTGCTGTAATTTACAACAAATGTCGTTTATGAGCGTATGAAGAAACCAAAATGCCTAAATTTTAAACAATTATTTTCTGAGATTACATTTTTCTCATTTATTGATACAAGGTAGCAATTAAACACATGAAACATATTTGTACTCAGCACAACAAAGGTAACAAGTTTGCTTCCAATGCGAGGAGTACTGGTGCCAGAAGCTGATAAAACGACTTTTGCTTGAGAAACGTTCCGATCAAGAGAGGAATGATTTCTTTTTGGACATATGGAGTTTGATATTCAGAATAAAGTAATTCAAAAAATCAGGTGATCATCTCAGTCAATTTAATAGACTTTATGAGCACTGCGCATGATTATACGATTATACGATGTCACTCCGTAAACACATGGGCTTCCTACGGCTCTGTGACAACATTTTGCATAACGACAACCGAAATATTTACAAACCTAAACCTCATTACATTCAATAATACAAAAAACATTGTATTTATGTGTTAAATAGTGTATCTCTTAAATTAGGATTCGTCGAACTTCTTAAATTAAAATATCTGAAAAGTATCATTTTAAACTGCTTCAAGCATATCCCTCTATCTATCTATATATCTGTCTATCTATTTATCTATCTATCTATCTATCTCTCTATCTATCTATCTATCTATCTATCTATCTATCTATCTATCTATCTATCTATCTATCTATCTATCTATCTATCTATCTATCTATCTATCTATCTATCTATCTGTCTGTCTATCTATCTATCTTCGTTTCTATCTATCTATCTCTCTCTCTCTCTCTATATATATATATATATATATATATATATATATGTCTGTTTATCTATCTATCTTTCATTAATATGTATATATATATATATATATATATATATATATATATATATATATATATATATATATATCTGTTTGTTTATCTAACTATCTATCTTTTATTATGTACTTAAGTGTGAAATATAGAAACTTACTGGCGGAATTATTTTCATATTAATTCTTAATACTGTTTGATTCTGAATATTAGTAGATATTAGTACCCAAAGGTTTCTCCATATTAATGCCTCAATCCATTTCATGCTCAAATACATATGTATGTATGTATGTATGTATGTATGTATGTATGTATGTATGTATGTATGTATGTATGTATGTATGTATGTATGTATGATTTCATGCTCAAATACATATGTATGTATGTATGTATGCATGTATGTATGCATGTATGTATGTATGTATGTATGTATGTATGTATGTATGTATGTATGTATGTATGTATGTGTGTGTGCGTGCGTGCGTGCTGCGTGCGTGCGTGCGTGTGTATGTATGTATGTATGTATGTATGTGTGTGTGCGTGCGTGCGTGCTGCGTGCGTGCGTGCGTGCGTGCGTGTATGTATGTATGTATGTATGTATGTATGTATGTATGTATGTATGTATGTATGTGTGCGTGCGTGCTGCGTGCGTGCGTGCGTGCGTGTATCTATGTATGTATGTATGTATGTATGTATGTATGTATGACAATGTTTGTACACTTGTTCTGTTCTTTTAATGTGTTGGGTTTCATTTTGTTATATTTAATTATTTTCCACTACAGAAAACTGCTCTTATACTACAGTGGCGGATCCAGAAAAATTATAGGGGGGTGGGGGGCGAGGAGTCTGTGAGACAGAATCACATTTTAAGAGTTTCCAGGGGATAATTGTAAGCAAGTAACTGTAAAGAAAACTTACTCTAGGAAACGTTCTGGTTGTTTCGCGCTCATTTTTTGAGGAGATTTTTTAAAGGGGGGGGGCGGTGGCGAGCCCCCTCCCCCGTTCCTGATCTGCGACTGTAATAACACTATAACTGTGGGTAACTGGGTAAATGGCTTTAAAATGTAAAATACATAAAATGATAATCCACGTTTCTAACTACCTATATTGGAAATGCTATTGCATTTCTGGTCCATTTGCATTCTCTAATTCCTAACATCAATTATAACCATAAAATATGACGTGTCCATATAGTATAAAATGGTTACCATATGACCCAATAACAAACCATGGATGAATAATACAATTGGATCAAAAATGCCGAAACGAGATTGAACACATCCCAAGCAAAAACTACTAACTTAAAGGTACACTCGACAAAATTTATAATAAAAAGAAATTTAGTAATTAGTGATAAATTAATGCCTCAGAGAATTAGTAAAATATAACAACAAGTAGTGCCAAATTTAAAAACAAAGATCAAACCCTCACCTCCTATTGTATAAAATTACAAATTCCTTTTTCATTCAAGAAATAAGGTAAATATATTTAATAATGCTAGTATATCAACTGTTGATAATGAATCTGAGTAACTCTACCACCTGCAAGTCTACCAATATATGTATCTTCCATTCAAGCTGTTTTATATCAAACTAAACATTTCAGTTGCAAAACACCTGCAGAAGCCGATGCCATTCCACGCAATGTATCGCAAAACACCTGCAGAAGCCGATGCCATTCCACGCAATGTATCGCAAAACACCTGCAGAAGCCGATGCCATTCCACGCAATGTATCGCAAAACACCTGCAGAAGCCGATGCCATTCCACGCAATGTATCGCAAAACACCTGCAGAAGCCGATGCCATTCCACGCAATGTATCGCAAAACACCTGCAGAAGCCGATGCCATTCCACGCAATGTATCGCAAAACACCTGCAGAAGCCGATGCCATTCCACGCAATGTATCGCAAAACACCTGCAGAAGCCGATGCCATTCCACGCAATGTATCGCAAAACACCTGCAGAAGCCGATGCCATTCCACGCAATGTATCGCAAAACACCTGCAGAAGCCGATGCCATTCCACGCAATGTATCGCAAAACACCTGCAGAAGCCGATGCCATTCCACGCAATGTATCGCAAAACACCTGCAGAAGCCGATGCCATTCCACGCAATGTATCGCAAAACACCTGCAGAAGCCGATGCCATTCCACGCAATGTATCGCAAAACACCTGCAGAAGCCGATGCCATTCCACGCAATGTATCGCAAAACACCTGCAGAAGCCGATGCCATTCCACGCAATGTATCGCAAAAACACCTGCAGAAGCCGATGCCATTCCACGCAATGTATCGCAAAACACCTGCAGAAGCCGATGCCATTCCACGCAATGTATCGCAAAACACCTGCAGAAGCCGATGCCATTCCACGCAATGTATCGCAAAACACCTGCAGAAGCCGATGCCATTCCACGCAATGTATCGCAAAAACACCTGCAGAAGCCGATGCCATTCCACGCAATGTATCGCAAAACACCTGCAGAAGCCGATGCCATTCCACGCAATGTATCGCAAAACACCTGCAGAAGCCGATGCCATTCCACGCAATGTATCGCAAAACACCTGCAGAAGCCGATGCCATTCCACGCAATGTATCGCAAAACACCTGCAGAAGCCGATGCCATTCCACGCAATGTATCGCAAAACACCTGCAGAAGCCGATGCCATTCCACGCAATGTATCGCAAAACACCTGCAGAAGCCGATGCCATTCCACGCAATGTATCAAATTACTTGTGAGTTTATTTGTGATGCGCTTGAAATTCCTTATTTTCTGCGAGATATTCAATAAAGGCTGGCATCATCGCATGCGCTACATACTTATGAAATATGGTATTAGTGAATCCCTTACTAACTGATTTACTAACTGTTTGGGTTGGGACTACATAGTCACTTTTGTGCTGAGATGCTGTAGAACACTATTACATGTCCACTAACCATTTGGAAAACAGACAAAACAGAGTATTGGCTAATGGGTATGCCTCTGATTGGATAACCACGCAGACTGGTGTACCCCAGAGATAAGTTCTTGGCTATATTTATTCCTGTTTTATGAACATGATGTTTTGTAACACAAGACGTTTTGAAGAGAAACTTCCACGTTTTGTATTTGTTCTCGATTCTCAACTGTGTGCAGATGTGTGCAGAAGATTTCGAAAGCTTAAAATACCAACATGTCAGAAATTTTTTTAGAAACAAATTACAGTGTATCTCTTTTATTAGTCCAATGTTGGAATATGGTAGTATTGGGTCAGGTAACTAACTACACCAAAGAACAACCTGATTGATTGGAAAGTATACAAATTTATGCTGGCCGAACTGTCACGGGTCTTAGAAAAGGTACTCCACACACAATCCTCTATTAAGAACTTGTTACTAGATGAAAGTCACAGGTTTTGAGAAACTTTGGGGTGACAGCCATTAATAGAAGCAAAGCTTATGCATCAGTAATTACCTTGATTAGTCAACTCAGCTGAGGCTTCACAATAAATCATGCATTTAACTCATCTAATTCATATTCTCATTTACATGTATAATACACAGTTAACCCGTTGAGGGTATCACAATACACAATGTATAGTTATTAATATGGAAAGTTTACTATTGAATAAACATATTGATTCCTGCTTACAGCTGCAATGGTAAGAAAGGGCCTACTGTGTAGGCTAGGAAACATATATAATGGGAAACAGATGTGGTCATGAGCTAAAGAAACATACTTCACCAAAGTTAGTACTTGACAAGTAAACGTAAAGCACACAATTGAACCCAAATAAAAGAAGCATAATATATAGCTCACAGTGATCTACTTTCTGGCAAAGTTAATTTAACTTGCTTGTCAAATAAGTTAGAAAACTTGAGCTGCATATAATAATTTACAGTAAAACTCCTTATAAGAATGTGTTTTCTGTATAGTGATAATATGGACGATAAAACAAATTTTTCAGAACCGTCGAAGACGAGCGTCATCCTCTGAAAAGCTTCGAGAAACTGATATGCAAGGAAAAACAATAGGCAGAAAGACAGGGACAAAATGATTTGTAATGACATTATTGTCAGATAATGCAGTTCTTTAAAGTACAGCTAATTGCAGGGATGAAATATATTCTTCACCATGCAATTATGTTATTGATACTGATAGAATTAACATTTATTAACGATTTGAAAAAGTCGTTCTATTAGTATCCAAAAGTCTAACGTTTGTAATGACATTTTAATGATTTTTGCTTTTATAAGCAGCACGTTTATATATACAATTTCGTGCAAATCGCGAGCGATAAAAGTAAATTAAACATATCTATATTTTAAGATATCTTAGAGAAAATGTGATTCCTAAAGTCTATTTATTCAATGCAACTCACCTGAAGGTAATTAAGTCTCTCAGCATGTGATCACTTTCATCCAGTAGTTAAGTTTTAACACGTGCTTATCATAAGAATTCAGATCCTAAATTGCGTTTCTAAATTCCAGATCACAGGCTTTACATAATGAATTTAAGCTCCATAGTTCATAAACTACATCTTAAAGTGAAAATATAATTTTTAAGAAGAATTCTTCAAAGAAATGAACGTAAAGCGGTTAATAAACTGTAAATATGGGTAAACTCATAAAAGTTGTATCACATTTATTCAATAATTAATGAATCAATACGTGTTAATGAGATAAGTTTAGAAATTAGATTGCGTCTCAATTCGTAAACTTCAGAGTGGCGTATAATTAAATCATGCTGTTACCTTTACTTTTTTATCGGATGTTAATTATTATAGGACATGCTGTGATTCATGTTATAAATATTTATATTAATAGAAATGCTGGTATGTGATCTATCTGGTTCATTAGCAAGAGCAAACGAAATGGTAATATAGGTAGAAAAACGAAAATGACTGCATAGATCAGAATTTGTTCTTTTATTATATACTTAAGTGTGAAATATTGAAACTTATTGGCGAAATAGTTTTCTTTTTTTTTCATTCCTAAATTTTCACATGTGAAAAATATATCATTATATTTTCACGTGTGAAAATATAAGAATTCCCATCATACCATCACGCTTGATTCTGTGTGCTACAGAATTTATACATGCAGCAACAAAAAGGAGCACTTTGCGAACTAGAACAAATAATCAGAAACTACTATGACGTGCCATTTTTTTGTAGGCTCGACGAATATTATACCATTTTAACAATATTTGGCTTCCTTCTCTTGGACTTTAACAAATTACCGTATGTACTCGCGTATAATCGAATACCAATTGCAAACTGCATAGACCCAGATCTACCGTCGCATAATGCGCCGGCAGATCTTGGTCTATACAGTTTGTAAGAACTAATCAGTAGAACAAACAACATAGACCCTGATCTGCTGGCGCATTATGCGACGGCAGATCAGGGTCTATGTTGTTTGCATTTGGACCTAAATTATACGCGAGTATATACGGTAATGCTGGTAGTATGGATTATTATCTAAATTTACATCATCATTTTAAACGTTTCTTTTCAAAGACAACGTGGGACGTGTAGCCAAACACCACAATGATGTTCTGGATAGCTTTATTTAACTGAGGACCTCTCTGTCACATGCTCCGACTCCACTCAAAATTTTGACGTCTGGTTAGTCTTTGATTTGACGTTAGCCAATCAGGCTTTGAAGTGTTGTCTGAGTCTGAGCATGAAAATTGTTTGTAATCTGGAGGCATGGTTATCGCAGTGGCAATGTGTACAGGAATAATTGAAGTGCGAATCCTCGCCACAACTCCAAGAATCTGCTTTCCGAGACAAATTAAAAAGATTCGATCGATCGAATGGTATGGATTCAATCTTGGCATTTGAACAGGTTTTTTTTTTTTTTTTGCCATGCGTTAGCTACAGCTTGGGATGAAATGCAACATTAATGGTTCTGACGGAAGCACATCCGAGAAAGGTACACTTGGAAGTCATGTTTTTTTAATAACGGTGAAACATGTATTTTAGAAAATTATTTCTTTCAAAACACAGCAGTGATGAGAGAATTATTATCCACCGATACAGAGAAAATGTCTAAAGCAGATATTAAATTCTCCAGTATCAAAGTATCAATGTAAAATCAAATTCCGTTTAGGATTAAACTGTTCTATGCTCCTGATTTTGCTAATATGTCAGTTGCTATAGATCAGCCACATGTTGTAGCCAGATATGTTGATAATACTACGGAGGAAATCTTCTGGAAAAATTGTATGTATTCTAGAGACTTGAAAAGGGATCATATATATATATATATATATATATATATATATATATATATATATAAAATTTTTTTGCATAGAACCTCGGAAAGCGAGGAAGCGAGGTGTACATAATATTGGAAATATCCCGGAACTCTCCCGCGTGCCTAAAAAACTGTCATCTGTTATGCGACAATGTCTTAAAGAGAGAAACGAATGAAATATTCAAAGCGGCAGGATCTGGGCAGACATTTATTTACCAACTTACAGCAAAGGTTTCACTGTAAAACTTTGCAAATATTATGGATCAAAATAAAAAATGCCAGTTGCAAGCAACACCCTCCCTCGTTTAAAAGTTTTGTGTTTTACGTTCTCTATACATTACCTTCTAAGATTTGTAGTGGTGGGGAGGTCAAACGGTTCACCAACTTCCTCGGAGCGGGTAACGCTTATAAAAGCCCATTTTAGACAACACGCATCTCAAAGTATGGAAAGCTCTGCGAAATGCAAACAATTATTTCCATATATATTACTGAGCGGTTCAGTCCAAACTTATGGGAGGGACCTTAAGTAAGCACAGTTCTAATGTGGTAAACAGCTAATATCGTGGCCTTAATGAAGGCATTATAGTTTATTTTCTTTTTTTTATTCAATTTGAATTTGAAGCAAGGGGAATCTTAAAGAAACGATCAAAATCGACAAAACTATGGCAGCGTTTTTTTTCTTCTTATAAACATATGTTTAAAGATTGTATGAAAATGAAAAAAAAAATTTTTTTCGTTCGTGTGAATGTTGTTGCATTTTTGCATCTCGTCTACAAAGTTTAGAGGCCTGGGGCTGCAAAACCAACAGAGACATGGATACAAAAATAGAATGTTGTACGCAAATGTTTGAAACTTTATTTCTTGAAAATGTGTTGTAGAATGCATGGAAAATTTATTGTTAAGTATATGTACAAATATTTAAAAATTAGAACGCTATGCGAGCGAGACCAAAATATATGCGTTAAAGATAATATTTTAAAATAAAGTTTGAAGAAATAGAACATAGGCAGACAAATATCAAATTTGAATTTGTTTTTTGAACACCTCCTATGTCTCAAAATGAAATATATATATATATATATATATATATATATATATATATATATATATATATATATATATATATATATATATATATATATTATATATACATATTAATCGTTATATATATATATTAATCGTTACCTGCCAGGAATGGTAATATCATATCAAAATATTCAGAGAAAGCTAATTAAATGTCGCGATAGAGACGGACAACGGCAACAATAATGTACATTACCATTTAGGCCGAAAATACATGTACAGTTGTTTCTTTTATATACTTTTTAATATACTATTCATTCCTGAATTGTTACTAAACTTTGTGATTTTATTTCGCGGTTTCTTTAATATAAAATGAAATGCATGGAATTGTTACGTCAAAATCAATAAAGCATGCAGTCATCAAATTCGCCCCAGCAAGAATGTTGATAATGAATGCCTGTCAATTGCAAATTTTGGAACTGTCAATATTCATATGCAAAAAGGAACAGGAATACAATTTATGGAAACTTATTTTATGATAATTAAATTTTCACCATCCAACTTTAACTAAACAAATCTTTTTCAATCAAGCAACTTTTAATTTAAGAAAATAATCAGAGCAATTGTTACTACAATGCAAACGCAATTTTGTTTTCTAAGAAATTACTACAGCATTATCAAACTACGCAAAGACTTGGTAACATTTTACATAAACAAATGAGAAATCGTTATCTGAGTAAAATCAGAAGGCTAACATTAAAATAATTTTATGATTTTATATCGTAGTAAATTTGGTCCAGAAATTGTAGTATTTTCAAAGATTGATTGCAATGCGTTAAAACATAATGTTGTCTTGACTCAGACTTTGGAAATCATCATGACTTGCCCGATATACTATATATATACTATTGCCCGATATACTATATATATACTATTGCCCGATATACTATATATATACTATTGCCCGATATACTATATATATACTATTGCCCGATATACTATATATATACTATTGCCCGATATACTATATATATACTATTGCCCGATATACTATATATATACTATTGCCCGATATACTATAGACTGGTCAGTTTAACCCACCACTTTATCTTACATTTTAGGATAAGATGTAAAATACGTCTTACGATGAACCATTTTACCGTGATTGCAAAGACCATACGGAATTGTGGAGATCAATAGTATTGTAAGTAACCTAGGGTATATGCTATTTGTATTTTCGTCTTAGTTTTTTGCTTTGTTAGATTGTAGTGATTATTTGTTTGATTATGGGGAGTCAGTGTTGGGAAGATATTTCTCAAACCAAGTAATTAACAATTTACTATCACCAGTCGTCATAATGTGTAGTATTCGCGTGACTTTATGGTAGAGTGGATTAGTTTCATAAAATGGACCCTCCCTAATTTATTAACATAAGGAATTCTCGAGATATTCTCACATATAAATGTCTGGTCATTTCAAATAGGACTAATTCTGTGTATTAGGTACTTGGGTAATGTTTTGTAGCACGTGGCATGAAATACCGATTTACAGCTTAAAAATTTGTAATAATAAATCCTACAAATGTTAAAAAAGCGCCAAAAAACACCGACGAAAACAAAATCAAAAAAGAACATGCAGGTGTAAAATTAGGGTCTCATGAATGTGTGGTCGTTAGTTAATTAGAGGAACACTATTTGTGGTATAAGCGCGTTTAAGATCCCTTCAGTTGACAACGACTGTTGTCTTGATGTCCTTGGAAATAGGGAAACATCCACAGCAAGCCAGCCTCATACAGGTGTTGTTTGTTTCGCTCGTCGTGAGTCACTGTTAAACCCCCTTGCATGTCTTAGTATTTTGCCTAGTTAATGAAACAAAATTTGGCTAATTTGTAATCCTATCTATTAGTAAAGACGTGCATAATGCAGCGAACATATATTGCTTGAAGTCAGAGACTACATCCATTTAGATTTGATTGTTGTACTATGTGATATATAAATAGTCTTTTTAATTTCTATCAACCTTAAACCTGGGCTATAGATGGGTTGTAACTAGAGTCAGTAACTGATGAAATGGTATGAATGGATCTTGCTTCTTGAAGCATTTCTTGGAGAAAAAAAACCCCAAATAGTTTTTGTGTATCCTATGTATGCATAAAATGACAAACCAAACAGTAATTTTACAATCTGATTCAGCTGCAAATATCTCAATATCATTGTTCCAAAAGTGTCAAATTCAAAAATTAACTTGAATGTTATTACATAGATTGACTCCACAAACATGAATAACAAATTTCACTAATGAAATTTAAAAAAGAAAGAAACATAACAAAACAAGAAACATTAGCAATTGATTTCTACTGAAACGTTCTTTCTCTTTTCAAACGAAAATATCTTTTTTCCTAAAATGGTAAAGAAATGACACCATATATTGAAGGCACAGCAATTTCAAATTCTTACTTTAAGGATGCTAATATAGTACTCAAATCTAGAGTAAACTGCATACTTGGATTCATTCAAAAGTTTTGAAAAAGGATGGAGAACACTTTTTTATTTATCGAATGATTGTAGCAAATGTGACATCTGTAATGTTTACACTTTGAGGTGATTGCTCCTATTTATGTATCTCGCTGTTTTAATCGCTCTTTGCTAGCCTCACTCGAAACATACATCTCCCAAAAATGACTTTCTTACAAAATCTACAAGCGGTAGCCTTAAGAAGAATAACATTACCCAAATGGTGTAGCGACCGCCCAAACAACCAGTCGGGGCCCACAATTCCTATCAATCATGCGAAATTACCGTCGATCGAATTGACACGTTGAAATAAATTGTGACAATAATGTTGGCATAGACCTTCAAGAAATACAACCAATTTGATTTAGAGAAACTAGTTTTCTCTTGCTTTGAATCAAGGTTGTGTAACATTGTGATATAATTTACTTCAATTATATGTAATTGACAGAGGAAATCATGTGGCATTTTCTGTGGTTCCTAAAACAGAACAAGACTTCTGCTAGCCTGGTACCTATCTATCTATCTATCTATCTATCTATCTATCTATCTATCTATCTATCTATATATATATATATATATATATATATATATATATATATATATATATATATATATATATATAAGTAGTAATATGTGGGTATTGGGGGACAAAAGTGGCACTTGGGGGACAATGGGAAATTAACAAGGCACTTGGGGACAATGGGTAATTAACACGAAGAAGCACTTGGGGGACATACGGGAAAATAACAATGAGAGGGCACATGGGGGACAGACGTGTTTATGCGGACAAAAGTGTTTATGGGGACGATAGTGTTTACAGGGACCGAAGTGTTTATGTTACAGAATTATTTATAGGTTCAAACAGAAATGTATGTTATTGTCAATATACACATAGACAAAGTAAAATACAAAACATATAAACACCTTCACCATTCTCTCGTCGGTCCAAACCTTCTTGATCTTGATTACTTCTTCTTCCATCACATTTTTCACAAGTCTCTTAGCTGTGTTAAGGGCAGTCTCTTCCCTTCTCACACTACTCAAGAATGGGTATAACCAAAAGTCTTCCTGTACCTTTCTCGGAAGTACTCCAAATCTTCCATTAAATCCAAGGCTTCCTTTAATGTCTCCACTCTACAGGGTGGAACTACCGAGGCTGTCTTCTATTTCATGGTTTCCTTCTCCATGACTTCTTTGACCAGATTACTCGCTGTTTTCAGGGCTTCCTCTTCCCTGGTCACACGGTGTAGTGTGGACGGGTAACGCCAATAAGTCTCTATCTTTTCTAACAGGTTCTCTCTCCCCACCATCCAATCCACCGCTTCCTGTAAATCATACACATTTGTCATTCTTGTCTTTTTTTCAGTTGACAATGGTGACCAGACTGGCGAACGCGTCGCTTTATATGCTTGAAGCACGGACGTGAATGAAAATATCCCTCACACCAAAAATACAAAACCTTATTACATATAAAACACACCAATTGAGCAGACCTAAAAGAAACAGCTTTTTTATTTTAAAAAAAAATAAGAGTAAGGGAGTATTTATAGGCACACTCTATACAATCACACTAATCAAACACACATGTTTGTATGGGAATAGGTTATTTTGGGTGGGAAAAATGACAAAGACATAAACAAACATACACCAAACATACAAACACAAATTGTTTTGATAAATAAGATTTCTTTTCTTAGCAATTTGGACGACCCTGAAAAGGGCCGTTTGGTTTTGCTACACCTAGCAATGTCCGCAGCTTTGGGCTCTAGCACCAAACAAACATCTCCCATTCCATTTATCTCCACCCCATGGATTGTTGGAGATGGGAAACGCTGAAGGGGATTGAGTAGCTTCATTGCCCCAGTCCTCGGTTTGAGGGACGGTGAATGTTTGCCTCCTCCTTATATTCACCGTACGCTCCTGTGGATGCTACTGCTGCTGTTTTTGCTGCTGCGGGAGTTCTAGATTCCAGTTCTCTGTCTGGGGCACAGTGAACACCTGGGATGGACGCTGTTGTGTGGGTTGCTGTCGCTGTGGCTGTGGCTGTGTTCTCACCATTGGCTTGACATCATAGAATCATGATATGAGGTAGCAGCTTTTCTTTCTTCATCTTATCCTCTTCTTCCTTCTTGTTCTGTTCCCCTAGAGTCTCTTCCTCCAATCTCTCGAGGACCAATTCGTCCAAGAGGCGACGAACATTCTCCAAGTGTACCTAAATCTCCATCTTTTTCTATATCCTACTCATCCTCTTCAGTCTTCTTTTCAGTTAACAATGGGTGGCCAGACTGTTGTTTTGTTTTTTAGTTGCTTTAGAGACGTGATCGGCCATTCAGCCATGTACGTCCAAACACCCCCTATGCGCGGGGATTAGGTTGTGTGCATATCACACTATTTAATTACACGTCAGATGAGTTGCTGGGCTGCAAGCTCATCTGACGCCTTTCTGTGCGCAAGACGCACGATTTACTTGGATGGATGTATGGAGTGGAAAGGCTTAAGGGCAACAGAGGCGCGAAGAGGAACGGAAGTACTGAAACGCCACGAACGTGCATGATCAAATTCTGTCCAGTTAGCTATATCGGGCTGGCCTAATAACCAATTGGGTGTTAGCCACATATTGTAATTGGTGCAATCTAAAAAGTTTAACAAATTTTCCTACTCTGTACCACATTTAGAATTTAGTGTACATAGTGTACACTAATTTTACGAAAACACTATATCAAAGCCGAGTTATTGTAACCCATTGTTTTCATTTTTGTGATCTTAATAATAATAATAATATCGAGTGATCATTTTGAATGGTGTAAAATGGATTGTGTTTGTGTATTAAACGTGTTATTATCGAAATGGTTTTCAAACCAAAGTGACAACCTTCAGGCATTTGAAAGAATTCTTTCTAGCCGTCAAAAGGGCTGGGTAATACGCCTGGCGGCGGTAGGATGGCCGACAAATGTTCTGGTAGCTTGAACATCCGTCTTGGACGTTCTGTTATGTTGCCAGTGTCTATAAGGTCTGGTTTGTCCCACTCATTCATATGATCCTCATGACATACGGGTGGGATGTCTAGATGGTGGCAGGCAATTAGGTAGTTGCAAAACAACCCTGCTAGGGGGACAGGACATTCGCTGTATCTCTCCCCCTTTCTCTTGATATTTGCCGCAGCTTTCTTTTGACGTCCTTTGCTTGTTTTTTCCATTTTCATTCTTACAGGCGCCATGAGTATCTGGTGATCCTCGATGTAGGTCTAGGCCACCATTTTGTCTTTCCCGATGTTGGCTCCCGCTCCCGCGTGATTGGACATATCATACATATATTTCCACGTTTGTTGTTGCAGCGCTGGAAATTTATTAATTCTCTGCCTAGGATGCTGAGTTGATTTTACCAGTGGGGTTGTCGTTGTTGTTGTCACTGTTGTAGGGGTGGTGCTTGTTTTCTCACTTCCGCCTCTTTCTTTCGCTGCCCTGTAATTTGCTCCTCCTTCTTCTTCTCTGGCGCCTTCCTCTCCTCCCTTGGTGCCTCTGCTCCCTCTGTAAGAGGGAGCGTGTCGTGCCTGGCAGTGGTGTTTCTGTTAGAGGTGGCGGCGCTGTTGCTTGGGGTTCCATAGTAGGGCCGCTCAGCTTCGGCGGCGTCCGCGCTTGTCACTCCCTCTGTTGCGTCTGCGGTTGTCCCCTCCACCCTGATCATCTTTGGGGGATTTATCTCTTGTAGGTTATGGGCTCCTTCCATATAATCAAAAGGGTTGTCCTCTTAGCTTGGGCCCTTAGGCTCCATCCTAAGCCTTTAATTGCACTCAGGGCCTGAAGTGGTACCATTCATTCCATCTCTAGCTTGTTTATTAATATTTGCTGGTCTCTGCTCTGTTTGCTGACGACTGGTGGCAAGACTTTACTTACTTTACTTAGTTTGGAGTATACTCGTGTGCGGTCATTCGGCCATGTACGAGTGGTTAATGGGTGCACCGCACCCTACTTAATTGTTCGTCAGGTGGGTCGCAAACTCACCTACCGCTTTAATGTGCGCAGAGCGCACTAATACACACCTATCCCTCACTGCACGGTTTCACCACTATGGGGGTTCATTGAAGGCGCGATATGGGAGGGTGTGTAAAATTACTTATACCTATACATGGGAATAGAACCGCAATGTTTACAGGTTAACATGTACTTAAATGGATGTCTGAAGTGGAAGACTGCACGGACTCAGCAAGGAAGGAGCGAAGCGTGACGAAAGTACTGAAACGCCATGAACCTACATGATCAAATGCTGTCCCTAATAACCAATGGTGTGTTAGCCACATATTGCAATTATGGTCATGAATACCAGTTATGAAAATTTTCCTACTCACAACCATTTCTATAATTTCGTGTACATAGTGTACTTTCAATTTTCCGAACCTGCGTCAAAACACAATAGCGAGTTAAAGTAACTCTTACATATTTTGGTGATCATAATTTGGTGTACGTTATAGCAAATATTTTTGACCGGTGTTCGAATGGATCAATTTGATCTTTTTGGAAAAAGGTTGAAATCAAAATGGGTTTTCTATCCAAAGTGAAAACCTTTAGGCATTTGAAACAATTCTTTTTTAGCCCTTAAAAGGACTGAGGATCATCCTCTGTTAGCGGCACCATTAAAGACTTCAGACGGCTAGGCAGCTGGAATTTACGTCTGTCCCGGTCCCTGCTCTTTGGTGGGTTGACGAAGTCTGTAACATCGTACGAGCTCAGTGGTGGCCAGAGTGTAATGGGCTGACTTGATAATTGTATATCGATCAGCTCGTTGTAAATCAGAGTCGCTAGGGTGTCGGACATCTCCCATATTTCTCCCCCAGCCCCCGAATGTTCTCGCCTGCCTGTCTGGTGCTTTCCCTCCGGTCTTTGGGTAGGCGGCCCTCCGTCAGCAACTTACATGATGTTGATACTGTACGAAAGTCTTCTATATGCCGCCTAGCCTTGTCCGCATCTTCCAGGAGTTCTGCTAGTCCCATCTTCCATGTTTGATAAATGAGGTATTGCGCTGCTTCTCCTTTAAGTTTATCTTCATTCTCTTTTTGTCTGTGTTCATCGTACAAATTTGGAATCTTCTCCGGTTGCTGCTTTGTTGCTGGTGGAGAGGGTTGCATCTTCGCTTCCGCCGCCTGTTGTTTCTGTTGTTGTTGTTGGTGTTTATTCTGTTGCTGTTTTTTGGGGGTCATTGATGGCGCTGGGGGTGGAGGTTGTCTCCTCGTAACAGCCCCCTGCTACTTGGTGTTCGCAGCAACTTTATTTCCTTCGTTTTCTTTCTTCTTCCTTTCTCTCCTTCTCCCTTTCCTGGCTTGCCCCCTGCTGAACTGGTGTTGATGTTTGTGGCAGTGGAGTTTGCGTCCTAGCTGGAGATACTGTTAGCCTGGGTTCCACGGGGGCGGGGGGGGGGCGCGAGGTATCGACTGAGTCTGCGTAAATTGCTGCTCCTGTCCATCCTGCGGTTTTCCTCCCTGTTCCGGTCATCTTGGGGGGCTACTTCTACTGCTTCTATTGTCGTTGGAATCCTCCTCCCATATAAGCAGAAGAGTAGTTCATCTTGCCTGAGCCCGTAGGATCCACCCTGATGCAATCCTAAGATCTAAGCCCTGGATTGCATGCAAGGCACGGGACAGTAGTATCGCTTAAATCTCTAGTTCAAATACTTCTATGTGTTGCTTGCTGCTCTCCTGACTGAAGACTGTGGCCAGACTGTTGTCTGTTTAGTTGGATTAGAGACGTGTGCGGCCATTCGGCCATGTACGTCTATATGCCCCCAGTGCGCGCACTGCGCGCATTTCCGGGGGGTTATTTAATACACACCACTCCCTCGCTGCGTGGTTTCCCCACTAATGGGGTTCATTTAAGGCGCGATATGGGAGTGTGTGTGCAATTACTTCTACCTGTACATAGGATTAGAATCACAATGTTTACAGGTTGCATGTACTTGAATGGATGTCTGGAGTGGTAGGCAGCACGGGCTTGGCATGGGAGACGCGAAGCGTGACGAAGTACTGAAACTCCATGAACGTATATGATCAAATTCTGCCCAGTTAGCTAAATCGGGCTCTCCCTAATACCAGTTGTGTGTTAGCCACATATTGTAATTAAAGTCAAGCTGACCAATTTAAGAAATTTTCCTACTGATATAAATTTTGAATTTTGCGTACATAGTATACTTCTAATTTTCCGAAAATAATAACATCAATGAAATATTGGGTTAAAATAACCCATTTCTGATTTAGTGATCGTAATTAGGTAGTGATGTAGTTGTTATTTTTGAACGGTGGTCGAAGGAGTCAAATTTGTTCATATCAATAATTTACAGTAAGATTGATATCGAAATAGGTTTTGAAGCCAAAGTGAAAACCTTTAGGCATTTAGTAATTCATTTTCCCTTCGGCAGACTGAGTTCTCTGGTTGGATGATCTTCTTCTACACACTGTTTCGCCGTTCCCGTCTCCTGATATTTCGTGGTCGGGAACGGGCGCATGTTGTGATCTCCGTCAGGTATTCTGCAACCTCCACCAGACTAGCCACAGTGTATTTGTTGTAGGCATCCCTGTAATATTGATACATTACATGGGCACCAAATTTCCACTCCTTTTTAACTGGCTTCCCCCTTAATCGCAGCGACCGCCAGGCAACGTCTCTTATTGCTCCTACGTGTCTTGCTTTTGTCTTGTCTGTAATCGTCGCTTTGAGCCCCATGTCGAGTAGACGTTGAACGTCTGGGTCGTCGTTTTCCTCCTCCTTTACCGTAATCTCCTCTATCTCCTTATCCGCAGATTCGATTAGGTTTTCAGCAATGTTGGTGGGTTCTGGTACAGTTTCGGAGTGTGTGATCTCAGTCTGCGTAGAGGGTTCAGTCTGCTGAAGGGTGGGGGTGGGAGTAGACTTTCCCGTCATCTCGCCGGTTTGGTTACTGGATTCGGATTTCTGCAAATGGTCCGCTTCATTCTGGCAAGGCTTAGAGTAGGCAGAGGTTAAAGCCCGTCCCTCCTTCCTCCTCTTGGCCCTTTTCCTATTATACCTAGATCTCCTATTTTTTTTTTTTTTTTTTTTTTTTTTTTTTGAGAAATTGTTTGGATAAATAGTGACAATACATATAAATATGTCATCTATAGCTGGTAATAAGAATGGCAACAAATGTACTTACTTTTCTGCATCTTGAATTTCTTCAAAATGTACTTTCTTATCCACGGCGCGAAATTGCAATGCAATCTAGACTACGTTTCCAACAGAAATCACATTCCAAAGGAGAATTTACTGCACTCCAAAACGAAATGAATTTGATATTCCCTAACAAAAATATTTAATCCTGCATCTTCTTGAGAATTTCACTTAAAAGAATTTCATATTTTGTCCACCGTATGATTCCAAACTATCAATGGCAGGACAGTAACACTTGTGTAAGCTAGCTTGCTGTCGAGGCCAGTCCCTCTAGCTACATGTACATCGTACGTAATAGACCCAGCTAAAAACTAAAAGAGCAGAATTTAGTTGAATCGACAGAAAAACAAAATCCCTCCATTCCCGATCAACTGGGAAAGTTGTTCCAAGGCGCAGTCATTCACAATATGACTCAAAATTTCAATTTTAAGTAGACCAAAATGAGATTTCTTTTTGAAACAAATCACTGTGCGCGAGGTACTCTACCAAGTTCAAAGGTCACTGGGCTGTGCCACGTGCGCATGAATACTGTTACTGTGTATTGGTTTAACTTCGGTTGTGTATTTACTTTAGAATATAGCAGAAATTCAGTTACTTTGTTTCTTGTAGTGTGTTCTTTTTATTATTCAGCCTTAGGTAGAAAAGCAAAATGAGTATATAATAAAAAGGTTACTGCATTTATATGGGAGAATATGAACTCGTTTTTTCTGAGCTATACTGCACTCCTGACGTCGTGCAGTATAACTCAGAAAACTCGTTCATATTTTCCCATACAAATCCAGTAACATATAAATATTATTTTCAAAAACAATACCAATCTTTGAGTAAGAATTACTCGTATCATTTTCGTATCACGCACACTACAATTTTGAGTTATAATTTTTAGACGGTGGTTCGAAATTGATCAAATTTGTGTTTTAAAAGAGTATAATCAAAAGTGGTTTTCGAAAAAAAACAAATTGAAAACCCCATTGATTCAGGCAATGTTTTAGCCCTTAAAAGGACTATTGTTCTCAGCAAGTGGTCCCCGGTAGAGTAGCTGTGTCCAACTGCTATCTTAGCTCTTACTCTATCACAGTGCTCTTATGGTAGCTCGCCTGCTTTGCACGCTGCTCCATGTAGTCGGCATTTTGGCGGGGGAGCAGGTCGACAGTTTGAAATCCATTGGCCTGTACAGCAACTTGGCCCCATACTTCCATTTTGTAGTTGGGTGTTCCATAGGTGCTGACCAACACTGCCTCATCCCCTCCTCGTCCACTGCGACTCTGCTCTACCACCACACGTCTGCCACACGTCTGCTCTGCTCCACCGCTGCTGCCTGAATGGAATGAAAATGGTGGCCAGACTGGCGAACGCACCGCTTTATATACTTAAAACACGGACGTGAAGGAAATATTTCTCATACCAAAAATACAGTTCTCTTACACATGAACAGAAATCGCACGGACCTAATGGACACTACTTTTCTATATTTGCTACACAAGGGTAAGGGAGTGTTTATAGACACACTCTATACAAACATACACCAAACATACATTTTTATAAGGGAAGGGGTTTTTTTTAGTGCGGAAAAAAAAATAAAAATAAAAAAAAAAAAAAAAAAAAACATACACAAACATACACCGAACATACAACACAATTTGTTTTGGCAATCATGGAATAATATTTTTTAGAGATGTGGGTGGCCCTGAGAGGGACCTTTGGGGTTTTGGGTGAGGATTTTAACGTCTGGCAGGACGACCACGTCTCACCACTGGTTTTATCACAGGACACGGTCATCTCCCTTAAAGGAGTCCATCTTACACTCCACTTCTCCCTCACTTCTTCTCCATGTTCCTGCACCTGTTGCTGGTGCTGTTGTTGTTTTCGTCGTTGAAGCCACTGCTGCCGTCTTTGCCTCTCATCCCAGACTTCTTTTGCTCTGATGATTTCATCCCGTAGGACATCTTCGACTAAGTCCTGTTCCATTTTCAGGAAGATCATAGTCTTCTTCACTGGATTCTTCTGGATCAGGTTATGCCTAACCCGATGCATGTTCACCATAGGTTCATTGAGTCGACCAATCTTCGAAGTCATATTAGCTGTTGACGAGTCAACGAGGGTGACCCCACTGCTTAATTGCTTACTTACTTTGGATTTACAACGTGTGCGGCCATTCGGCCATGTACGTTAAGTGTATTTGCACACCGTACAATTTTTAATTCCTCTTCAGATGGGTAGTTCCACCCATTTGCCGCTTTATTGTGTGCACCGCACACTTATTAGTTACTAGCATTCATGTCTGGTAGCAGAAAAGACGGAAAACGGCTGTAGAAGGCGGCTCGATGTCTCAGGAGGGCACCAAGTGGTCCAGGCTTGAATTTGTTTGAAACTTATCTAATTGTTTTGGAATTTTGAATACAAACAATGACTTATGGCTGTGAGTATGGATTAGTTATAGAGTGGTTAGGAGTAAAGATTTGCATTGGTACAAAATTAAAAATAAAAATATAAACATATGTCCCGCTCAATCCAAGCAGTGGATGAATAAAGATATATTGAATTTTGTTCAGTCGTAGCCAACTTGTGCGGCAGGTCCTGATGGTCTGGGTTTGGAACCATCTTAATGGTCAAATTTCTAGTTTAAATGGTATTAGTTCTTTTCTTCCTATCATATGGTACCTCTGCTTACCCTATTTTTATTTTCAGGGGTATTTCGATAATTGGTTACCGCATTGTGCAGTAGGATCCTGGTGGTCTGGGTTTAGGGCTGCCTTATATTCTTAAATGTTTGTGTGGACCAGATTACAGGGTCAGGGACCCGATTGATTGATTGATTGTTTGAATTTTTAACGTATATCAGCCATTCGGCCATTCACGTCACTACCCCGAATTCGTGCACAGCACGCTAACTTACGGATTACACCTGCACATAGGAATGGAGTTACTATGTACAGAGTTGATGGTGTGAGCACGGCTCAATAATTGATTAATGTCTGGAGTGGAAAAGGCTGCACTGACTCGGCAAAGGAGGCGCAAAGCGGAACGGAAGCACTGAAACACCTGAACATACATGATCAAATTCTGCCCAATTAACTACGTCGGGCTGTCCCTAATACCAATTATGTGTTAGCCACATGTTTAAGTATGACAATCATGCGAGTTTCAGATTTCATTATTCAATAAATCTCCATTCAAATGTAAATTTTGTGTACATAGTGTGCATATTAGTGTCCCAAAATAATACCAATCTTTGAATAAAAGTTACTCATTTCCATTTAGTGTTACGCACATTTCTATCTTTCATAGTTTTATCGTTTTTCGTCGGTGATTCTAAATTGAAATTTTTTTTAAGAAGTGTAATCCAAAGGGGTTTTCAAAATTTTCAAAAGGAAAACCCCATACAGCCATGCAATTTGATTAGCAGCGTCTGGTCCTCGGTCATTCTGCCTGGTTGTAACGCAGGTTGACTGCGTCAATATAGGGCCTCCAGGCTTGTAACCGGTTCATCTGCTTTTTACTGCAGTGTCAGCCATCTCAACATTCGATTCCCTTTCACTTCCTGAAGTGGTGGGGTTCATTGTCAGCGCTGGGGGTGACACATTCTTTTGTTACCACTCTCCAGATGCTAGTTTTCCCCACTGTTTGGGGTTCGTTGATGGCGCAGGTTTCTGAGGGTCGCTCCTCAATCTTGTCCCCGGCTGCATGGTGTCCCGACGTACGGGTAGTTTCCAGCCATGCAAGGTCTCTTCACTAGTGGATTGGTTCGGCAAACCACCAAAAGCTCGCCTTCCTCTTCCATGGGTCGGTGCTAAGCGTACTGTACTCTCTTACTCTGCCCCCGTGCCCTCATGGTAGCTCGCTCTGCTATACTGCATGCTGCCCCATGTAGTCGGCATTTTGGCGGGGGAGGGGTCGAACGTATACAATTGGTCTGTAATTGCAGCTTGGCCCCATACTTCCAATTATTCTTGTAGTTGAGTACTCATAACTGCATTGGCTAACACTGTCTCCTCCCCTCCTCGTCCACAGCAGCTCTGCACTTCTCCAATTGCTCTCTCCGACGGCTTGCTGCTGACTGTGTGTGGACCCGACTGGTGAACGCACCGCTTTATATGCTTGAAGCACGGACGTGATGGAAAACATCCCTCCGATTCGGGCCGCGGACGTAAAAGAAAACATGACCCAGGTCGATAGAGAGATATGTGAAAGAGCATGTGCCTATGACTAAGATCGATAGAGAGAAACTTGAAAGAGCATGTGCATACCATTTTGTTTTTCAATAAATAAACAAGACATTTTTTCAAAAATCAACATATTTAATACTAAGAAGAAGAAGCTTCTTTAACTCAAATACAAACAGACAAACATTTTTAAACATGAATATATTTACAGGGTTGACAACTTTGTGGAATCAAACCTGACTTCCACTGATCTAAGGTACTATCATTGGGCCATCGAAGCACACTACGTTTCTGAGCGTAAGACAAGAGATAGCGTTAATGTTCACAAAACCATCTTTCTATTTTATCATCATTTCTAGAGTAATCACGATCAAAACAAGTCACTAAATGTTCTAAAGAAAATCCAGGATTGCGTTGATGAAGAAAATACACACAATATTGTCCACACACCATGGAATCTGATCCTTGTAATCTCACATTATTGAATCGAGTGGAGACAGCATTTCTTCTCATAAAGTCAATGATGTCATCTTTCAAAGGAGGTAATCCACAAGAATAAAAATACTCCACACTGTGATCGTTGGGTAAGTGGACCGCAATCAAATGGGTTCCTGGTCGATGACTGTCGTCTGTGTTGATGACATAGGCTTGAACATCTTTAGGTTTTCGATGAGGAAGTTCATCTTTAGCATACACCACAGGATTCCAAGAAGCAGTGTACGAACTGCGAGTCCACAGGTAATGAAGTTCCCAAGTATCCATTCTTTTTTTCACAGGTAATGATAAGTCATCAATTCAAACCTGACTTTTTCCTTGCAAATATGTGTCAAGTAAGTCGATGAACCACTGCTAGTCTGCGTACTCTGTTGCAAGAAAGTTTCGATGCGTTTGATCTCCAGAGATGTCAATGGAGGTAAGGAATGATCACGCAAGTCAATGGAGGTAAGGAATGATCACGCAAGTCTTTATACCACTTTCCCTACACCTTCTCTTCTGAGAGGAGAGACCATGCCTCATCCAGATACTCTTCCAATTTTTCTTCTAAACTAATCACCATACATTTGTCGTGTTGCTTCTGACTTGTATGATCGATTTGTTATCCATAACAATGGACTCTGTTCAGGTTGTAATTCTTTCATCCAAGTCCCTATCAAAACAGGAGACTAAATGTTGTTGTTCTGGCCATCTTGACATCCTAACAGTCTCTTTTTCTTCACTTGTGGTTTGTGACTGTTGCTCTGGTAGATCAAAACCATCCTCTTCGTCTATCTCTATAGGTTCTTCGTGTTCCATCTTTTCTAATAGTTTAGAATCACTTCTTTCAAACTGTCGATTTCTAGAGTATTGTCAAATTCTGCATACAAGATGACGTTCACTGTGTTGACCAGAGCTGTGGCAAACTGAAGTTCCACACGAAGTTGGTCTGATTTTATAGAGTGGAAATGTCCTTCGTCGCTGCCTTGGTCTGGAGTGAAATCAAATCCCCACAAATCATATCCTCCTGCATAATCGTCGGTACGAAATACAGTGGTGATGATGGTTCCTAACTGTCCTGTGGCTTCAAACAGGGTCAACTAAGATCTCAATCATTTTTCTAGGCAAAGTTAGGTTCAAAAGGTCTGGTACACAACATCTGTCCATCTCGAGTGACTTCTATCTTGGACACGTTGATGTGTTGGATGTCAAAAAGGATTTTGATCGACTTTGAGGGCTGCATTGCTAACGATGCCAATGAGCAAACGTTTGGGTAAGCGTCATTGGAAATATGATCTTCGATCTTGGATCGGAGTCCAGAGGCAATGGTAAAAGTTTTCACTTCCACTCGTCGAACAGGATACATGGCTGTCGTTCTGCTCAAACTTTGACTGATATCGTTTGCCACTTTAGGTAATACTTTTACACGGCGCACGATGATGGTTTGTAGTCGTTAACACTGGCCATCAAATGGAACACGGTGCTACTGTGATTCAATCTCAGGCGCACATCCATTCCGTTTAACACATACTTGTCTTGCAACCACATGTCCAAATGCAAACGATCCATCAGTTCTAAACTGCGTCCTTGTTTGATTTTCTTTTGACGGTTGTTAAATCCAATATTCTGAGGATCGTTATCCGCAGTCGTGTCGTTGAACTTCTATAAGGTGTAAGGTTTCCATACCACGGAAGAATCAGATGTGTGTTCTTGGCTTCTTTTCCGTACGTCAAGAGATTTTCCAAGTACGCTCGGTAAGGATAAGTATCCATGACCAGTTTAGTATTCAAGTACAAATACACTTTACTGAACAACGATTGCATAAAATTATTGACGGGAGCTAATCTGGCATCGGCGCCGGGATTGGTGTTGTCTGTTTTGAGGCACTTTGAGTTTCAGGTACAAGTGACTGCTATTCAGATCGATGTAATTTTTGCTTTATCCTTTTATTTCAAATTCAATACGGGCTGAGGTAGTTAAAGAAGACACAGGATGAAATTCTACCTATTGGGATTCTTGCATTATCATCATGGTGGGTGGCACGGCAAACAGATCGTATTATGACTTGGAACATTCGCAAGAATCTCGGTACATCATTTTTTTCAGTTAGTAATCAAATACATCTAATTCTCTGGCAGTTCTTCTTTTCTTATTTTTTGTTTCTTCTGAACAACGTGTTTATGAGCTCTGAAGGGGTTTCGACGTCTCTGTCTGCCTTGTCCTCGCTGTGGCGTTGAGAAAGAAGTAATTCCAGGGCCAGAAGTGTGAAGCGAATTTAGAGGGGTGTCTCGGCGACCCAAAAGATCTTTTGCAGTTTGCAGCAACACATTTTTTCCTACTATCATGATGGCTTCTTTTGGACATTGTTTGTCGATGAGGACGTTTTGAAGAAATTCGTTTCCTTGCGTCTAAGCAGCATCTTGTAAGGCATGCAATCCTCGAGTCACCATGGGTTCTAAGATAGGGGCTACCGTACGAAAAGCGGATTTTAACATATCTCCTTAACCATGTCCTCGTTATCGAGCGACTCCTTGGTACACAGGATACATCTTTTACAATTCACTGGAGAATCATTTTCGAAAATGTAGTTTCACCGTGACTTTTCCTTTGGAGAAACGAATATTTTGTCCCAGATCTCCTTTTAAACTAATGTTGACACTGTCAAAATACGATTTACTGATAGGAAGATAATGAGGATGTACAAATTCTCGATGAACGTGATACGTGTTTCCGCTTTCTTCGTAAGCAGATGTGGTAGGATCCACTTTGAAAAGAATGACGCTCAGAAACGGAACGGCTGTGTTTCCCACCACGTTGTACTCCACCAGATCGAAGTACACAAACAATAAATTCAGTCCTTTGTTCAATCCGACAGGGTAACGAAAATACTTGTAAAATCGATCGTTGTTGTAAATGACTTTCAAACGAACTATTTTTGTGTATCCACCCATAATAGAAACCAAACCAGGAGAAAAGGTAATGGACAATATTCTACTTTCCGAAAAATGCAGTTTAAGACGATGAGCTATTTTATGGTTCTCGATCGGGACATTTTTGTAAGCTTTATCCAAGGCTTTGCCAAACTGATCCTAAAAGATAGCTGAAATCGTTTCCACCAGATGTTGAGCATTAAAATAATATCCCACTGGAATTCTCATGGTATAGCTAGTCACTGAAGGAGGATTGGTGTGTAATGATTTTTTGGATTCGTAAATGCCAGGATCATTTTTGTCCAAGTGTTCTTGAACTTGTTCGTTCAGGATATCCACGACGAAAGTGTTTGGGCCATCGTTGATACTCATGACTTGCATAGGATGAATGATTTCTACTAAATCCACTTCCCAATGAGCTTCGTGATCTAATTGCACGGCTTAAGGTAATTTGGCTGTGAAACAACATAAGGTATTGTTGGGAAACACATCCACAGAACTGTCACTCGGTAAGATTAAATAAAATTGGTTATTCATAGTTCGATGGTTCTGGTGTCCGAGGAGTCACTCGAGGTCAAAGGAGAATGATTTTCTAAATGTTCCAAAAGAGGGGTGCTGTTGTTGTGACTGGAAGAATAGTGACTGGCGTTGGATGCAAGGCTACCGTTGTTGTTGTTCCTGTCCGTAATATATTTCAAGGAAGGGCTGGGCAGAAGATAACCAATAACTGTTGAGTAAAATGGTGCACAATTTGCAAACTCAAATTGGCAATAGCTGCTTCAATACACAATACACCCCAACGATTTGACAGAAAAAGACGATTTGATTTTTAGGCACACGTTCTTCACACTACACCCTAAAGGTTTTATTTTAATTCTTGAAGAGAGGAACTTTCCAACGCACTTTTACCTCTTCTTTACGTTTTCTTCGATCGAGAATGCTTTCGATATCGTACACATCGTCTTCTTTTTTGGTCACCCGTTGTAACTCAGGCAAATAAAATGTTCCTTTTAACACTTTTCCGTGCATGTCTTCCAATTTATAAACAGGAGGACCACGTACCGGGACTTGTACAGTGACACAAAACAATTATTGGTCCAGTTAGGTAAATAACCTTTGTCAAAAGTGCGTTTGGTTTTTCCATTGCGAACCCAATCTCCAGTCTTGAACACCACTGCTTTCTTTTTTCCAATCTTTGACGTCCCAAACAATCGATCAAGCACCATCACTTCGTTTTCAGAGGTGACTTCTTCGGGGTCACATCCGATTCTGCGTTGGTACGATCGATTATAAGCTTTGGCCAGACATGGTAACACGTCGATGTACTTGAGAGTGTGTCGATGTGTACAATATTTCCACATGTGTTCTTTCAAAGTTCTTTGAAAACGTTCAAAGACACTTGCTTTGGTTTCATGATTTTCAGTGGTAAAAAAAATGAATGTGTCGTTGTTTCAATTCTTTTTGAAAAGCTTGGTTTAGAAATTCGGTGCCTTTGTCTGTTTGCCATCGTAAAGGGTGACGACCACTTTGTATTAACACCAGTTTTAAAGCGCGTACTAACTCGGAACGGGTTTTAGAAGTCAAACTGATTTTTAAAACACGTCAATGACACAAAACAAATATTTGTAACCAAGATTGTACGTTGCCAAATGAGAGACATCGGCTAATTCTGCTTGTCATTGATCATCAATGCCAGCCACTTTGGTTTGACTTCTGGAAAATTTCGTCGAATGCGTTTGTGTAATGTGTACGTCGATTGTTCTTGAAACCATTGTCGTACCTCTGGCCAACGTACACTTTTCAGTTTGGTTTTAGCTGCCCGATACAATTTTTGAACTCCTCCGTAACCAGCAGCATGTGCAAGATTGTAATAAATGCTAGCTAAAAGTGTCTCCATGATGGGGCTGACAAAATCGATCCTCGATAAGTCACCCACTGTTCGATACTACCTTTGGATTCGTGGGGTATTGGTGGTTTGGACGAAGCTCGACGTGTCGGACCAGAAACAGGAGTAGGTTGTGAAATGGTAACTTTTTCTTGATGTCTATTTTTCACTTTTGTCTTCCCTTCTTTCTTTTTTTCTTCTGCTGAAGAAGGTGTCGACATCATGTTTTTAATCCAAGCTTGTATTTCTTCTCGTTGGAGCATAGAGGAGCGTGTCAACAAGGAAGCTGCAATCTTACTAGGTATTGAAGCAGACGGAGTTTTACGCACTTCTCGTGTGTCTTCTTCCTCTGTCATCCCCGTGGCGATGTCTGTCTTCTTTGTGACTTTAGGTTCACTTTTCATGATCGCCTTGAAATCTCTCACAGTCGGTTTAGCTGTTTCGTCTAAAGCTTTCTGGTTAAAGAGTTGAAGACGTTGCAATACTTGTCCGTACCGCTGCGATTTTTCTGCTTCTGACAAATCACTTCAATCAATTACCGATTGTAATTCTTGTTGCAACTGTGACATCTCAGTGAGATTAGGATTTGGAGGTAAATGAGGTGTCCGTTGTTCGTACCAACGATTGAGTTCCATCCATCGATTGTAGGGAATTAAATTCAGTTTTCTTCCTCCCATAAGATCCAAAAGTCCAAGTTTAACTGTTTTTTGCCTGACTCGGGTGGTGCGCACTTTTTGGAGCCATCTTTTGTGCCAGGGGCAAACACAAACACTGATGTCCATCTGATCCCACACTTCTTTGCTATACTGGATCTCGTCTCCACTGATTGTCAGCACCTCGTATCAACTTCATGACAGGCATCACTCGACGCTGAGGTGTTTTCAGTGGACTAAATCGTGTCAGTTCTTGTTTGGATAAATCCAGTAAACTTTGTAACACTCCTGCTCTGTCTTGGACTTTGGTTTTACGTAAAACCACTTTTTTAGCAGCAGCAGCAGTGGCTAAAACAGCAGAAGTAGACGCCACCATAGAAGAAGTGCCATTCGAAATAGGTTTCCATTACTGCATCAAATTAGGAATCACGGGTCTTAAATCAGGTTGAATGATCTGTACACGTATCAACATAAAGCCAGTCAAAGCATGTCATATACTTCAAATATGGCAAATAAAAAAGAAACAAATGACCTTTCGTTTTTAGAACAAAAATGAAACAAAACTACTTTTCATTTCTTTTGATGAAACATTTCATGTATAAAGGACGGACATTAGTCAAACGTTATTATTACATTATACTGTGTGAGAAAAATGGGGGGGGGGGTATTTTAAAAATGGCGGAATCACAACATATCCATGTCATATCACTAAATTACAACTTATGTAAGGATTTATTGTACATGTTGATTAAATTCCCAAGAAATTAATATGCTTGATTTTAATATCAAGACTAACTAGTAATCCATGCAATGGTAGGACGATGAAGACTAACTAGCAATCCATGCAATAGCAGGACGATGAAGACTAACTAGTAGTCCATGCAATGGCAGGCCGATGAAGACTAACTAGTAATTCATGCAATGGCAAGACGATGAAGACTAACTAGTAGTCCATGCAATGGCAGGACGATGAAGACTAACTAGTAATCCATCCAATGGCAGGACGATGAAGACTAACTAGTAATCCATGCAATGGCAGGACGATGAAGACTAACTAGTAGTCCATGCAATGGCAGGACAATGAAGACTAACTAGTAATCCATGCAATGGCAGGACAATGAAGACTAACTAGTAATCCATGCAATGGCAAGACGATGAAGACTAACTAGTAATCCATGCAATGGCAGGACGATGAAGACTAACTAGTAATCCATCCAATGGCAGGACGAGGAAGACTAACTAGTAATCCATGCAATGGCAAGACGATGAAGACTAACTAGTAGTCCATGCAATGGCAGGACGATGAAGACTAACTAGTAATCCATGCAATGGCAGGACAATGAAGACTAACTAGTAATCCATGCAATGGCAGGTCGATGAAGACTAACTAGTAGTCCATGCAATGGCAGGTCGATGAAGACTAACCAGTAATCCATGCAATGGCAGGACGATGAAGACTAACTAGTAATCCATGCAATGGCAAGACGATGAAGACTAACTAGTAATCCATGCAATGGCGAGACGATGAAGACTAACTAGTAATCCATGCAATGGCAGGACAACGAAGACTAACTAGTAATCCATGCAATGGTAAGACGATGAAGACTAACTAGTAATCCATGCAATGGCAGGACAATGAAGACTAACTAGTAATCCATGCAATGGCAAGACGATGAAGACTAACTAGTAGTCCATGCAATGGCAGGACGATGAAGACTAACTAGTAATCCATGCAATGGCAAGACGATGAAGACTAACTAGTAATCCATGCAATGGCAGGACGATGAAGACTAACTAGTAGTCCATGCAATTGCAGGACAATGAAGACTAACTAGTAGTCCATGCAATGGCAGGACGATGAAGACTAACTAGTAATCCATGCAATGGCAAGACGATGAAGACTAACTAGTAATCCATGCAATGGCAGGACAACGAAGACTAACTAGTAGTCCATGCAATGGCAAGACGATGAAGACTAACTAGTAATCCATGCAATGGCAAGACGATGAAGACTAACTAGTAGTCCATGCAATGGCAAGACGATGAAGACTAACTAGTAATCCATGCAATGGTAGGACAATGAAGACTAACTAGTAATCCATGCAATGGCAGGTCGATGAAGACTAACTAGTAGTCCATGCAATGACAGGTCGATGAAGACTAACCAGTAATCCATGCAATGGCAGGACGATGAAGACTAACTAGTAATCCATGCAATGGCAAGACGATGAAGACTAACTAGTAATCCATGCAATGGCAAGACGATGAAGACTAACTAGTAATCCATGCAATGGCAGGACAACGAAGACTAACTAGTAATCCATGCAATGGCAAGACGATGAAGACTAACTAGTAATCCATGCAATTTCAAGACGATGAAGACTAACTAGTAATCCATGCAATGGTAGGACGATGAAGAATATATTTGACCTAGGGTCAGGCTTTTTCTCACTTGGAAGCAACATTTTGCACTTAACATTTGGGGATTTTCCCTTAAAGCAACACCATAACGAAGAGTACAAAATGTAGATTTTGCATTGAAAAAAATATATATACGGTTTCATTTTCTTTTCGTTATTTTTTTTTTTTTCTCTTTTCTACATGATCACTATTCGTACACATTATACCCACAAACAGCAAAGAAATCAAAATGCTCTGTTTGTCTCTAAAATTTGCTTCAATCAGTATGCTTTCTTATGCTCAGACACTAGAAATCTCTTGGAAGCGTTGAGATAACAATGCAATTCAATAAACGGAATGAGGAGATAAAAAATAAAGTGAAAACTTTTACAGAGCATGGCAACAGGTGCCCTAACTATAATATTTATTTGTCGAAACATAAAATAGATTGGAACGGAATCGTCTGGTGGCATAAGGCGCAGCGAAAATGAATTGAGAAATTCCTCTTTCGCATCGTTAACATGATATAATGTAATCGAGCAATTACAACAGCTTCCATAAAGTTCAGTATGGTACAGGGAATCTGAAATTACAAATATGTCCATCTGTTCACGTTTTTATTTAATGAAATTTTATTATACGTACTATTGATATTAATAATAATTCACTGAGTTTAACCATTAGATTGCCACATGATGTTCTTTTGGTGGTGCAGTTCACATACTTTGGTATTGTGCCTTCAAATGATTTAATTTCACACACCGAACGAAGACATGAAATTAAAATGTATCATTCACTCGGACATGAATTATGATCGTAAATGTTGGGTAGATTCTTTGCTGCTCCAAAAAATAACGCAATTAATTATAGATTAAAGTTGATCAAATGTAGGTAGATCAAATTACAAGCATCCCTAGAATAAATAAAAATCTAAAAGACTGAAGCAAATAATGACTGAGATGAATCGGAAGCTGATACTTCTTATATAGCGATATTTGCTTTTATTTGCCTCTAAACTTTATTTGTTTAATTTACAAATTTGAGAAAATAAAATTCCCGACAGCAGACTGTTGGAAAATGAAACTCGCTCCAGACTGAGTTTACATTATTCATATGTTTTGTCTTTGGGCATGATTTAAACATAGAATGTACTTTAATTGACGGTATCACTTTCAAACCGAAGATTTTGTACATTTTGAATGAAAAAAAAAAGCATTTCGTTGATTTATTCCTCGTCCTTACTTTCGCATATCAAAAAAGTTTGGTTCAGGAAACCCTTCCAGAGAGTAAAAAGTGAGGGTATGTTCTCCTTTTATAACAGACAATACAAGAAATTAAATTACAATACGCAGTGGCGTACTAAGGATAAATGGTGCTCGGGGCGACGATGATGGCCCAAAGGACCAGAATACGAGGCCCGAATTTTGATCAGCTGTTTTGGCACCACAAGACCTCTGGCGCCCAGGGCAACCCCCCCCCCCCCTTCCCGTTAGTACGCTACTGACAGTACCTATTGATTCTTCTTTGACACTAGCTGTGGAATTCACCTCTCATTATATACCTGACTGTACACATAGTAAAGCGATATGAAATGTAGTTATAGAAAGTAATATCTACGTCATATATCAAGTAAGATATCTTGTGACTTGCAACCCGGAAGTGAAATTGAATACGATGATTTAACCTATCAGTAATAAGCATGATACTTACTCAAGGTATTCGTGAAAAGGTTCACCTTTAACAAAGTAACAGATGTTATTTTAGAGCGACTGATAACAATAATAATAAGCATGGTTTTTCAACTTTATCAGAATCTGGTATTACACACTTTCCTTCCCTATCTGTGTGAAGAAAAAAACCAGGCTGTTATCTTCTGGTAAAACACAAAGTTGTCTCCTAAATGATGAAAACAGACAAGATCAGAATAGTCGATGCGTTCCTCATCATGTGCTGATTTTACATGACGGACAGTTATTTTACATCACAGCCATGGACGCTGTTTGTTAAATTTTATACTCATCATGATTAAGGCTACTTTTCCAGGGGCTGATCTGAGACCTTGCATCAGATGCGCATCTGATACAAACTTAGATTTCTCGCTGTCAATGATGAAGTCAGCTAAAAACGGTCGCATGAAGACACTGCTACAGTTACACTATATTTAGACACAATGTACACTTTGAATAGATGGATGAAATCAAAGTAAAAAAATAGCAACAACATATCAAATTATCTTTAGTTATGAAATAATTGTTTAGGGTATATAATAAACACATCTTTGTACAGTAACTTGATCTGGATGCTTGTATCGCGTCTTGTTGCTAGTGGAAGGGCATCGGTTCAGGCTCGACTCTTGGGGTCTCGCGAAATCTGATGTCATTCCGCTATCAAACATGACGTGGCACCCATATAAAGTTACCGTAGTGATAATCTGCATATAGCAACAATGCGTTTGAAATACAGCTGCAAAAATCTTGTTTATTAATTAAGACATATGACTCTACCGGGCGAAAGTAAAACAGACATTCTGGTGTGTAGTATCTAAAGTATTTGTGACTTTTATCAACAATAAAAGATACAATAACATATTTTCGTTGGGATTGGGCGATTTGATATCCTGATACTGTTCTTGGTAGCTGTTGTATCAGTCAACTTTTTACTTAAGAGAAAATTACCGTCTATACTTGCTTGTAAGTCGAATCCAACTGCAAACTGCATAGACCCATATCTGTTGTCGCATAATGCGCATTGTGTGACAGCAGATCTTGGTCTATGCAGTTTGCAGTTGGAGTCGACTTATAAGCGAATATATACTGTAGTCATAAGTGTATGTTGCATACGAATCTATTTTGAGAATTAGAGTATTCTACAATATTATACAAAATAGTGCCGTTCCTTTGTCCGCATTAGGCTTATATCAGAGAAATATAAAACTAAAGATAAGTAAAATATCTACGAAAATAAAGTCTTTACAATATTTAAACTTTCTTCCAACTACAAGACATATTTCTAAATAAAGTTAATCTTCACCTAACTGTTTAAATGTACGAGTGAAGCATCACTAATAATACCCATAATACCCATCACTAATAATACCTGAATGCAAGTCTAAGCTGATTGTTACTATATCTTGTCATGTTTACTGTTTAATTCTAGGTAAAAAAAAAAAAAAAAAAAAAAAAAAGATAAACCAACTCTCGAGTTTGTATTATATTCAAACACATGAGCATTTTTTATGTTTCTTTATGAATGCTGATTAATTTGATACCTTTTTACTCATGACAAATAATTAGTAGTTAAATATACTGAAACATTTCCAGTCAAATAAATCAAAATGAATACATTGATACCTGATGCCACACTACCAAACGTGTGTAAAGATCGATTTTAAAACAGTATTCTCACTAGATGACGTTTTTTCGACATATACAAACTATATATATATATATATATATATATATATATATATATATATATATATATATATATATATATATATATATATATATATATACATACATATACATACATACATCATACATCAACCACTCAGAGGAAGAACATGCATATATTTGCCGGTATAATTTAAGAACAGAAAGGCTTGAATCAGTGTGCAAAATAAAGACGGAAGAAGTTTCTTAATGCCGTGGAATCTGTGTTAAACGCACCAAGTGATCGTATAGGTAACCCATCATGATGCAATTTAAAAAGGATAGAGTCTTTGTTTAGAGGTTGAGATGTCCGATAGAATTAAAGGACATTAAAAAATTGAAAATGAATTTGATAAATCCGTACATATGCATGAAATAGTTTAACCATGCTATATGAAACCAGTTAAAATAACACAGAGAGAGAGAGAGAGAGAGAGAGAGAGAGAGAGAGAGAGAGAGAGAGAGAGAGAGAGAGAGAAGATTGACATGCTAATCATATTTCAGTCCTATAATCATAATGATTATGAAAATTGAAGGTATCACTATCTTGGACAAAATCTTAATTTGTGTTATTATTACAAGATAAGCATGTACAAAAATAGTCATATTTTTAAGTGCTTTATTTGTTTAAGTACGCTATAAAAATAATCACAACACAAAAGACTGCGTTACAATATAGATAGGTCGATATATCTAATGTCAGGAGAATGTTCTGTTGCAAAATTCAAAAACACTATCAACACCAATTAAAAGTTGCGTATGCTATTTATTGTAATTTTGAAAGTATCATCGTGTCACATGCATTATCATGAACTCAACAATCGTGTCAGAGACAACGTACATCGGAGTTATAACCATGCCATAGGCACTCTGACATATAATTGATAATCAAAATAGCCACACACATTCCATCAGGGTTTTATATTTACCTAAAATCAGTCCACAAAAGACACAAACCAGTAGTATAAAGAGGAGCAAACAGTATTCAAGTATTATACGATCCTTTGGGTAAGACTGAAAAACTTGAGTGTGCAGAACCACCACCAAAATGCGAGGTCCACGGTGTTCACAGAGGTAGATAAACAACATTTTAATTTAGCAAACACATGTTACGTCTTTTAAGGGATAATAACTAAAAACACAGTAAGAGACCATGACAATTCAATAGGCAGGTATGGGGGTCAATAATGTAATCAGTAACACAAATACTAATTCAATGGTAGCTATTCTACTTTGATATAGTTATTTCCTGTTGCAAAACTTTTTCATGGTGATTTTATTTCTTGCCTTGTTAATGGTCATTACGAAGATAGAATATCAGCACCTGAGATTAAGAAAGAAAGTTCAAGACTTTCACCGTATGACTGTAACAGAGAGAATAGAGAGAAAATGCAAACAACGCATTAACTACTTTTGAACAGAGTAGTATTAAAAGAGTTGGCGTGATATCAAAACCACAAAAACAGATTGATGACAAAAGAAATAAGATTTTAAATCCACATGATTTGTTCAGACAGAAATTCAGGACCCTAAATGATCCTATTCAAACATTGCAAATATTAAGGAAAAATCAGATACAAAATGTCACTTTATTTTACATTATTTTATATATGAATCAAAATGTATCCATTTAACCTTTGGCAAACATTTTAGCAAAAAAAGAAAAAAATAAAAAAAAAGCAAGCGTGACAACCGGTTGCTAGCCTTTCTGAATATTCTAGTTAGTTCCCCGGCAATCAAGAAGCTTAAACGGAAATCGCAACCACTAGTTTCGCGCCCAATCACCAATGTGAACAGCTTCAGAGGCGGGGTCACCCGCGACATTTCAACTCCATGTTATCACTGAGGCCATGTCCACAACGAAAGTTGGGCCGTACCTCCTAAATGCTTGGATATTCTTGCGAATCAAAGACCTGCAATTCAACAAATTAGGATATATAGTATACTGATATTATAAATGTTTGTAATCCTATGCGCTGTGCATAGCAGTTACTATTACTCTAAAAGAAAAATACGTGTTTACTACCAGACGATATTTGGTGCTCGCTGCGCTCCGCTAAAGACAAAGCAGCATAGCTTATTGTCTTCATAATCTGTCTGGTCTAGTAATTTTTAGAATAGTGTACAAATAAAGAGAGAACAAGAATTATAATTTATTTTAAAGTATTCATTTTCACTATCGTCCAGTAATATCTATTTTGTACATGAGTGTAGTACATACCATTTCATATGTTATTTTCGCGGACATACAATTTAGCGACTTCGTTCGAAAATAGTAGCTTGAAAATGGTGCGATTTATATTTTAGTTATTATATATATATATATATATATATATATATATATATATATATATATATATATATTCATATATAGGGACGTGTTTATATCAGCGGGGTTAACAAGCAGTATTATAAGTAAAATGGCTTATATTCAATTCAAGAAGGGAAATATAAAGAGGAACAGATCATTCAGTTGTTTATTCATTTAACTAACATATCTGTTATGTGTGACTAAAAGATAATAGAATAATGTTGTTTGGTTAATCTGATATTTTGTTTGGGTTTTAAAAAACTCCATGCACTTTCTATTTCGAGCTAGATTGGTTACTGCTTGTTCACAATTTCCAGTCAAAAGTCACAGCAGTGGATGCGTTCCTACGATTTAAAAAAAATTATTTTGAATACCATCGCTTGTTAATAGTGTATTTTTAACATACAGGTTGATCATGGAGACTGTCGAAACGTTCCTATTAATCTAAATAAAGGACTATCTCGTTGCTTTTTATTTTAAAATTTCATGAAATTTAACAAATCGATACATTCAATTTAGAGGATGATACATTTTGACGGGATATATTTTCGCGATCTCAATCAGTGACCGATAAATCGCAAAGATGTATAAATCTGCCTACGGTATTATCAAGCGAGGGTGCATTAGCTGCAGGTATGCGAAGAAAGTGGGACGTGGCACTGCTTTTATCATCATTTACATACCTTCATGGAATATCTTTTTGTTTGATACAAATCTAATCTTCCAAAATAGATGCGGCAAGAACGTACAATGTGGGTCAAATAATATCATTTATATGTATTCCACAAAGCAGATACTAATGTCAAGATGCCCAAAGTGCTGAGACATGTCTTAAATAAAGTTAAATATCAATCACAAAGCTGATACAAGCTTGACCGGAAAGCATTTCTGTCCCCTTAACAAAGACTTAAAAAGGGCATCGTCCCTCAGTGGCTGAGCGATGGTTCGAGGCGCCCGGGGAAATATTCTTTAGTGGCGCCCCTACCGAGGCGCCCGGGGGCAATGTTCTTTAGTGACGCTACTACTTTGCCACAGAAAACAGTTTTTATGTCAGTTGCCAACCTCCCTCCACTCACCCCCTCCTAAATATAAGTTATGTGAAGAATTGCCGCGTTACACAAAGTTGAGGTCAAATACTATGAAAATTTCAGCAAAAAAAAAAAAAAATCCCGACGGCACCCCCATTCGCCTGACGCCTGGGGGTAATTGCCCCCCTCCTCACAGACCCCCGCACCCCCACTCGCGCCGCCACCGTCTTCCCTATGTTTTATGTACTGACTATCGATTGCACCATTTCGAAGCTGAGTGGGAGAATTCATTGTTCAATTCGGACGTAAGATCAAATCAAAGATTGTAGACAAACGTTATCTAGTATGTACCCATCGATATACAACACATGATAAAGGCTAATTTTTCCCGAGGCTGATCTGAAACCTTGTATCAGACTTGAATCGTATGCAAATTTAGATTCCTCGCTGTCAGGGATGACGCCACCTAATAACGGTTACGTGAAGGAACTTAATGTGAATTCATGAAGTGAATCAAAATAAAAGATCAACAGTAACATAAACTTTGTCTTTTTATTATAAAATAATTGTTTAGGGTATATAATAAACACATTATCAGTACAGTAACTTGATGTGGGTGCTTGTATCGCGTGTCGTTTGATAGTGGGAGCGGCGGTAGCTCATTTGGTCGAGCGTCGGACTCGTAATCAAAGATTAGCAGGTTCGATGCCCTCCCAGGCCAACTCGGATCGACTGCCTCGGTGTGTCCTTGATAAAGGTACTTAGCTCCCATTTCCTCGGCATGATATAGCTAATAATCTCTTTAAAGTGCCGTGAAAAACCAACAAACCAATTAGATCCCGCTCGACCCTTCTGGTCTCGCGAGATTCGGTGTAATTCCGCTATTAAACTCGGTGTGACACAAACACCCAGCTCAAGTTACTGTAGTGATAACCTGTATTTATTTTAATATCTCTAAAACAGTTTGTTATTCCAAATAATTATAATCATTGCAACTATTTAATTTTATTAACAAACATATTACATATATGCACACATTATTCTCAGATATCTTCCAAACCGCATCATAATGTTGAATTTTAATTGAATATGGATAATCGCATCCATCTGCATCTATTAATGTTAAATGTTAAAACTTGATACTCGAAAATATTCTAAGTACTGAAAGTTACCAGCAATCTTTAGTTCCCCCCCCCCCCCCCCCCCCCCCCCCCCCCGGTTTGTCATCTGTTTTCCCTTAGGTAATAATACGTAATATATTTTTACAAAAATGTCTTCCCGTTCAAGGAAGTGATTTACATGTACGATTTAATCATAATGTCCAGGGGGACCATACAGAAAAAAAAACCTACTATGGTGTTTCGCTCTCGCAATCGATGCGTGCTACATAAATCTGTGGTATTGGGCTAAATACTGTAAAGACATGCATATTTAAAGAGATATAGTTTCTTGGTTTGGAGGCAACGGACGTTTTCTTTGGGATAACATTTCGTAGGATCACAAGTTACCGGAACATTCCTTTCTTCACTATTTATTATTGTGATGAATTTATCTGTGTGACTATTTGCTATGCATAAAGAAAAGGACCTAAATCATCTAGTAATACTTCTGATTTTAAAGTAAATGCCACACAGAAAAGTAAAAACGATTACCTGTATGAAATATACATTTAATTATTATTACCTATATGAAATATGCATTGAATTATAATTACCTGTATGAAATATGCATTGAATTATAATTACCTGTATGAAATATGCATTGAATTATAATTACCTGTATGAAATATACATTGAATTATAATTACCTGTATGAAATATACATTTAATTATAATTACCTGTATGAAATATGCATTGAATTATAATTACCTGTATGAAATATACATTTAATTATAATTACCTGTATGAAATATGCATTGAATTATAATTACCTGTATGAAATATGCATTGAATTATAATTACCTGTATGAAATATGCATTGAATTATAATTACCTTTATGAAATATGCATTGAATTATAATTACCTGAGTATAACAAATCAACGAATCTTCGTCGCATTCTTTGTTACTATATAATTGCAACTGAGGCAGTGGAGCATACCATCAGGAAAAGTCAGTTCTAGAACACAATATAAAAAGCAGATAGATTCGAAGCCGCCTAAACGTAACAAACCATGAACATTTGGAATGCAGCGGATTTCTTCGTTATCCCCAAAAGAAATAATACTCCTGTACTTATAAATAATCCTGCTGGTAAACAGATGTTCTGACACATGGAGGGGGGGGGGGGAGTGCAAATAAGGAAAGACGTGTGTTAAATTGATCCCTATCAGCAGCGATATCCGATATCATACAAGGCGTGCTCAGATAAACCATGCCATGAAATATAGACTGTGATCCGGATAAACTTAAATACTGATGAATAGGAATTAACTAAATTTAAACAACATGTAAAATTAGATTAGCAAACCAACTGAAATAAATGTAAATGCATGTTTTCCGTAATGTTTTCACCATCTTTAGAACCAAACGCAACATGCGGCTAATCTTATTATAATCATATAAAATCCACTCTTTGAGTAGTCTCTATAGAAATATGAACCAAACCGTGTTGTTTCCAACAGATAATGATTTCCTTTCCCATCAGTGGTATAACATGCAGTCTTATTCTAACACTCTCTCGGATCTATCTATTATATAATTCATTTGGATTGTATATTGAGTATTAGGCTGCAGCCGGCAAACCACTGACATTACAAGCATATAATATTTTTGGAATTTCCTTTCTTTCTTCTGGATCTTAAATTTCTTTATACTTTGGGTATTCCACACTGAAATTTTGTGTTACTCTCTCAACTTGGGACATTAAATTTCTTCATACTTTACTTTTCCCATACAGAGTAAAGCTATTTCTTAAGTTTTCTCATCACGTTAAATACGAATTCTGACGATAACGACTTTGAAAAACATGTTCTGGAGAAAATTCCAGAGATTATATAATGTTCCTCCTCTTTCTGTGCCTAGTGATCAGAATAAACAAAGCAAATGGTGTGATCATTTTTCCCCTATGAAATCATCATGTATAACTTTCATCCTTTAACAATCGAGAATTATGGGCATAATAAATACACGTCGAGCAGCATTATCAACAGCACATCTGACAACGATTCTGTATCGAAGAGATCATTCTCATACAAATACAATCCTAATATAATGAGCCAGTCTATTGTCCCAGCGGTGCCTCTTTAATATGTTTTTATGTTTATATATTTAAATGTGATAATTACATGCGCATTTATGTACGTATGAATTTATGTATAGATGAATACATGGATGGGTGTATATCAATCTATGTATCAAAGTACTTACTATATATTAGTATATTGGTATGTATAATGGTATGAATGCAAACATGGGTGGAATAACGGATGACTTAAATTAATGTAAGCAAAATTGTAAGAATTCGAAGATGTAATGACTAGTCTTTAATAAAGGTAATTTTAAATGGAAATTATGAGTATGTTCTTCAGATATTTCAACTTCATATAGTATGTTGATAGATGGATAGTGTTACGGAATTATGTATTATTTCGTTTTTAAATAATGGTATAGGTTTATGATCTCTGCATAATAGTCTAACAGCTGTCGTCTTGCAGAAAGTACATATACGGTATTTCAATGTGACTCAGTACATTAGGTCGTGGGAAGAATTGTCGCTTGTAACATTAGTATATCACGTGATTTAGCGCGTGAGGGTATGAACTTCTGACCTAGATGCTATGATTCTTCAGAGTCAATACGTTATTGACTGTTAATAACGTTAGTGTAAAAGCACTTTGGCGATGTCACGCATAACCTAGTTTCTGATTGGTTCGGAGAGGGTTGCAATATTTCGAAATACCCAGTTGTTTATCAAAGACGTAATGGGTTTTATTTCGATTCTGCGTAGTAAGATACTATATTATAGGATTTATAGCAGCATTTTAGCATTCTTCATAGCTACACTGGATTGAGAGGTCATAAACGAATTTGGTTCCTTTTGTGTTGGGATATTCAACTTTTGTGATATATCAGTATACAGTACATTCTGGATTAGTACTGTTTTCTTAAACTTTAATAATTATACAGCTCCGTGGAATTATCGGAAACATTTCTAGAACTTGTGTTATTCCATATTCACAAGGACTATTTGGAATTTATAAAACTTGGATATACTTTATTCTTATTAACACATCAGTACAGCAAAGGTTTCATTCGGAAACTACTTCATTCGGAATATTTGGATTAACTTCCGGATCAGTGAACTTTAGAACAATTTAGGACTTTTAAGGGTATTCTATACTGTAAGTTATTTTAATTCTTTCACTTTAATTGTTTCTTGAAATATTTTAATATTTTGGGAAATTAAATATTTGTATTTTAAATCTTGAAAGCTTGTTTGAGTCTTTTCTTTTGTTACATTACCCCTAGTCGTAACAATAGCAATGCCTTAGATAGATGGAGAGATAGATAGACGCATATAATAATAAAGCGAAAGACACAGAAATATATGTTCATATATTAATGGCTGATCACGTACATTATTGATGAGGATGTAGACTGTATGTCTACATATTCAAACACACAGACAGACAGACACACACACACACAAGCTCACACATTCTCTATATCTCTCTTAAAAACACCGGACACTAATCTTCAGCTTTGTTTGATTTGCTATTATAAATAATTTACAAGTATATTCAATTATAAACTGGTAATGGTGTGTCCCAGTCCCCCAACCTTAAGCTTGGTGCGGTAATGTGTCTGGCCTTATACTATTTTTTTCAAATCCTAAAGCGATTTCCCCGTGCAAACATCAAACTAAATTTGACCATTAAAATGGAAATACAATTGCACAAGAGCACCGAATGTCTGGAAAATCCATCAGTGATTAAATTCGTCCATTTTCAATGCTGTGGTGGGAGACCCCACATCAATAAATAACGATTTTAGGGTCAGATTGATAGCTTTTCCCTCGGTGAATAAGCAGCAATGAATGCGGAGATATTATCAAAAATAGCCGATTCGTATTCTGCTAAGCCCTGGAAGCCAAGGAGAGATGCCTCAAATGTAAATGGTTGTCCCTTTGTTGATCTTAGCCAAATAGAATCAATGTGGTAGATGTCATAGTTGACGATGCATTTTATGAATATGTTGGAAGTAATATGTGATACATGATAGCCTTCAACAAGCCTAGCTTTCTAGAAATATCCCATGAAAACAATGGATTGATCTGTGGGCTGTATAAAACCATTCCTTTGACCATACAAGTCCATGTTGAATATTTGTGAATATGTAATCTATACGATGTCGTACCATGCATCAGTTATTTCAAAAACAGGTCTGAGATTTAAAATGTTGTAAAACGTATATTTTTTATCGTGGGTGATTATAGGTATGGAAGTGTGTAGGTAGGTAGGTTCGCAGGTAGTTGCACAAGCAGTGGCGGCGCAATTTGAGTGTCGTGGGGGGGGGGGTGGAGGTTGGCAACTGACATAAAAACTGTTCTCTGTGGCAAAGTAGGGGCGCTACTAAAGATCATTGCCCCTGGGCGCCTCGAACCCTCGCGCCGCCACTGTACACAAGTAGGTGTGCCTAGATCTGAATTTCTTTCTCACGAACAAACATTTTACTCCAAAATACTGTTTTGCTTAAATGCATGCGGAGAGACATTTCTCCTCCATATTATGTTTCACTTTTTCTTTTCATTTCTTTCAATCTTGATGCTAACAAGATCCAGTGTGCGTGAAAGACAGATCTAACGAAAGGGATTAGGAAAGATTAAAAGTGTAGACATTCCACGTGATATGATGCAGCCGTTGTGCCTGCGTGAAAGACAGATCTAACGAAAGGGATTAGGAATGATTAAAAGTGTAGACATTCCAAGTGATATGATGCAGCCGTTGTACCTGCAGTTTTATATGGAGCTGTGAGTAAACAGTGAAAGAAGAAAAAAGCGTGATGTACAACATGAAGAAAAATGATGATGACGACGACGATGATGATGATGATCAGAAGCGAGTACGGAGCGAATAATTAGAGGAAATGAGTGTTGGATCAAGAATTGAATATGATAACTAACGATGCTATCAAAATTATTCCATTTCTTGGCTTGAACGTTCAAAATGTATTCAAGCAGATGATGAAGATGTTAAAAATGCATACATTTCCAGGTTCATAGCATAAATATTTGTTAAAGCACTTGAGTAAAATCCTCATTTGTATTACATCAAGTATTCTCATTACGGAGCTCTCGTAAATATCACAGAAAATATCAGAACAAGTACTTTATCATAATTTTAAGGACCAGTGAAACTTTCTTCAATATTTTACCGCACAGTGCCTAAAATACCAGATATTACTTTGTTTTGAAAACTGTTTATTTTGGGGCTCAACTCATCCGTTGTGATATGAACCATTTCAAAATAAGTGAGATAAAACAGGTTGTAACAGATTAAGCAATATTTGTTGTACGCCGATCTTAAAAACCGAAGCCTAAAGAAACAGCGTGGACAAGTACGTGGACCACGGATTATCATTGCACGTCAGTTACGTAGACCACGGATTATCATTGCACGTCAAATACGTAGACCACGAATTATCACTGCACGTCAATTACATTGACCACGGATTATCATTGCACGTCAATTAAGTAGACCACGGATTATCATTGTACGTCAATTACGTAGACCACAGATTATTTTTACACGTTAATTACGTAGACCACAGATTATCATTGCACGTCAATTGCGAAGACCATGGATTATCATTGCTCGTGTCGGAACAGAGGATAGACTTTCCAGAAATGTGCTTCGTGCTCATCTGCGTAATAAAATCTTTTCTAATGTATCTAATCTTTATGAAATTATTTTGACTATTTTTTTAATTAAAAAAAAATAAAATTTGAATGAGAGTAAAGTCAAGCCGTATTTTCAAATTTATTGTTAAAGACAACTAATTTAAGAAACAGTTAAAGGCAATTGCTTTAAGAAACAAATCCCCCAAATGTCTTAGATAAAGGTATTTTAGATTAAGTTTTGATTGGTCGCAGAGATTTCACGACAAAGATTTGAAAATCATTCAGGTAGCAAATCCATTTTAACTGGCAACACAAATTAGGCATTTCTGAGTAGTATAATATTTAAATCCGACAACTTCTGACATCCATTGCGGCATGAATTTCAGGGAAACATAAATATGTCACTATGATTCTAAAAGTGTATTGTCTGATTAGTAAGACCGACACTCTCATTCTAAAAGTGTATTATCTGACTAGTAAGACCGACACTCTCAATTTAAAAGTGTATTGTCTGACTAGTAAGACCGACACTCTCATTCTAAAAGTGTATTGTCTGACTAGTAAGACAGACACTCTCAATCTAAAAGTGTATTATCTGACTAGTAAGACCGACACTCTCATTCTAAAAGTGTATTGTCTGACTAGTAAGACCGACACTCTCATTCTAAAAGTGTATTATCTGACTAGTAAGACCGACACTCCCATTCTAAAAGTGTATTATCTGATTAGTAAGACCGACACTCTCATTCTAAAAGTGTATTGTCTGATTAGTAAGACCGACACTCTCATTCTAAAAGTGTATTGTCAGACTAGAGAGAGCGACACTGATTCTAAAAGTGTATTATCTGACTATTAAGACCGACACCCTCATTCTAAAAGTGTATTATCTGACTATTAAAAGCGAAGAACAAGGTAATAATAGCCTCGAGTTCACATGTTTCGAGAACAGTTCACAGAAATTGTAAATTTATATCTTCCTTTATATGACTAACACTATATACTGTAGTAATATTTTCATAATCACTAGAATTATATGCTGTTGTAATATTTTCATAATGACTAACATTATATACTGTAGTAATATTTTCATAATCACTAACATTATATACTGTAGTAATATTTTCATAGTCACTAACATTATATGCTGTAGTAATATTTTCATAGTCACTAACATTATATACTGTAGTAATATTTTCATAGTCACTAACATTATATGCTGTAGTAATATTTTCATGGTCACTAACATTATATGCTGTAGTAATATTTTCATAGTCACTAACATTATATGCTGTAGTAATATTTTCATAGTCACTAACATTATATGCTGTAGTAATATTTTCATAATCACTAACATTATATACTGTAGTAATATTTTCATAATCACTAACATTATATACTGTAGTAATATTTTCATAGTCACTAACATTATATACTGTAGTAATATTTTCATAATGAATCACACTATATACTGTAGTAATATTTTCATAATCACTAACATTATATACTGTAGTAATATTTTCTTTACATTTATAGTTTCAAACTTATCAAAATCTGCTGTTTTAGATATACAGTTAAAATATATGCATTTCATGAGGAAAGAAGACATTGGGAGGACAGCTTCTTCCTAAAATAATAAAAACGTAAATATGAGAATATCACATTTATGATGTTTTGTAGCATTCATACAAAAAGGTTAATTTGCTCCATTTTTCATCAAGCATGGCTGCATAATGATCTTCAGTGACTGGTCGTTTAACAGTTTCACGTGAATGGTTGTCCACAATTTCGTACAAGTTTTCCTTTTCTAATTCTCTAAGCAATGCCACATTATGTTTCTGATTGTAATGTCGACAAAGTTTCAAACGTGACCCGTGCTAGGTAATGAATGACGACTTTTATTTGGTATATATCTCCCAATATTACCGTGCATTACCCTATCTTACACAGAGAGATCGTGAAAACATCGATTATAGTCAAGTCGCTGTGTCCTTTCCTAAAAAAGAAAGAAAGTCACCATGACATAGTGGGTAATGTAATTTGAATTTCCATATCGATGGGATTCGGTGGCTTGGATAAATCATAGCCTTCTTGTATTTATTTATTTATTTATTTAATTCATATATGTAGGCTTCAACATTTTTACATTAAATACAAAAACCATATAACTCTTCTCCAAGTAATTAAATGATACAGTTTGGTGAAAAATTAAACAAATCAAAACACATTTACTACATTTCAAGCAAATGACACATACATAATGTTTCGCACATTTACACTGATAGTATTGTATCCACACACATGTGTACTCTCGTGTACATGCACATAATCACACAAACTCTCACACACAGTCAAAATTTAACTTCAGTCATTTACATTTCTCTCACACCATTACACCCTTGGCAATTTAAAAACACAAAGAAATCAAAACTATGATAATACTGTTAATTTTATCACAGATTACCCCGATCAATATAACTTCGAAAAGCAATTTTATATGAAGAAAAGGATTCAGAATTAAGGTTACCCAATGGTTAAGGGCTCTAAAGAGTAGGTGCAAAGCAATAGAAAAGTTAAGGGCTCTAAAGAGTAGGTGTAAAGAAAGAGAAAGGTTAAGAGCTCTAAAGAGTACGTGCAAAGCAAGAGAAAGGTTAAGAGTTCTAATGAGTACGTGCAAAGCAAGAGAAAGGTGAAGAGCTATAAAGAGTACGTGCAAAGCAAGAGAAAGGTTAAGAGCTCTAAAGAGTATGTGCAAAGCAAGAGAAAGGTGAAGAGCTATAAAGAGTACGTGCAAAGCAAGAGAAAGGTTAAGAGTTCTAATGAGTACGTGCAAAGCAAGAGAAAGGTGAAGAGCTATAAAGAGTACGTGCAAAGCAAGAGAAAGGTTAAGAGTTCTAAAGAGTAGGTGTAAAGAAAGAGAAAGGTTAAGAGCTCTAAAGAGTACGTGCAAAGCAAGAGAAAGGTTAAGAGTTCTAATGAGTACGTGCAAAGCAAGAGAAAGGTTAAGAGCTATAAAGAGTACGTGCAAAGCAAGAGAAAGGTTAAGAGCTCTAAAGAGTATGTGCAAAGCAAGAGAAAGGTGAAGAGCTATAAAGAGTACGTGCAAAGCAAGAGAAAGGTTAAGAGTTCTAATGAGTACGTGCAAAGCAAGAGAAAGGTGAAGAGCTATAAAGAGTACGTGCAAAGCAAGAGAAAGGTTAAGAGTTCTAATGAGTACGTGCAAAGCAAGAGAAAGGTTAAGAGTTATAAAGAGTACGTGCAAAGCAAGAGAAAGGTTAAGAGTTCTAATGAGTACGTGCAAAGCAAGAGAAAGGTTAAGAGGTCTAAAGAGTACGTGCAAAGCAAGAGAAAGGTTAAGAGTTATAAAGAGTACGTGCAAAGCAAGAGAAAGGTTAAGAGTTCTAATGAGTACGTGCAAAGCAAGAGAAAGGTTAAGAGGTCTAAAGAGTACGTGCAAAGCAAGAGAAAGGTTAAGAGGTCTAATGAGTACGTGCAAAGCAAGAGAAAGGTTAAGAGCTCTAAAGAGTACGTGCAAAGCAAGAGAAAGGTTAAGAGTTCTAATGAGTACGTGCAAAGCAAGAGAAAGGTTAAGAGGTCTAAAGAGTACGTGCAAAGCAAGAGAAAGGTTAAGAGGTCTAATGAGTACGTGCAAAGCAAGAGAAAGGTTAAGAGTTCTAATGAGTACGTGCAAAGCAAGAGAAAGGTTAAGAGCTCTAAAGAGTACGTGCAAAGCAAGAGAAAGGTTAAGAGTTCTAATGAGTACGTGCAAAGCAAGAGAAAGGTTAAGAGCTATAAAGAGTACGTGCAAAGCAAGAGAAAGGTTAAGAGGTCTAAAGAGTACGTGCAAAGCAAGAGAAAGGTTAAGAGTTATAAAGAGTACGTGCAAAGCAAGAGAAAGGTTAAGAGTTCTAATGAGTACGTGCAAAGCAAGAGAAAGGTTAAGAGCTATAAAGAGTACGTGCAAAGCAAGAGAAAGGTTAAGAGTTCTAATGAGTACGTGCAAAGCAAGAGAAAGGTTAAGAGCTCTAAAGAGTACGTGCAAAGCAAGAGAAAGGTTAAGAGTTCTAATGAGTACGTCCAAAGCAATAGAAAGGTTAAGAGTTCTAAAAAGTAGGTGCAATGCAAGATAAAGAACTGATAGCAGTTGAAGAGGTAGCAAAATAATTTGTTATTCTGCATTGTGTTAACGACACACCCAGAAAATTTATCAATTAAATCAAGTCAATGAACTTGGTTTACTAACTTATATACATACTACTATGAAACAGTCAAATTAAATGCCATTTGAGATAAGTATTACTGCTACATCAAGTTTGGTATTCAGTCATTCTACACCTTATAATTTTGCCCTAGTTTTTATTTGGCTAGATAGCAAGAGATAAATAAATGTATAAAATAGAAATGAAATGTGGACAAGAATGTTAAAGGTAAATACCTCAAGATGAGCAGATATAACGCCAACGCAAAATTGAAGTGACGTTTAGCAGAAAGATTAACATAATTTAACCTTTTATTTTATTATTCTATATAATAGTTAAAGTGCCCACAGCTGTATAAAGCGCACTTTTTACGGTGGTATATGATATTTGCTAGGTTTATACGGGCGGGCCTACCTATATATATATATATATATATATATATATATATATGTGTGTGTGTGTGTGTGTGTGTGTGTGTGTGTGTGTGCTGGTTCCTTTGATAAAATGTGGATGCAATTCAATGACAGGTCATATTTTACTGAAGTGTATACGTATATTAAGTAAGGATGAATCGTCTGTCTGTCTTTGAAATATGTGAAGTTTATACTTATTTACACATGTAGGATTTACCTAAGTATGTGTTCCCCAGCCAATTATGTTCTAATATTATAATTCATCAATATTCATGAACTTTACTTATCGTTGTGTGGTAGGAGAGGCATTGTAAAGTACCCTGGAGAAATAACTTATCGATCATAGATGTCAAATGACTGATTAAACAGCACCAGAGGGATGTGTCTGATTATTTAAAATTGGTCAAGTATGTGAAGGCGTAAGGGTTAAACCTTTCTGAGACTAAACGGTTATATAACGAACGAGCTAATCCCATTTCCCAAGGTGAAGATGACACCGCCTTCATGAGTCACCAGTTGCAGATATTTGCTCCATTGACCTCCATCACACCTAACTGAGACATTCGGACCACCTCGGCTATTTATGCGAAACAGAAACATGCTTCCGATGTATGTCGGCGTAGTAATTTGTGGAATAATTATGCTTTTTTCTTCTTCTCCAGACATTTTTTTTCAACAACAAAAAAAAAAAAAAAAAAGTAAAAGAAAACACAATATATTCGGACCACCTTGGCTATTTCTACTATGTGATCAAAAACATATTCGCAACTTCTCAGTCAATCCTACGATGAGGCAAAAGTAGTTCGATGGTTAGTCCGAAAGCTTCGGAGTGGATTCTATCGTGATACATTCGAGGTATGATCAGTAGGATTGACGGCAAAATTTCGAATGCTAGCGGAGAGTGTAACCATTGAACGTGACCTAGGCATCATCAATACATAAATAAAATAGAGGACTAAGTTCACAAAATACTTTTGTTTACCATTCACAAAATATATCATTTAATATTTAGCGAGAAATAAATTTGATCTGTAATAAATTATATTTGTAATGCATGCAGTACTTTGGAAAGATGTAATGGCTCATCTAGAATAGTAGCTGTTCGGGATTGATTTAATTAGTGTACGTTAACAGCGGTAAATGGAGCAGACGGCAATTAACTCAAGGAGAGGTTGCACCAGTCCTTCACAGGTTAACAGCCACCTCCATTGATGTGATTGGTATGAAACACATACGTTAACAGAGGTAAAAAAAAAAGAGTAGACTGCAATGAACTCAAGGAGAGGTTGCACCAGTTCTTGTCGGATTAACAGCCACCCCCATTGATGTGATTGGTGTAAAAGACATACGTTGACAGATGTAAATGGAGCAGACTGCGATAAACTCAAGGAAATTTTGCGCTAGTCCCTCACAGGTTAAAAACCACCTCCACCACCCAGAGCTGCTCAAAAGACGCTCGCACAAGTTGAAGCGGTCAATAGCCTTTTTTAATGTTAAAGGCGATAACGAAAGTAGGGCGCCCTGTAACTTCTCGATTCGATAGGTTTGTTCTCCCTGCTTAACATGGGTCACTGTATAAATGAGATATTTCTTTATATTTGAATACGGTCCGGAGGTAAATAGTAGAAAGTGGTTTATAACAGTGTTCATCAACCATGCTATTATCATGAGCAAACTAGCATTAGAGTTACTGTTTAATTAATTCTCCTTTATATAATGGAGTCAGCTGCATTACAGGTCACACAGATTGTTTCAAAGATGTAAGATTTTAGGGAAACGGCGCGCTGGGGTGTGCGGTACATTAGTTTCAACACACCAACTTCAGCTAAAGAAACCGTCTGTCAAATATACCAGAAGATAATAACAGAGACAAATTAAAAAGCCATTCTCTAGCTCTTTGCCTGCAGAAATCTCGATTCAAACAAACAGCTAAGAGAAGGGTTTTATTTGTTGATAAGTCAGCGCGCCCGCACTCGCAGTTGTAGCTTGTTTGTGATACAGGTTGATTGCCGTTCTATAACCTAAGAAAGAGATTTCGCAAGAGCACGCGCAGTTAGTGCGCTGATGAGAAAAGCAGTGTGACATGTGTGATGTGTGTCGCTAATCAAACGCTGAAAACCAGTATGAAAAACAAAACAAAATATCTTTTTTTTGTTTGTTTTTTTGTTTGCATTTTCAATATGTATGTGTAGAACGGTGTACAAAAGTTGTACAAAAGCTTAATTTTAACAGCAATTTTAACCCATTCCGTTCACAGCTTGAAACTACTTTGCAATAATTCTCTGATGTCATCTACATCTCCACAATTTACCAGAGTCTCCCATCAGTTATAAAATTATAAAATGGGTGTCTGCCTTTCTTTTCTGATTATTCGATGTTTTAGATTTTATTTCAGTGAGGTCAATAGCACACTATTTTTAGCCTCAGTGGTCATACATTTACTCTGTGGTAGAGATGCTTGCAGTTCTTCGTATATAAGTCAAAAAAATGTAGCCGCTTTTACAAAGTCATACTGACCCAAACTGAGCACACAAATGACTAATACAGACACTGACAGGACGTATATTTTCTGCTCCTATCTTGATATGTTTTATACATTTTCTTTAGATTCAAAGAATTTATTCCAATTGTCATTCACTGAATATATTCAACAGTAAACTCTGTAAGATGTCTACCAGTATATTCTCCCATAACTCATTGTTCCCCCTTTAGCTAATATTATTCTCTGCCCTGATTCATGTATTGGGAATTTTGAAGACGAATAAAAAGCCCAGAACTTAAATAGAGCTATGTCCAATCAAACCAGGTGCTGTCCGTGCGTCTCTGATGTACACCAATAACCTATATCTTAAAGGAAAATCAGTTTTAAACAGTTCCTGATTCTCCAGAACATTTGCTGGACTTGCTTTTCATAGACTTGCAATATACTGAGCTGGCCGCAAGGACCAGCAACTTCAATTTGATTTCAAACCAACCCCAAAATTGTTGGCGTCGGACCGACAGGCAGGCATTAATTTCGAACGCTGCCTACAACGCCATCTGGCATAAACATACAACATAAAAAGATTGCCAGATTTCTCATAAAAGCTGCCAAGAAATCACATGTTACTAACGCAAGTTTGTAACACATAAGGTGGAGACCACTGGCAGATCCTCATCACGTCTATTATATCGTATTTGACATTTACTTTCTGCAGGCAAATTAGCAGTAGGCGCCATGTTATATACATAAGTGCATGGACCGTGGTACATGTACTATATCCAACGAAACAGAATAAAACAAGAAAGAATTGCCATTGGGCTCACAAATATACCAAATTTATGAGAGAGGAAATACAAATCAAATGCAAATAACATTCCTTTCAAGTGCACTGGATCCTTGATTAGGATAAATGCAACAAAAGGGCAACGAACAATTTTTAACTAGTTTTGTACTCTTCGTTGTCAGTTTGTTGCACACACACATATATATATATATATTCTGGAGACCTATATATATATATATATGTGTGTGTGTGTGCATGTGTGTCTGTCTGTGTGTCTGTGTGTGTGTGTGTGTGTGTGTGTGTGTGATAGATAGGTAGGTTGCCTTGAAATTGTATTCCCTCCGAAAACCAAATTGTAACAAAAATGATGTGAGTGATCTTTGTAGTTCTATGTAAAAGAATGGTGGTATCCCAAAGACCTACCCAGATTGATCAGTTCAGTTTGTTTAGTTTTAAGGCAGATCCAGGTGTTGCGGACTAAATGTAGTATTGTTTATCCTCTCGGATAAGGAAGGTATGAAAACACGAAACGCTTTCCACATATTGTACACATGCTGTTTGTTGTCACTTTGGTTGTATCTAATGCACTTAAATTCATATATAACTGGTTTCAGTTCGTGCACAAAGCGCCTGGTAGCGACAAAGGGACTCACTCTCACTCTCTCTCTCTCTCTCTCTCTCTCTCTCTCTCTCTCTCTCTCTCTCTCTCTCTATAACCCAATAAAACAGCTAGATTGTACAAATCTCCAAACTACAGATGTTACAAATTTCCATCTGTTAAAACTGATGCAGTATTTGTTTTTAAATACTAAAAGCAGACCACTGCTTCCTGACAAAAATTATCTGTCAGTTTAAACTTTTAATGCAAAACCTGCATATAAGCTGCAATTTGGTTAGTTTCTATGCTCGACTGTAACCGTAAGTCTTGACTGCATTCTAACAATAGTAATATCACACGCTTGGTCCTTTCTGCCAGCAGATGTTCTATTGATCGAATATCAAATACCGACATATGCGTCGATAGAATGAATCCACAAGATTGTTTAATAATAAAGGATACGTGGACACTGTACAAACAATTTAAAATATACCGGTATACAATCTGCATTTGTGTTTCGAGCAATAAATTAAGCTAGACATAATACAACAAAAGCAGAATAAAAGAGGTATGGAACAAAACAAAAAAAAAGAGAAAACAAAAGATGTATTAAAAATGACTAATTGACAATAATGCGATAATCGGAAGTTCAGTTAACTTCTGGAGACCTAGTTATTCGGGTGTATGTATCCCAAATAAAACGAAGTTGGCCGTACATACCAACCTTATCAGAATTCGCGTATTGGTAACTTGAATCTGACATAGTTAATTAAAGTAAACACTCGAAATAAAGAGACGGCATGAAAGCTCCGGGCGGGCTAAACTAATTAGCAGAATGTAAATAAACATTATTATATATTATGTATATGTTAGTGACATCGAAGCAAGGAGAGACAAATATATTATAGAAGAAAAAAAAATATTAGTGCTAATGCTGACAACTATTGAGGATGAATCGCGATCATTGAAGAGAAATGTAAATTTTTTATATTGACGCACATCCATACGTAATTGATTTATTTCCGTTTAATTTATTCCAAAGGTCCTAATCATTTATGTAAATTCTTATTGTAGCCACATTTATAGATTCCACATTCATTCATGCTAAAATTGACATCCTTGTAATGATAAATAATATATACAAATATAATTACTGGTTCTTTTAATTTTGATATCTGAGACATTTGAAAGACGGTATTTTCTAACAATCTCCTCCAATTTAATTTTACTTAAAGGTGCAAGTTTTTTCTAAAATATAAATGCACACACACACAAACACACATGCATACACGTATATATACACATATACATATATACATAAATTTACGTGTATGTATGTATGTATGTATGTATGTATGTATGTATGTATGTATGTATGTATGTATGTATGTATGTATGTATGTATGTATGTATGTATGTATGTATGTATGTATGTATGTATGCATGTATGTATGTTTGTATGTATGTATGCTTTTCTAAATTAATCCGTGCGTGCCATCAGCATTAGAGTGCTTGTATCAGCACAGATTGCTGCTGAACAGCACGACTGAGACTGATAATTAGCGCCTAACTAAATAAGTAATATTTACTTATATCGCTTTCAGGGTTTGATTAAATAAGCATTGCAGACATTTTCTTACCTTCGCTTCGAGGGTTTTCGTCTTCCACCTATGCATTGTTCCGCTAACTTTCCATACATGAATAGTTGTGAGTCACCTTAAACACAGCAACACATTAAAGGATTCGAAATCCAACGCTGCAAACCTTTCAATGATTATCAGTGTATTTATTGCATAGTATTAGCATAATTCGAGATGAAAATTCTTACCGATAAACCGATAAATATTGTCATGGGCGTCCACATGAATTTTTCCGGGGGGAGGGGACAAAGCCAAAATTAAAGAAGATTATATATATATATATATATATATATATATATATATATATATATATATATATATATATATATATATATATATATATACACTGCACAAGTTGTTTTAAAAATCCTGGGTTGTTGTTGTCGTTGTTGCCCCCATTCCCCCCACCCCACCCCACCCGGCGGACGGCCATACCTGATTCTTTTTGTAGTTGTTTTTATAACCTGCTTTATTTTCCACATTGGCCGACAATTACTTATGGCGAGTGGACGACATTATGTATTTTACTTGTATATATTATCATACAGGTTAGAGCAGGGGTGTCAAACTCATTTGCTATGGCGGGCCAGATTTGACATAAATAATAATAAACAATAATAATAAATAATGAGTCTGGCGGGCTATAGCAGGCCCGCGGGCCGTATGTTTGACACCCCTGGGTTAGAGAAATTTAATTGGTCCCCTACTAAGAACCCGGGTCAGCGGTACGGTTATATTTTCACGAGTGCACAATCACTTTACTATGTATAAACAGCTAGGGGAACATGGCGCTAATATTAGGCAATATGCACACACTGCAAAACTAGTGTACTTTAAAAGTGTATAGCCTAGGCAATAATCTTTTCATATAATTGCAAACAACTCCCTTTCATTATTTTATATTCTCCAGCAGCGTTTGCAGTACGACGTAAGACTACACTGTGTGAGCCATTAAATTAAGAAATAAAACTACTTTGATAGTGTTGCATGAGTAAAAGGCAACCTTTTAATGGCGTGTGTAAGTCCAACATGCCATCATTATTGTAAGCTATTTTCACGCGGAATTAAACCTTTAGTGAAATAAACACAATAATATTTCATATGTTTTAATATCCCTAGTATCTGCTGTTTGAAATAGGCAAGACTTCGTAAAGGATGCTAATTGTGACGTTCAAGGGAGTGTGTAAGCACAGCGGCACAATGAAGAGTGTCTCGAGATTATCTTTTTTCAGGCGGGGGGGGGGGGGAATAACTCACCAAATATTAATCACGCAATTATATATTTAAAAACATGTATGCATGCATGTACAGCGGTATGTATGTATGTATTTATTCCTGACTGTCTGTCTGTATGTATGTCTGCTTGTCTGGATGGATGGACAGATGGATTAAATATAGCAATTTGATTGTTATTACCCTTTATTCACATAGACTACCGAGACCAAAATAATTTATATCGTCCATTTGTTTGTCTTTTCTATTCATCCTTCCAATATAGCTATAAATCATACATAATAAAAAAAGGTCAGCTGGAAAGAATAGACAAAATCTTCATATCTGTGAAACAAGATCCTGGTAGATATCAAACGTGACCAACATTAAAATGAGATAGTTCCACTAAGTTTCATGTTTCAAAATTAATTCAAGATGGTTTTGTCGTACTGTCTGTCTATCGCTCCTGTCGGGACTGATATTGATGTTAATGTCTATCGCTCCCTTCGGGAATGATATTACTGTTAATGTCTTCAAATATGATAAAGACTTAAGTAAGCTGGATAAACCAGAAACGATTGACTCCGGCATGTTACGGTTTATTACGGTAAAGAAAAGCATATGTAAAGCTGACCGCTGGTCGAAGTTTTCATTTTCAGTTCACTACGTAAGTGGATAAGTGTATATATATATATATATATATATATATATATATATATATATACAGGACCGAATTAAGACCTTTAGAGGCCCTAAGCACTGAAAAGATTATGGTGCCCCCCACCCATATGTAATTCAAAATAAAAACAATACTAAACCGTAATTTCTCATGTTCTTTTTTTTTTTTTTTTTTTTTTTTTGGTGCCCCTGCTTTGCTGGTGCCTTAATCACGTACTTAGTCTTCCTAGTGGGCAATCCAGCACTATATATATATATATATATATATATATATATATATATATATATATATATATATATATATAGAGAGAGAGAGAGAGAGAGAGAGAGAGAGAGAGAGGGAGAGTGAGAGAGAGACTTATCCACTTACGTAGTGACCTGAAATTGAAAACTTCGACCAGCGGTCAGCTTTATATATGTTTTTCTTTACCGTAATAAACCGTAAAATCCCGGAGTCAACCGCAACCATTTCCGTATATATATATATATATTCCACGTTAGATTTTAATACAGTTTGAACATATATTGTCTATTTTACTGTGGAAATCATTTTAATTGGAGTTGACTAGTGGCAAAATATAGAAAATATCTGAATTTAAATGAATTTTAAAAAGATTTAATGTATATGGATACGTACTGTTTTTCTTTTCCCTAAACTAAATTTTATCCAACAACAATAAGCCATTTCCAATGATTCCTTATTCCACCTTATCCGTGGAGGACTTGGAAAATTATAATCTGAAAATTGAAGTTTAAGTTAAATAAGGACTGGCATCTGATCCCTTTTACTTTTATACAGGTTCAGCCCCAGTGATTATAAAATCCAAAAGTCAACGCTACAAAATAATAGTATTATATCCAATGTAAGTTCGTATTAAATACAGTTATATAAACTTTACAGAGAACTGTTGTTGCACTAAGATCCCACTCACTCATTAATACGCGCACGGATAACTCGCGAACCGGTTTATAATGCGATAAGATATATCGCTCCCATGCTTTGGAGCCTTATTATCATTCAAAGTATGTTGAGTGTGGCCAAGTTCATACATAATTATTCAAGATGTATCTACTAATCTAATATATTGGTTCACAGTTAACTAAGAGCGTTTTTGTGTGTGTGCGTGTGTTTTTTTTGTGTTTTTTTAATTTGTTTGTTTTTTTTATTTATTGGGGCCTAACATTTTTTCATAAACAGTTTTTGGCGATTTGGTCAAATTAAAAACCGAGGGTATTGAAATATAAAATAAAATTTATAATTGCAAGACGATTTCAGTCAAGAAGATCAGAAGTGTAAACCAAGAAATTCACTTGTTCCGTTAGTATTAGGATATCAATGAAACTTTATAAGTTCTAGCCAACAATTGTTGGAAACGGTACCGTCATTAACTTTGACATCAAGACAAAACAATATGTAATAGGTGGTACTCCTGGATGATGTCATCTCAAAAACATATAAAAGCCATATATTATTCGAATGTCTTCATGACATTCAAAGCACTAATCAGATAAGATGAATTTATTGAAAATATGCACCTTCTAAATACTTTTCCGCTTGGGTAAAAATATACAAATTTTGAAAGCTAATTGACCCGTTACATACGTGCTAGTATATTTTACCCAAATTCCCATGCTATCTAATTAGGAACCATAAATGAAAACCTAGCAATCTTGGAATACAAATGTCTAATGTCGTATACATAATATGTTTGGTAAAGAAGACCCAAAAGTCTGCAAAACTAAATGTAGGTAGAAAATAGATCTCATTAATAGTTAAACATGACATATTTGCTTTCAACTGTATCGCTTTCGCTTTATTATATCGTTGCGTTTAAGCAGGTGTACTTAAAAACAAATTAAACGCATTAAAGAAGGTCAATCTCAGTATCTTAATTAAGACGTGATAGAAAAAAAATCGTCAAATTTGTTCATGACTCTCTCTCTCTCTCTCCCTCTCTCTCCTAAAGATTTCATCGATATCGATTGCAAACATGCAAAATAAATTGGTCTCTCTCAATTAGCGCAAGAATATATTGTTACATCGATTTCGTTTTCGGAGTAATCACTCTTTCATGAAACAGTTTGATAAATCACACTTACATTACGCACGGTTATTTGAATATCCAATAGCCTGGGTTAACTCACTGAACGCTGTTTAAATCACGTCAGAACGCCAACACAACAGCCGGTATTTCAATATCCAGTCTCGCGAGTTCGCATCAATCTTTGTGAAAAAAAGTGGCTCGAAGTTTATTAAAAATGCCACTCAAATTACTGCGCAAAAATCAATATTTCTTTGTGTTAGATGTACAAAACATTTTTTCTGATAGCTCTGGCTGACTGTGACATTACTTAAAGACGTCAAACTGTTTATAGTGACATCTGTTTCGGTCACGCACTAGAAATAAGCTCTTACCACAAAAGAAACAACAAAAAGAATTGGATATAAACTGAACTATTAATATCGTGGTACTGGAGCTAAAGTACTGTAATTAGTCGAGTATTACTCTTGACGCTGTCATATCGCACTCAGGGCCGAAATCTGGAGGTATCTTTCTACATACAATTGTTTGTCAAGTACAGCTGCTACGATAATTGTATGTACGACGGTTTCACCCGACTTATGGATAAGCGGGTGACCCTGAGTTAATTCATTGTGCCCCCAATACGTGATACGTTATTTGCACTCAATTGTTTTACATTATTTATGCAGTTGGAATAATATCAGGAAATTTGCCAATATCAGAGTAATAAAGAATAAGTGTTTTTTTACCAAGGTCGCTCCTGTGCATTTTACAACTTATGTCGTGAGTTAATAGGTGGACCAATTAGATTTCATATATTTCGTGTCTACTACGTGAGTTCTACCTAATAGGCCTTTCCAACATTTGTTAAAAACCCCATCAGCCCTCATTCAAGGTATAAAACCTTTTCTTGTACGTAACAAAATTACCGAAGTTTGCGTCCTTTTTCACTATTTCTAACAGAAATATCAATTTAAAACTTTATCAAAGTAAATCCAATGGTTTCTGAATAATGTATGCCAAAAGTAACTATATATTTCATATACTAAAGTTCAACCCATAGGAAGAATTCGCAAAAGCTGACGTACGTTATTTAACATTATGCAGGTACTCACACCAAGCCTCGATTGATGGTCTTCTCCTTCATTGTCTACAGATAATGGGATAAGAAGATGCTAAGTAAAGTTGATTGACATGACGGAAATGTAATACAGACGTGTAAACGGGTGGTGACCTGATTGAATTTTATGGTTCAACCCATATGATAACAGAAGATATTGATGTCAGAAGTCAAAGGTCTAAATTGTCTGTGTTATTTGCCCATCTCTCACCACCTCCTATCTCTCTCTCTCTCTCGCTCTCTCTCTCTCTCTCTCTCTCTCTCTCTCTCTCTCTCTCTCTCTCTCTCTCCAATTCAGACATGTTTATGGCATACTTATATGTATAATAAATATATCATTTCGATACCATGCGATACTTCCTGTTTAAATATGTATGGATTTTGTATGCTTTGCTAGTAACTGTGGTGTCCCAGATTGAAAATAACAAACAATAGCAATGGTTCGCTGCGGTTGTACATATCGTAAGTTACAGAAGGACATAGAAAAAAGTCGTAGCCTACAAACACACCCACCCATCATCGGTAAAGGTTGATGGTTTGACGTCTGTTGCATATTTGTAAAAACTGCTGTCAACAACTATAGTATACAAGCCAATGTTTCCCAGTAGTTATTTGGGACTGTAAATGATATAAAAGACCGTTATGTTATTTGGGACTGTAAAAGACATAAAGGACCGTTATGTTAGTCTTCAATCCGAAAAATACACTAACAAATCTAAGCAATTAAGAACAAGGCGGTTTACGATAGGTCTAAATAGTGTTGAAACTGAAGGTATTGCTCGAGTTTTTGATCTACAGAAGTAAACTTCTGCTTGAATGGTACAAATAACATCCTGGACTTAAATGCAAATGAAAACTAAAGCGAAACACAGATATCTTTCAGGAGCGTTCACATAACCCAGTGTGAGTGATACAGATCATGATCGTCCTGACAAGCTCGTGTATTAGTGTGTATGCATTAATATATTAGGGTTTAAAGGAACGTCAGCACGGTAATTGATATATTAAAGTTCTAAAAATATAAATACCAAGAATTGCACCCAATTTTAGGATGATAAACTCCTCGACGTGAACGTAAACATGAAGTAGTACAAAATAAAAGATAAGAGGTAAAGATGTTACAATTCTGTAAAATCTATATAAAATAAAATAAAAAGGTAAAACCATAAAATCCTTAAAATATGATTGGTGCATGAAAGAGTAATTAACTCTTGACTGATTTAAACCATATTTGTGCACTTGTCAGATGAGATCATATATTTGTTACAAGAGTGATCTGAACCCTTCGTAACAGAAACACAAGAAAGCTTTTTAAATATTCAACGGACTGGTTAATAAATCAAAAGGCACTTTGAGACTTTACAAGAGTTAGTGGGGTCTATTTAAAAAAAAAACAACAACAGCAACAAAAACAACTGAAGATCAGCTGATCAAGCTGTTAATGGCATATATTAAATTAAAATAGTGTCACTGATGTTTTGATGTATAGACAGGGAATCCATGAAAAGCATACCTTTCTGATATACAGTTATGACATTCCTTTCATTCCTGCGATATCCTATATGATGTTTAAAAGATTGGCGACTGTATTGATTGCAGTATACTGCACTGTTTGCTGAAATCGCGTATAAAAAGAAAAACAAACAATGTTGCGAAGAAACAAAAGTATTTACTTTCTGTGCATTATGTGCTGATGAAAGGAAGTCACATGATATATCCACCAAACATGTTTTACAAGGCACATATAATACAAGTGTGTATCCAATGGAAAGGGAACAATTTTAGATAATGATAGAGTAGTTTTCTCCATATTCCTGTGAAAGCAAAACAAAAGAAGAGAATCATCACAATCAAAGCGTTTTAAACATTAACACGTGAAAGTAGTTAATGAAAGAAAACTAGCTTCAGATTTCCTAATTAAATTCAAAATTTCCTTTTGTATCTAAAATCTATATAGGTTACAGTGCTTTAACTATTACAGCGGCAACAATTACATTATTTGCTATATTTGAATGTTTTACCCTGTTACATACCATATATCTTCGCTACCCAAGGTTCTGATATTTTAACTATTTTGTTAATATAACAGAACCATGACTAGTGACAATGCATATAACCACTTGGATATATATATATATAAGAGCATTTCTAAACTTTGTTGAGATCATAATCGCAAGATGATCAAGAGTTCAAGATGCAATGTAAACGCTATTATTACTTTCGAGGTTATGTTGAGGCGTTCTTGTTTGCTTCTCTAATTAAATGTTCGACTCGACTACACGGTTGCCAGTTAATTTTTGGTCATGTGGGGTCTGGACATAACATGAAAATCAGATCTATCAATTCGATTCGCAGACTTTGGTTACGGTAGTCCACATAAAATAACCAGGCAAACAAAAAAAAAAAAAAAAAAAAAAAAAAGAGTATTGCTGTTGCATTGTACGCTGAGCCATCGTCAATACTTTTGTTTCCTAAAGCAGATTTTTCTGTATCGGAACATTTACCTTTTCTGGGCTCTAAACACATATGGTCTCAGTAAGACTGAAGTACACAGAGATTTATAACATGAGAAACCTAATGGTATTTCACAGTTGCAGTCGAAAATATTTACTTCCTATAGCGAGAACGAACCTCACCACGTTTCATTTTTATTTCAAGATGAACAAAGAGGTTTTGTGTCATTATTTAGGATTTATAAAAAAGTTCAAATTATTATTTGGTGTTCTGTAATTGTCTTCATAGTCTGATCGATCTCATTAAAGTTTGCATCTACAAGGATGTAGAAACGAAGAAATTAATCGGAATACGGCAAAATAAAAGTGGCGTCTTTACGTCATAAACAAAGATTTTTAAAACATGAAAGAAAAACAAAATGGAATATTTAATAAAAATGAACACCTCCGCATTTGTACTTCAAAAAGGCGAAGCCATAAGACGAACATACGATGGTTAAAATTATAACATGTCTCTTTAAAGGTTTAATAACTTCTTTCCCAGAAAAATCTGTGGTATAAATATTTCAAAAATGTTCAGTGTTTAGATTTTTGTAATATAAACAAAGATGTATAATATAATTAAAAACGGGTAAGGGTAAACGGATTTTTTTTATACATATTATGCAGTAGAGAATGGACGAAATAAATTTAGGTACTGGGGGGAAAAAGAGAGAATTTCAGTTAAGTGGAAAAATTGATATGTCAGCAAAATTATTTACTTAAGATAGTTTACATTGCAAATCTTTTATTGATTTGATAGATAATGTTATAAAATACACAATTATTGAGAAAAAATAGTATTATATTGTTGCGGTAGAAAAGTATAAATAGTACACAGTATATATAAGACAGAAAATGATGATTTTTGGTCGACTAATATCTAAAGCTATAATTTCATCTTCAGATGGTTGAAACAAAGGCACATATACGGGATGAATTGAACGTAAATATTTAAGGTTAAATGTAACAGCAATTTGTGCGGAAAAAAATTAAAAATAATCAAAATGGTCTGAACATGCAATAGCAATCCACTTATAGTGGTCAATTTACTGTGCTAGAAGCAACAGGGGCTTAAAAATATGAAAATTCATCTTCAGTCGTTCAAAGTTTCATTACGGCAATTCAAACTGCAATGAAAACGCAGTGCAAAGTTTCCAAAACAGCTGCATAGATACCGAGTTACACAAATAATTCGTTCATATTCTATATGAACAAACAAGCAATTTTTAAAGAATTCACAAACTGCATTTGAAGTAAATTTATTCTTTAGATCATAGTAGAACTGTGGACTCAAAACTGTGCAATGTTAGAAGTTTGAATGCACTGCGTTCAAACACAATATCATTTGAATCAATACCTGGAAATGACCATGACTTTTCAAGTCATATAGATTAATGAGTTTTTATATATCAATTTATCCAATACTTTATAATGTTCTAACTAAATAGCCCACGGCTGATACAAAAATTGACATATATCTGCGTATTGTAACCATTGGGGAAAAGCTTTCAAAATGTGTGTATTTAAGCCATGGTCAAAGTAAGGAAAGCACTTGTTGAAGGCTTTCAGTTGTAAATACTGTGAAAGTATGTGTTCCCAAGATCTGGCCACGTTCTTCACAGTTTTAGTAATTCTTTGTATTTTTCAAAAACTGCACGGAGTATTTGAGACCAAAATGTGTGTTCTCTATGTAATATTTAATCTTATCCATTCCAGAATGTGTGCTGATATGTAAACCAGCGTGCCTACAGCAGCAAAATCCACCGACACTGCTGAAAGATATCAATTTCAATCCCACTGCTATGACTGGTTTGACTCGTGACATGCAAAGTAGACTTTTAATTTTTTTGTCAAACAGACAACGGTCTACAGTGTGGTCGAACCTTCGTGCGAGTATTGACGGTGTTTTGAGTCATAAGATATTTTTTATTTAACAAAAATCTTTGTTTATCCTATAATAATACTGTACCAACAAAATGACAAACAGATGGCGATTTTTCAGGTGCGAGGGTCACACACACACACACACACACACACACTATATATATATATATATATATATATATATATATATATATATATATATATATATATATATATATATTTAAATATTATATTTTCTTAAAAATTGTCAATGTTATTACAAGGATTGACCCAGCAAACAGGAGTACAAATATTCGATGGCGATATCGACAAAATAAAATGTTTTTCAAAGCATTTGATTTTTACACAGACACCCTTTGTGAACGGCGAATGGATCAACTTATTTCTGAAGCAACATATTTCAACGGAACACTCTTATTAAAATAAAACATGTCCTGAAATCCAAAAGGCACAGCCATTTAAAGTTCTTACCACAATGGTGTATGTTATGATATATGCTAATATGCACCCATAATTTGAAAAAAGAAGAGAAATTATAGTAAATATTTTGTACTTAATTCATGGAACTATTCTTCTACACTTCACTTTTGTCAGAACAGAAACATGCATTCATGACACTCAATTTCTTTATAATACTATCAAGTATTTTTTATGGTCTAATTCGTGTTTATCGGTTTCTAATCGCCATGTACTAGACTCACTGGCAACCAAAATCTCAAAGAAATACTTTCTAGCACAATCTACTAACGATACCATCTCCATCTACGAGGAATATTTGAAATGTTCTGAATATTTTGTTATAACTTTCTGTTTCTTTGAACCTGTTAATAAATGTAATGCCGATCGATAGACACAATAATGTTCTATACGATGATCTGCAGCTACACGTATAGCACATGCAGGTACCGGTATATGTGTGTAACGTAACATGGGTAAATGACAGTGACGTAAAAATGTGAAGGTGAGACAATTCCGCTACTGAGTAAAGAGCATACTCTCAAATCCGGGCGCTCTTACGGTATTCTAGAACTAATATCATGGCCGACTTGGATAAAGTTTACGGATGTAATTCTCTGTCATATCCTACAATTGTGATGTGATTTCATGGTTTTAATGATGGTCGCGAATCCATGGAAGATAACCCTCATTCTGGAAAATCGTTGTCTGCAATTATTGAGCGGGAAGTGGCTGTTGTGAAGGGGACAATTGATGAAGATGCTCGATACACAGTCGACGATATTTCTTTTATCACGGGCATTAATTCGTCAGATATTTTAATATGTTGAAGGATCGTGTGAATCTGAAAAAGGTTTATTCAAGATGGGTCCAGCTGAGAAAGGTTTATACAAGATGGGTCCCGCATTTGTTGACGGCTGACCACAAACAGACTCGGGTTGAAATCGCCAAAGAACAACTCGCCCAATACAAAAAGAGTAACCAGAGACGTTTGAATGAGATTGTCACAGGTGATAAAACATAGATTTACTTTTTTGAACCCGACTAAAGTGAAAACAATAATGTTTGGATAGGAGAAAGTGAACAGAGACCACAAATCACTCGACGTAGTCGGACTGTCAAGAGAGTTTTATATGCATTATTTTTCGATGCAAAAGGATAGGCCTTCTATGTACCTGTGCCAGACTCTTCTAGTGTCACTGGACATTTTTATTTTGCCTCCAAAGTGTCGCCAAAAGTTGTGGAACACTACAAATCCACCCGTCCGCGAACTGTACGATATGTATCGATCTACTCCATGACAACGCTCCGACGCACAAATCCTCCGTCTTGACAAACTTCCTGTAGGAGCACAGGCGTCACAACTCATACACAGATTCAAGAGATGATTTACATGCAATGATTCACTTATTTTTAATCAAGTTTAAGTAATTTCGTTATATGACTTACTTCTAGTACATTTTATTGATACACAGTAGGATATTACCTATTCAGTAGTCCCTATAAATGCACGGCCGTTGCTAGGCTTTTCAATTAGTCTCTTAGAATTGTATCCTTTCCCGGCGGATTGAAAAAGCAGTCCAACAAGCAAGCAGATAAAGAAAAACTAGGAAATCGATCTCCTTTAAAATAATTGAGGAATAGCTAATACACCAATGCCAATATTTATTGCCACTATTTAAACGTTTCATGATACTAAAATATTGTAACAGTGTGATTTCGTATTTAAAAGTGAGTTTCGTACACGTTTCTGTTCATAGATTATAAGTACTGCTACTGATAGATATTTATGACTTAAACCAAATCCTACTTTTGTAAGCCTATTAGTGTATATTCTAAATAATGTAAACATCACTCTATTATAGTGGATCACAAAGAAATAAAACAAAAACGTTTGAAGCATATTTCAAGTTTTTTAATAATTTAAACACACACAAAGCGCCAATGACATTTCCATTTTAATGACATAAACACAAACATCTACTTTCCTTCGATGTTGAAGATGATCAGGCTTCTGCAACGGCTTCTCTTATTCAAAAGAAACATTGCACACTCATTAGTCGGTATTCTTCACAAAAATACCATAGAGAAAAATCGAAAACGTAATATTACATGAGTCAGATCAAAGAGGGTAAATTTATTCGTGTTTTGATCTACATGATCACAAATCTTCAGCGTTTAACCTAGGACCATATAAAAACAATCAAATGATCCAGTTTGTCTATCAAACAGTTCATTATATTTCGCTTGCATTTCAATAGTCTCATCCCAAAGATCAAAGGCAATAATTTGATTGAAAACGTTCAGGTAATAGAAATAAATTTACAAACAGACTAAGCGAATAAAAACGATCGTGGAAAAACAACTTTTAAAGCAACATGACAACAGCTGCTGTGAATAGAATAATATGTATTGATACAGACAATGAGTTGGAGCGGAATAGTCAATGCACAATACGGTTGCATACAGCTCAGCAATATGAATAGAGGAATTCATCTTCCGCATCAGTAATTTAATATAATGCAATATAGCATTTACAATAACGTATACAATGTACAATATAGCACAGGAACAACTGAAATAGAAAAAAAAAAAACGAGTGAGAGAGATTGGCTATAGCTAACTATGTTGAGTGAAAACTCCCGATATCATTAGACTTGTAGTATGATGTCCGTTGAGTGGTGCAGTTCACAAAATTTGATATTGTGCCCAAATTAGGAAATTAAAAACATATCGTTTACACTGTCGTGAATTATTATCTCAATTTTGAGAGTAGATCTTTTTTTCTTTGAAAACATCGAACAATAAACTACGGGAACAAACAGGCGTGCAAACGTTGATGGCAGGCATTCGAAGCATTTTTAAAGTGAATCTCTAAAAAGAGATAACTAATAAACAACTAGGTGTTTTGATACTGCAATAAATGCTCTTTATTTTTAAACGTAATTATTTTTATAAAATTAGGAGATAAATTTCCTGAGAGCATACAACAGACAAACGAAAAGATATTCAGGCTAAGTTTACATTCTTCATCTGGTTTGACACTGAGCTCAATTTTAACCATAGATTATACAGTATTTCAAATGCTCGCAACATTTGTGTTTAAAAGACATTCAACTGGATGTATGATGTTTATAACCTGATAATAAAGCTCTACGTAGATGGATTCGTGATTCGTGGAGGTGAACAATCCAAAATTTGATTCAGGAAACCTCACAGAAGGTACGGGTTTGTGCTGATTCTATAACACAGAACACAAGTAATTACATTGTGACAAATATCTGCTCTACTTCATTACCGATGAAATGTCCTCTTCACTACATTACCAGGCTATAAATTCATGGCACTTTCCTGAGAGTTTTTTTTTCTTCACATTTCAACACATGCTGTGGAAACGAGACCTTCTATAATAAAGTATTTTCACTGAATTTTGGCACAACATATAAATATAAAACATACATAGAAACACATGCAAAACAGAGCTACATCGGAATTATAGTTTTTGTCGGAGAAAAGTCCCCGTTTCATGCAAACAGAGTAGGATGTTCTCTTTATTCTGTGTAATTTGTAAGACTGAAACGTCCTCAGTACAGATGATATGTACCTCACATTTTCAATAAAAAATGTGTAGCTATATTAATGCTGGAATTCATCAAATTTTACGAACTTTTCAACTCTGAAAATTAACCGTAATAAAATAAAAGGAAGTAAATTAATGATAAACCAAAAGTGCTGGGCGTGTTTGTAATGATCCGTTATCTGTAGTAAATCTGCTTTTTTGTTCGAAATCATACTCTTTGACTTGACCCAAATACTGATTTTCGCCCAAACCAGCAAATGTTTGGCAAGGAGTTTCCTGTCCGTATGTACCTTTATGTGTCATCGCGTACATGCGAAAGGTATGTATAGATTTTCCTGATATTTATAATACGTGGAATAAAATAAATTTATACTTATGTGCTATTTATTGACGCTGACATTTATAAAACTGTATTATGATTTCAAAACAAATATTATTTTTCAGAAGGGCAACTTTTTTCATGCACTCATTCATGTAACTATAGAATGCAACTTTTACTTCATATTTAAATCAGTGTTGGGGCAATTTCTTGTCATATTAGATAGAACAGTCACAAATTTCCCATTCTCCTCTTCTGTACCGTGGATCACAGTGGCGGCGGGGGGGGGGGGGGGGGGGGCAATTACCTAAGAGCGCCCGGCAAAAGGAGCACCGTCGTGATAATTTTTTTTTTTTTTTTTGCAACTGAAAGTTTCATAGCATTTCACCTCCACCTAGGAGGGGGTGGGGAGAGGAGGGAGGTTGGCAACTGACACAAAAACTGTTCTCTGTAGCAAAGTAACGGCGCCACTAAAGAACATTGCATCCGGCCGCCTCGAGCAATCGCGCCGCCTTTGGTGGATCATTTAATTATTGTTTGTACTGACTAAAGAAAACAAAAAGCAAAAGAAAGAAATGTATTCTAGTGACTCCAACATTTTGTAATATTGGTAAGCTGCATTGATTTTTTTTTTTACTCTTGCAACTAAAAGAAAACATGCGTCATCTGCTGCGAATGTAACCTTGTACAGCAATGGAATCCTTAAAGGTCAAAACAGAATCTTCATTTGGTTTAAAGACCTCATAAGACTGAATCATCTTTGTGACATGGGAATGGGTATGAATGATTTGTATACTCTTCATAACGTAAACATTTCTAGACATGATCATTTCTATATAACATTTTAATGGTGATGCTCATATGAGGAACAATGAAAATCGTAAATCCGGCTAATCATTTCGCATTTACAATGATTTTATGATCTGCATGATCAGCAATGATTTACTTGTACCATACGCTCTAGGGTGAAAGCAAACTTCATTAAGTTAATTATAATAAATCAGATCCAGTATCATGAGCTCTAAAAAAATGTGGATCCAAATTGTTTTGTTTCTTCAAGTTTCTAGTGTGCACGTGGAATACAAAATCGGAAATTTCCTAATATAATATACAGGCGTAATATCAAGAGGATTCCGATTAATACTTTTTGTCATAGAATGATCCCCCTTTCTTTACGCTTTTTAAGGAAGAGAGTCCAAGATATATCTCAAGAGTCTTGATAAAGCAAGATTGTTCTCATCAATTTTAGAAGATAACCAGTCATAACAATATATTTGAAGATATTTGCATTGCTCATAATATTATAGAAGATAACCAGTCATAACAATATATATGAAGATATTTGCATTGCTCATAATATTATAGAAGATAACCAGTCATAACAATATATTTGAAGATATTTGCATTGCTCATAATATTATAGAAGCGGTAAGCTTTGAATTGCCTACAAAAATGTAATACATTATGCTTAATCACCAGAGCCAAGGGTTCTTACTAATTTTTTGTTCTCTTTGAGCGCAATCACGCAACACTAGTTATGTTCGGGTTTTCTAAATATCAAAGACAAGTTTGGAACTTTAAAGAATAGTCAAACTCCTTGCCTAAGCTTGAAGACGATTCTGAGATAACTTGTGTATTCTCCAAAGTTCTTATTTTGTCCCCAACACATAGTGCTGGAGTTCTGAATTAACGTCGGTACAAGTAATGGGTTAAACATTAGGTTATATTTGGTCCAATGCCAGACATTTCAAGGAATCAAACCTGATTTCGCACATAGCAAAGACCTAGAATTACGATCCACGAGTACCGATATGACACGAGATTGTAGAAAACGAGATCTTCGTCACAGATGCATTGGGTGATTAGGAACTGGCAAATAGTAACTGAAATTGAATACAGTTAAATAACATATTAGCTACGTACATGTACACGTTTATTGAGTATTCATATACAAGATACTTATCACAAAGTCATATTTAGACAAATATTAGATGAACTTTGTCAAGTGGGAAGATAAGAATAGGTATCCAGATTATTTTCTCTTTCTTCAGAATCTCAGGCTATCCAGACCTGGAACTATAAATTACGATCCAGATCTGGATGAAGAAAAACAGCTGTTAGCTCTCAGTATAACTCAGTGTTTTCTCCGCCATGGTGAAAAAAACAAGAAGTTGAAGATGTCTCGATCCATCTGTTATTACACATTACGTGCACATTTCATATAGTTATCTTACTTCACATGAACGCCATTTTTTTTTACATCGACAATGCGCGTAAAATAAAGCGGTAGAAGCCTGTATAATATGATATAGGCAAAGGCTATGAGAAACAATCGCAGCTTCAGAATATTTTGTACGCAGTGACTGAGAGCTTCTCAGAATTGAAGTGGAAAAATACGCGAGAACAACAACAACATTGCATTACGTCATGGAATAATTTGCGTAAGTCGCGTGCACGTTCTTTGCCTCTAACAAATGACGTGTTTCTGCATTGCGTGGAATATTAATTTCTTCGATGAATATAGAATAAATATTTTAAATTAGGAATTCTTAGAAAGAAAATATATTGTTCTTGCTTTCTTTGATTGTTTTTGTTCTGCAATTTGTTTTCTCTGCTGAAGAAATCTACCGTGTAAATCATTAAAAAAGCTGGAAATAGAAAACCGGAAGCGCCGCTTTTTCAATTTGACCTCTGTGCAGATGATACCCACGCTGTTAGTTAAGACATACGTGATAGTTTGCTGCAATTAAGAAACCGCGTGTTTCTATGAATTATCTAAACTATGTTATGAATTTTATTAACGTCAAAAATATATTAGTTACTTTCAGGGGCTGGGGTGGGGGGTGGGGCAGAGAGAGAATTGATATTCTGATACGGTACCTGTTTGCTGTCACAGCTCTCAACCTGTCGCTTTAAATAAAATGAACCCAAGGGTCATTTTTTGCACAATAATGTAAACAAACAATATTATTTCATTTTGAGTACGAGCACTTACAATTGTGTCTTAAAAAGCATACACATTTATTTCCATGAGACTAGTAAACTCGGATTTTGAAATACATACAAAATTATCTCTCTAGAAAACTCAACATTTTTTCTCGGTTTTGCGACGCATGCGCCAATCAGACTAATCATTACCCTATATATAAATATGTGAGGTTTTTTGGGGTTTTCTTTTTTTTGCCATGCGTTCAAACATTTTCGTAAATTAACTGAAACTTTGCATATTCCTACATTACAGACAATGACCATTATGCGAAAGTCTGTGATACATATATGCCCCCACACCCACACCATTATCACCACCACCACCGTTTTCTGAATGAACCGAGCAAATGATACAAAAATTGGTATCCATATAAAATCATCGACTACATAATATAGCATTACGTCAGCAGTAATTGAAATTGAAAACGTGTATACCGTTCTATCATCAAATGCAATCACATAGCGAGTTTTGCTATGCAAATCTCAATCCAGTTTTAGATCATTTGAATGGAATTACAATGCGCAAGACCACCGAATCAAGGAAAATCCATAAGTAATGGAATCTCTGCACAACTCAATGTCTGGATAAGAGCTTTCATATCAAAATAATAACGATTTTATGTGTCCGAGTTATAGTTTTGGGGGAAATGCATTATAAGCAACAAGGAATGCGAAGATATTTGAAGCAATGGTCGATCCATATTCAGCCTATTCCGTGAAGCTATAGTGAGATAGATGTCACGAATGTAAATGGGTACGTCTATTAACTGACCTTTGTCAAAATGAATCGATTCAGTAAATATTTCGTTACTGACAATGCATTGTTGAAATATGTTTTAGTTTATTTCTGACATTGATATCCTTCGACAACCGTTCCCATATCCTTGGGAAAAGAACGACTAATCGACTGCGGACCCCACGATATAATTTACCCTTCAACATTCCAATCCAATGTGAAAACTAAGACACTAATTCAGCTTTGCGATTCCAATATCTTATTATAGATCAAATAATTAGATATAAATTTGGAAACGAGGTATATGTGTATCGTTGGCAGGCGATTTTTTTTTGTATGTAGCTTTTTGTTTTGCTTTTTATGTTGGCAGGTATATGAAGAACAGCCTTGCTTGTTCGAAAACCTACCTTTTTCTCTGATACTCTAATGCAGACTTTTTAAGATTAAGTGCCGAGATACTTTTTTCCCGTTATTTTCATATGATTTGCGTTTTACTCTGTTTCCATGCATTTCTTTTGTTTCTGACATAAAGCAGATTAGGGGAGAAAAGATAAGTATAAAAGAGTTCAAGAAATGTTCAACTGCAGTCATTGCAGGTGATATGATACATAATCTCTTCCAGTATCTGGAAACTCAGTCTGAATGTAAGAAGACATTGCAGGTGATATGATACATAATCTCTTCCAGAGGTTGTATCTGGAAACTCAGTGTGAATGTAAGAAGACATTGCAGGTGATATGATACATAATCTCTTCCAGTATCTGGAAACTCAGTGTGAATGTAAGAAGAAGATTAAGTTCAATGCCATTACAGAACATTTAGCATAAAGAAAATCCTGAGCATACTGGTGATATTATTTGAAGAAACGACAAAATCAGCGGCCAGTTTTGAAATCTCTTCAATAACAAGCGTTTTGATCGTGGTCAATAATTTTAAATTCCTTGAGAAAGACTTGATAAGCATTCGTTTCTTTTCATTATTCTTAAAACAAACAAATCTTCATATTAACATGCGAATCATGATACTTGCTTGGGCATTAAATATCTCCGTTTTCATTCGTAGATATAAGGAAATATTTAGTTTAAACATATTTTATTTCATACATTTTTAATTGGTGATTACAAGCAGTACAGTATAAAAGGTAAAGGATTAGAACGAAAGCCAGTAGCTTATAATAATGTTCTTCTCCTTTTACAATGCAAAAATTGTAAAAATATATAAAATATATGGTGGACGATATTAAGTTTTAATGACAAAAATATAAAATTATTGATCAGCCAAAGTGAAGAATCTCTTGATTAGACATTAGGATTTAGCCAATGTATTTGAAGCAAGAGGATGAACAACGAGAGAGAAGGTGAGAGACAAGGATAATGAAAAAGAAGGCAGTTCAAAGAAGAAATTGTTAACTAAAATGTGTCAAACAAATTGTAGAAAGTTGAGAAAATAAGGAGGAAAGAAAGGTGAGGAACAAAAATAAATAAATAAATAAAAAGGATCAAAAGCGAGATTAAAAGTGAACAGTACTTCCTTCTAGAGCGAGTCGTTGCGTTTAGTGAAGTCGGAAACGTTGTATTGTCACGAAGCCACTCGTAACAAATACAAAATGTTCCCACTTCACTAGTGAAATCTTTCCTTATATCTACTCAAAAAAATTTAGATTTTCTTTTTATTGTATATTTGTAAGGCAAAAACCGTCGATTTGCATGATTTTTTTTCTCCATTATTTGCCAATGCGATTAACGGATTCATTACTACATCGATAAAAACAAGTCCAAAATTTTACAAATATTTTAAGACAAGGAACTTAAAACATTTTGCTTGTACATTTAATTTTTCAAATTGTGTATTTTGTCAAATTGATGGCTGTTTTCATACAAAAATTAAGAGATTTTTTTTCATTAACACATTTTCGTTAACACATTGATGTATCGTTGATACAGTGAACATCGTTGGGGAGTGTTACTGTAGAAACATCACAGAGCGGTCGCTTCAAACAGACTTCAGATCTTAACATCTTTAATCAATAGATTTGAATGAGTTTACTTCTAAGTATTGGGGTTCTTTATTTTGTTTATTTCTCCATTCAAACGTGAATGTTTGGCCCCGGCAAGCTTGCAGTCTAGTTTGGTAACAGACGCTGGAATTAATTTTCGATTGTCACTTAATTTCGGTTCGCAATGAAGACTCGTCAATGCCCAATTTCTCCATCGTTTTCAGACATGATTATGATTGTGAGGAGAGTTAAAATCGCTACTTAAACTATTTTATTACTGTATTTAATCAAGAGTTTTTCCTAAAAAGGTGTACCGTTTGTTGTAGAGTGTAACAGGTGTACAATACAATATGAGTGACAGAATATTGAATATCAACAGGTCATGTAAGTTCAGTCACTGACAATTTGCACTATTCGTATGGAAAACTAATTATACAAAGTTAACAGTTGAAGTCTACATTTTGTTGTCTGGAGTTCGTTTCTAGGCATTTCTTGATGGCGTCTCCTTATTGATTATATGAATGTATACTAGAGGGTCTGCAGTCTTTACACATTTTAAGATCTGTTTATCCTGACTGGGGGTGGGGGTGGAGAGAGAGAGAGAGAAGGAGCTGAAGAAGAAGAAAAATTCAATAGGCCTAAATATGGAAATACGGGTTTTAAAATAACATACATAAAGTCAGATATATATCGTAAATGGATAAAGAAAGTAGTTCCAAAGGTGATATCGCCACTATGGCGATAAAAGTGCAATCGCCGCTGTGGCGATAACATTTGTCTCCCACTGATATATTTCAATATCTCATTATGAAATATATAATACAACTGAGTCTCTATCTTGATAAATTTCGTAATATTTACAACCTTCTCTATACATAGCAGATTGCTTTCAGAATCTATTCGTAAGTTACATTGGTTTAGAAATCCCCATGCAAACAGCTGTTTTAAAAAGCTATTGCTAACAGAAACATAGCAGAGAATGACCGGCATAACGTGTTACGACTAAAATGATTATTGAAAAATTTAGGACAATGGCATATTTCCTTATAGTTCAGCAAAACAACCTAATTTTTACAGGCAATGCATATATTGCTGGCTAATGCTGAATCACCTCCCAACTTCCGATTTCGACTTAATTGGCATGGAAACAGGATTACTTCACCGTATCCTACAGCAGTGGTCCCCAACGCGGTGCCCACGGGCACCATGGCACCCGCCAAGGTTTTTAGTGTACCCGCGGAAGAGGTTATAATCAATAATAATATATTTAAAAAATGGATCAGGTTAATTGGTTGGTGCCGGCCACTCTCTCGTAAACTCACAAATGTGCCCGTAGGCACAAAAAGATTGGGGACCCCTGTCCTACAGACTTGTTCAATTTGTAAACTGTAACACGAATATTATATATTTCATAACACATTAACTAGTTTGAAAAGTCCATTCAAATGCAGTTCCCAACGAACTTTTTTAATATATGCTATTTTCTTTATATCTTCGGTTATCCTTGTGAAATATTCTATCCACAAAGATATACAACTTGTGTCTTTCTCTGGCGACAACAATCTGCACTGATCGTCAAAGTAAAGTACAATTTAAGTGTTCAACTTTGTAGACTTACTTTAATGCCATATTGTGCTCCATACTGCGTTTGAAAAACTAATACTGGACTCGATGCATGCGGCGTCTTGTCTCGTACAATTCTTTTTTAACACAACATGAATTCGTACAATAAAAATCCACAATGGACTCTTCACTGTATACTAACCTTTTACACTTTGGCTGTATTTTCCTCCCATTTTAGAAGCCTACCTAAAATATTAACCGTTAAAACAAAACATGTGATAATAATAATAACCCATTAAGTCCCTTTCTATAAAATAAATAAAGTCACCATAACAGAGTATGCCATGGCGTTCGTCTTTCAATGACGATGAATATCTGTATCTTTGTGCAATCCGAACTGCCCATTATATACCAAGTGCAGCGTGATAGCACATATTTTTTACAAAACTTTGAATTTCAGACAAACTCAAACCCTTAATTATTAAAAATAAAGTCAATGAAATTCGTTCACTTACTTATACATAATGTTGCGCAGCTGTCAAATTAACGAACAATTCGAGATATGAAACGTTCTCACACAATTATGTTTATCATGTCCGCGTAATTATATACCTTTTTCGATTCATCTAGCGGCACAGACAAAGATATGAGGGGTAAATAGTCGAAAGATGAACAGATATCGCACCAACAGTAAAGTACACTGGCATTTATTTGACAGATTCACATTTTTGGCCAAATATTTATAATGATAGCAAAATACTGAAAATGTTGATGATCACAGAGGACGATACCACACATACTCGTTATGGTTGCTATTCAAGGATAATATTTATATGCATACCAGATTAGAAGTAACTGTACGTACTGTTGTGCCTCAACTAAACCTTGCACCCTTGTGTACTAGGAGTGCACTAATTTTACACCATGTCGTGCACTATAGTGCATAAGATGAAGCACTTTTGTCAACTGGGCAGTGTACCATAGTGAACTATAATGTGCACTATAGTGAAATAGGAGGTGCACAATGGTAATCAAGGTAATCCACTTTGGTGAACAAGATAGTGCACAATAATCTGCAATAAATGGTATGAGTTATCGCAGTGTTTGTGGATATGTTGATGAGCCAATTTAAAAAAACAAATAAAATTAATATGCAGTGTAGCTTTATGTATTTGATAACTAATAGTGACGACGACAACAATAGTGTTAATATTTATTATAAAGAATTTTATCTATATCTATCTCTGTCATATATTATTATTATTATAATTATTATTATAATATCATCTTAAAAATAATAAATAATTTTCATTTTAAGCAAGTAAGGATGGATAGGTGTGTTATGCACCTCTTGTAACAGGTGTACGATTTGGTTGGTTATCGTTATCAAGAGGAAGATCGACCTCGGTGTTATTGCCCGGATCGAGTAAATAATAAAATAAAATATGAAATTGATAAATGGGATAAATAGAGATCTAAGTAGAGATATAGAATATAATGACCCGAGCCCCCGTATGTGAAATATAACAATTTAATCAATTACATAAAACAAAGTGGAAATTGTACATAACATTTAAAAGATACACTTCTTTTAGAAATCAATAACCGAATTTCAACAAAAAAATTTAATTATCCGATCTGTTTATATCGATAAGGCTCGGTTCATCAGGAAATCGAGTGAAAAATCGAATCAATTGCCCAGCATGCCTGCATAACCTTCTTGTTGCTCGTCACTCCCAATTTCCCGTTGCTGACAGTTCAGGCTTGATGTTCTCCCCTTTTGCTTCTCTCTCTCTTTCTCTCTCTCTCTCTCTCTCTCTCTCTCTCTCTCTCTCTCTCTCTCTCTCTCTCTCTCTCTCTCTCTCTCTCTCTCTCTCTCTCTTATCCAGCCTCTTTTCGGTCATTAACTTAGTATGGGATGTCTCTTCTCTCTACCCTCTAAGTAGATACGTATATGTGTATCGATGGATGGATGGGTAGGTGGAGCTATTTTCCCTTGTGCTTTCGAGACTCGCTCGCTTCTACCGTCAGAATCGTATCCCTCAACATCCAGACACCTGTCACTTGCACAATTGTTTATACGAGAAAATTTCGCTTTATTCTGCTCGGAGTCAAGAATCTTCCGACCTTTCGCAGGAAAACTTGGACTGACTAAATTTTGCGATGTGGAATACTTAAAACATGAACTTTCGTCTGGGAAACACACCCCTTATTTAGCGTAGCCAATCAGGATTAAACATATCTACCGCCTTTTATAAATACACGCCCATCATGGTTAGCGTAACCCTCTAGATTTCGCGCGCTGTTTAAATAACCGATTCTGGAAAGTTTCAAAAGATAACAATATTTCAAGTGGTTTCACAAATATTCTCTGCATCCTTTCAACTTTGACAGTTTCGATACCTATACCCCAAATACATCATACATCTTACCTGTTACATCTGTCCGACCGTTATCCAACGAATGCTTATTTAAGAATCAATCACGCCCCAAACAGGGACATTAAAACCATCGCAGTCTACGGATTTATTACGGTACCTTTCCTCACAAATCTGATTAATTATTACGTGCCACACTGACCACAGCAATAATGCCCTCTACGAAAATACTTTAATAAGAAGGGTGGATGGAATTTGTCTGCAGAATAACTCAAAGCATTAGGAATTTGTCTTGAAATATTTGCTTTTATCATACACTTCATAATGGGATATTGAAATGTATCAGTGGGGAAAACTGATATCGTCACAGAGGTGATACCATTTTTATTGCCACAGCGGCTATATCACTTTTGGAACTACTTTCTATTCCCATTGAAGGAATATATCTGCCCTTATGTATGTTATTCAAACTTGTATTTCCATATTTAGGCCTATTTAATTTCTCTTCTTCTTCTTCTTCTTCTTCTCTCTCTCTCTCTCTCTCTCTCTCTCTCTCTCTCTCTCTCTCTCTCTCTCTCTCTCTTTTGATGAACCTATATATCTTAACAGATGTCAATACTGTAGTACATATTTATGTATTCAATGAAGTGCCATAAAAATGATTAAAAATGAACTCCAAACGACAAAAAGTAGACTTCATGTATTAGCTTTTCTTACAAATAGTTTTTCGTGGAAGTTGTCAGTGACTGAACTCACATGACCTGTTTTTATTTGATATTCAGTATCAACCATATAGTGTCGTATACCTGCTAACCTCTATGGCACAGGGTATAAGTGTTTAAGGAAAAAGTCATGATAAAATCGAGTAATACAATTTTTGTTGTAGTGTTTTTAACTCTCACCACAATCATAATCACGCTTGAAAACGATGGAGAAATCGGAGATAGACGAGCGTGATTGCAAACCGAAATTAAGTGACAATCGAAACTTGGATGCAGATTCTGTTACCGAACTAGACTGCAAGCTTGCCAAGGTCTGCAAATTCACGTATGAATGCAGAAACAAACAAAATAAAGAACCACAATTCTTATAGGTAAACTCAAAATCATTTGTTTATAGACATTATGCTCTGATGCCTGTAGGATACGAGAGCTCTGTGATGTTTTTCTACAGTATCCACACATCAACAATGTTCACTGTATCAATCAGCGCAATAGATTTGTTAGTGAAAATAAATATCTCTTCAAGTTTGTGTGTAAATTGTCAATAGTTTGACAATATACATCATTTGAAGCTTTATATGTCGGAGCTAAATTTGTAAAAATATTACTGTCCTAAAATTTTGCTAAAATTTCTGAACTTCTTGTTATCGATGTAGTAATGCAGTCTTTATTCGCACTGGCACAGCATAGAGAAAAACCAAATCCATGCAAATCGACGGTTTCTGCCTTAAAAAATATATAATAAAAAGATAATCTGCCTTTACTGAATAGATAAAAGGAAATATTTCACTCGTGAAGTGGAAACGTTTTCAATGGTCACTGATATCCTTCTGTAATAAAATTCGTGCAGTCACCTGCGTTTTGTTGCATCTTAATTTCTTTCTCTAGACCAGGGATGTGAATGCCGAAAATATTATTATTGTTATTATTAATATTATTGGTTCGCAAAGTTACTCTGTCGATATTACGTATAATGACATAGATAATAAGCACTCTTGTCTTACAGATCTTTGGATGCATAACTTCTTTGTTTTAGCCCCATTGATGTGTACCGTAGAAGAAATATTATTGTAGAGTGTTTTTAATCCTTTGCAAAAATTACTCCCAATCCAGAAATGTTTAAAACAGTATCTGTAAAGCTGTGTTCGAGTCTGCCAAAGTTATTTTCTTGATCAAATAATAGCATAGTTCCTTTCTTTACCTTCCAATTAATAAAGTATATTGTGCTTTGAATATTTAGTGTATTATTTTGCTTTGATTAATATATGTTATTTCTCATATACATGTTTTTGATCTGTTAGCCAATAGTTTACTCTAACTTGTATAATCAGTGCTTAACAAAGATATGGATCTCGAATTTGTAAAATCTGTTAATAACCCCTTTCTTTTATATAACAGTGTGATTCATTCTTTTTTAACTGAAGAAGGAATTTCTCTCTTGAAACATGTTTTTGTATACTATTTATAAGATAGGCGTCATTTCTATTTCAATTTTTTTGTTTATAGAAATCTGCCGTTAATTCATATCAAGTTGGTGATATTCCTTTATTTAACTGTTTGATAGATTCATTGATTTTTCTATTTGCTTTACAAATTATCACATAGTTCGAACATAGTATGAATTATGTACTATCACAATATTCATTTATTTTATTGTGCTGTATATGCACTATTTATATGACTTCAATACTATCACAATATTCATATATTTTATCGTGCTTTTTATCCACTATTTATATAAATTCAATACTATCACAATATTAATCTGTTTTATCTTGCTGTACATCTTGCTTGTATATTAGTTTTCGTAGTAATTCTGTCGATTTCTTTAATAATGTCATTGTTATTCTTATCTCCTATTCTTACATTTTCCAAAGATCTTTCTTTTCCTATTGATATGTCCTCTTTTCTGTATGTTCCCTTTGTTTTCACACACACACACACACACACACACACAGACACACACACACACAGAGGACATATATATATATATATATATATATATATATATATATATATATATATATATATATATATATATTTATATATTTACATATATATATATATTTTTTTTTTCCGTACATCTCTTACCCTTCATTCTTTTCGATCATATTTGTTCTTGCACTTTTCATTATATAAATACACATTCTTTAAAGAGAGATACACTGGCAAGCAAACTTACAGGACCATTATGTAAACTACACAAACAAGTACAGTGACTGAATACACATCAACAACAATAACAAGGCCAGGAACAAACAAAACAACAACAAAAACAATCAAAAGAACAACAAACACAACAACAACTAATACAAGAGTCAATAAATCATGAAAAATATGCAGACATGCTAAGGTAAGAACAACAAAACCACAACAAGAAAGTATCAACAACAACAAGAGTCACAACTTCAACCACAGTAACAAGATGATACAACGCAAAGCATTTTGCATTACTTATATTATTACTAAAATATATATGTTCATTTTGCCTTGTAATATCGAACATAAAAAACACTGTAGTTATTTTAGACGCCAACAACCTGTAAATTTCAATAATACATTACTAATACGTATGTTTTAAATTGCAAGGAAATATGATACAAATATTTATTTAAACATTACTGGCAAAGAAAATAGATGATATATATCATTGATATAAACATTAATACGTTATCTTTTTCAAGAAACACATTCTATGGCACATGATTTAGGATTATATATGTATTTAGGTAAAAGTGAACTCTGTTGTATACAAAAGCGAAAATGAAAAGGGAAAACAAATCAGAATATCAGTACGGCCGCTACAACGTTAGAATATAATTAAAGAAGAGTCATTCAAAAGATAGGTTCATTTACTTTAAATGAAAAATATGCGCGCGGAGCATCTAATCTAAAAAATCTAAAATAGCATTTATAAATAATACAAAGGACTAAATACATCAATATGTTATGGAACATATAAATCTGGGATGTAATTTTAATTAAATAGAAAAGAAATAGACAAAAGAACTGTCTTCAACATAGACTATAAGCACTGATAAAAACATATTAACAATTTAATTGCAAAGAATCATCTAATATATATATATATATATATATATATATATATATATATATATATATATATATATATGACAACATGTGTGCTGCCATTCTGGATTCACTTGACAATGTTGAAGAGAGTGACGAAGATGACTGTGGATATAGAGCCAATGCCATCTTTATCTAAGGCAATCAGTGCTTTACGATGCATAAGAACATTTTTAGAGGGACATAAGATTACAGATTTGTATGGTTTTCATTTTCTTAAAGATATTATGTTCCATGTGATTAGTGCTAATCAACAGCGTAAAATGATTCTTTTTGGATTTAATTTAGAAAAACTAGTAATGGACTTTTTATCGTCATAAGTAGTCAACATAGATGTAAATTCCATACCTATGAATATTTTCTGTCAAACATTAAAATTTATTATAGTTACGTAACTTCAAATTTTTTTTTCTTCAAAATTATGTTTGATTTTTAATATTCTCCCCTTTTTAGATATTTGTCTGTGGTATTACTCACCAATAGATCTATCTAGCAATTTACACAAAGTCATTTCGGAGGTCGTTTCCCATTAGTTCTAGTTGGCTCCGTTTATTTGCATAACATTCCTTGGCAAATGACATATGCAACAAAGCAGATGACTACATCAACATTGATACGGACATGTGAAATATGGTCAAGCGATATCTAGCTGACCAGTTTATTTAAATATTGAAATCTGGAATTGGAGAATTTTCAGTAGGGATAATTTTCAGGAGCCAGCTTATATCGGAACTTGTCATCAAATGTTTGGTATTGGGAGTATTTGGATTTAGTAACAGTGACAGAATTGAGAAATCTCTCTCTGCCCACACTTATCATTGGATCAGGAAGTTGGAAGAAATCACAATCTACCCCACTAGATCAAAGGATCTGTGTCGTTTGCAATGTGCTGGAAGATGAGAATCACTTTGCATTAGAATGTCAATGTTATTTTGTCGCTATCAAAGAAGCATTAAAACTCTTTTCTTTGGTATGTCCGAGTATGTTGAAATTTATTAAATTACGAAATTCACCGAAATCGGCTGAGGTTAGCAATTTGGGAAAATTATATCCATAGGGCACTGATTAAACTTAGTTATATGATGAATACTACATACCATTACATAGAAATATATATATATATATATATATATATATATATATATATATATATATATATATATATATATATATATATATAATTATTATTATTATTATTATTATTATTATTATCTTGTTTCTACGTTCGCTGTTACTTTCTGGCCAGTCTCATCTCCATTTCGTTGTTTAATACTTGCATTATTATCTATCATATTTTGTGTATAATGTTCTTATGATACTACTAAGAAAAACATTTTGAATGCTGTTTGTATATTGATGACACTTTTTGTGTCTTCTCTCGAATGAGTTAGTATATAAGTAGACGCATGTGCTTAAACAAACATTCTGCTGTATTATAAGTCACACATTAACATGTCTTGTATACTGATGTTGCCAGGGCCTACCGCAAAGGTATTTGGCGCCCTAGGCGAACCTTCAGTCTTGCGCCCCCCCCCCTCCCAATTAACTTCCGAAAATGAATATTGTACATTTATTCTTTTTCCTTCTGTTTTTCTCTTTCTATTTTTAGACGCTTACTATCTTCTATTTTAAACTATTTCTCTTTCTTTTTTTCTTCATTCATTCTTTTTTTTTTTTTTTTTTTTTTTTGCCGCCTTAGGCGACCGCCTAGTTTGCCTAGCGGTTAAACACCGGCCCTGGATGTTGCATTATGCTCTCTCTCTCTCTCTCTCTCTCTCTCTCTCTCTCTCTCTATATATATATATATATATATATATATATATATATATATATATCTGTATGTGCATATGTGTATATGTATATGCATATAAAATGCGTGAGTGTAAATTTGCATGTACGAATATATATGTGAATGTGTATGTAAGTATATATGGCTGGTATTGATTGAATGTTTCTACAGGTGATAACTTTGAATTTATGGAATATATTAAACGTGACACCATTCATTTATGTAACAAACTTAAATGTATATGTAAATACTTGGTGATGGCCAATGAACTTAATGCAGTTAAAGATCCTATATATTCATGAAATTAAAATGTCATCTACTCTCAGTTAAAGATCCTATATATTCATGAAACTAAAATGTCATCTACTCTCATGAAATTAAAATGTCATTTACTCTCAGTTAAAGATCCTATATATTCATGAAATTAAAATGTCATCTACTCTCAGTTAAAGATCCTATATATTCATGAAAATTAAAATGTCATCTACTCTCATGAAATTAAAATGTCATCTACTCTAAGTTAAATATCCTATATTCATTAAATTAAAATGTCATCTACTCTCAGTTAAAGATCCTATATATTCATGAAACTAAAATGTCATCTACTCTCATGAAATTAAAATGTCATCTACTCTCAGTTAAAGATCCTATATATTCATGAAATTAAAATGTCATCTACTCTCATGAAATTAAAATGTCATCTACTCTCAGTTAAAGATCCTATATATTCATGAAAATTAAAATGTCATCTACTCTCAGTTAAAGATCCTATATATTCATGAAAATTAAAATGTCATCTACTCTCAGTTAAAGATCCTATATTCATGAAATTAAAATGTCATCTACTCTCATGAAATTAAAATGTCATCTACTCTCAGTTAAAATCCTATATATTCATGAAATTAAAATGTCATCTACTCTCAGTAAAAGATCCTATATATTCATGAAATTAAAATGTCATCTACTCTCAGTTAAAATCCTATATATTCATGAAAATTAAAATGTCATCTACTCTCATGAAATTAAAATGTCATCTACTCTCCGTTAAAGATCCTATATATTCATGAAATTAAAATGTCATCTACTCTCAGTTAAAATCCTATATATTCATGAAAATTAAAATGTCATCTACTCTCAGTTAAAGATCCTATATATTCATTAAATTAAAATATCATCTACTCTCAGTTAAAGATCCTATATTCATGAAATTAAAATGTCATCTACTCTCAGTTAAAGATCCTATATTCATTAAATTAAAATGTCATCTACTCTCAGTTAAAGATCCTATATTCATGAAATTAAAATGTCATCTACTCTCAGTTAAAGATCATATATTCATGAAATTAAAATGTCATCTACTCTCAGTTAAAGATCCTATATTCATTAAATTAAAATGTCATCTACTCTCAGTTAAAGATCCTATATTCATTAAATTAAAATGTCATCTACTCTCAGTTAAAGATCCTATATATTCATGAAATTAAAATGTCATCTACTCTCAGTTAAAGATCCTATATATTCATCAAATGAAAATGTAAACTACTCTCAGTTAAACTGCGGATTTCTTCTGAGTACGGTTTGTTTCAGATTGTTCAACGTTGGAGTCGACAGACTGAAGACAACTTGCTTTGGATACATTCTGGTCGTAAGAGGTGAGCGAGTGACTGAAATACTTGGAAATCATTCATTATACAGATTTATTTTGTTCTATACTATCATGACTCGTCGTATATGGTACTGACAGCTAGAACGAAAGCAACTATTGTTTCATGATGCCCCAAGCTAAGTAATAGTAAAATAAATACCTTTTGAAACATGTCACCTCACACGCTTTATGGTTGTATCACTTACTATCAGTATTATCTCTGAGATCTATCCATCTGTGTATGTGTACTTAGTCATGATTCTTACATGTATGAATCCAACTACCACAATGGATTCAAACTGAACACACCTCAATGAAACTGGATTGTCAACGATCTCTCTCTAATGTTTCTTGAGTTGTCATATCAAAGGCTACACCAAATGAGATCTGAGAGCTACTTTTTAGAATGTAAAATCCAAAAGTGTAAACTACAGCAATTTACTTATACCCTCTAAAAATATAAACACATCAAATGCCTGAAGCAATAAAATAAAGGAACAAAACAACTTTATAAATACCTATTATCTCAGAATTCATATATGTTATGAAATCTTTCACTTTCTGCTCACTTATATGTTAAAGTCACACCTATGTTTCTGTGATAATATGACGTATGACCGGATAATTGAGTTCAATTGTCACTGAAACATATATACACGATTCCTTTCCAATAAGCATAATTTCTGTCTCTTAAATCAATTCATGAGCGGAAGAAGGAAAAATATAACGTGCAATTGAATCAGTAAACTCGTAGATCTATTACAAAAGGAAATATGAACGTTTCACTAGTAGATTGATAGATTGACTAATTGATTGATTGATTTAGAATGTTACAGATAATTGTGACCAACATACATCCTGTTTACAATCTCTCTGGGAAGGAAATACTTTCCTTGGGTTTTAACAAATAGTGCCTTTCTTTTGCACCATTTCTCAAAAATAAATAAAAAAAAAAAAAAAAACATTTCATCTATAGATGCGTTATAAACTAAAGAAAAGGTCTCTTTGGCACATATTCATTTGTCTATAGAAAAACATGATTGACATAAAATTGTAATACACCACATATCAACTGAAGTTGTTAGTTATCTTCATTTACTACCTTCGGATATTATCCAATTATGCAAAGTTACAATCATTTCAACGTCATTTCTGACAGGTGTGAACATAAAATAAGCTCAAATTGGAAGTATGGCTTGCAGAAAATAGTCCATATAGAGAAGAGAAGAGATCAGTTAGGACAGGGATCTAGTTTTTCTATTAGGGGCAGTGAAGCTAGGTAGAAATTTCCCTGTCTTGACGAGGTAGTAAAGATATGTCAAATGGTTGCTTTTTCGCAATATAAAATTTAAGTTGTAAACAAGCGTTCTGCAAAGATGTTTGTGTGATATTTACAGGAAGGCTCTAGGGAAGAGATCTATGTTAATTTACTTTTATTTCATGATATGAGGGCAATGTTTTTCACAGAAGCCATAAGAGAGAAGGGGGAGGTAGAAGTACCTGTAGGGATGGAATCTGAATAAGAAATTTTAATCATTTACCACAATAAAAGTTCGAAATATTATGATAATGCGTTTTATAATAGGAAAGGATGGTACGAAATAATCTACATATAATTAAAACAAAAAGAACTGAATTGGAGTCGAAGAAGATCAGCCCTTCCTGCTATCCAGTCAGTTAGCAATTTTGAATAAGATTGGTTACTTTTTTTTAGTTGGCAGAGATGGAGGAAATTAAAATGAAACCCGATAGCATCCACTCTAGATGCATCCAGGTAGAAAAATAATACGCAATACAGAAAAGGGGATGTTTCCTAATACTTGCATTATTGAATTTTCTTTAGTTTTGTATACTACGGCTTTTTTGGCAGTTTTGTCTGTATTTGTAAATAAATATATCTCACACATATTTAGCACCACTGATAGCTTGGCATAAGCATAGTTATTTTCTAAGTCTTCCAAATGAGCTTCATTCAATATAAATCTGTGTTATTTGAGCATATATAATAGGGCATCTGCTAGAGTACGTTTCGCGATCAAGCGCCGTTTCGGTACGGCTCGGTACCGTTTCAAGTCCAAGTAAAGTCGCGAAACGGCGGCGCATGAGAGGTGTTAGGGTTAGGGGAACATTGGTTAGCTCTGGCCAGGGAGAATTACTTTCGCTCTTTAACTTGTTGATGACTAGAATATCACCTACGTTTTTTTCTTATCTTTTTATTTTCTTTCCTTTGCTGCAATATGTGGTTACCAGTTTATATGAAAATAGATAAAGTCATTCTTTCCAATTTTGTTAGTCATCTTTAACCAATTTAGCAACTTGAGTTGCTTTCGTGTTTTAAGAATAGCAATAGAGATCATTTTTTCAGTGTCTTCTTGCAAATTTGGGCCAAAAGGCGTTTTTGTTTTAGATTTGTTTAATCCACTATTGCATAAGTTGTCTTTATCGTCTACCAATTCAATTGGAATAATCAAACAATCCTTTATTAAATGCCACTGGTTATTAAATTGGTAGAACTTGATTTATTTATCTTATGATTGATATCAAATCGATGTCTAGCGAATCTTTCTCGTAGCGTGAAACTAGTGTGTCGTTCATAGTGTTTGCCATATGTTGTACAGGTGATTAGACATATGATTGATTGAAATAGCAGTAGAGATTTTGTTGTTAATAGAATGTTTGACTAGTTTGCTGACTTATGAAAGAGTTTGTCTCATTAAAAAGGGACAGGTGCTGCAACGACCGCTATTGCATGGTTTTTCTGTTGCGAATCCGTGTTTATTTGTATTTGTGTATTTTAACGCATCGATTTAATTTGTGAAGGAATCGTTTCTAATACTCTAGAGTACTACATGCTATAAATAGTTTATTGTTGCACTCTAAATATCTTCGTTTCTAAAACATAATTGATCAAATCTAATTAATTGGGGTTTTTAGATACCCCAAAACATGTGTTTAGGGTGCAAACAATATCTAGGAAACAACTGATGTGTATCAGTGGGTTTACAGAATACGATCGTATCCATAATTCCGGATATTACGGTATTTCGGTTTGCTTCCACATCAAAAACCTTTTAAAGGCGCTGGTATTTCAAAAGTCGACAGAAGTCCCATTGACTGTAACTTCAATTTTTCGGATGGGTGGATATGGATGGGTGGATACGGATGGGTGGATACGGATGGGTGGATATGGATGGGTGGATACGGATGGGTGGATACGGATGGGTGGATATGGATGGGTGGATACGGATGGGTGGATATGGATGGGTGGATATGGATGGTTGGATACGGATGGGTGGATATCATTTAAAGTTTTGAAGAAAAAAAATCAAAATTCATCTCTCGAGTGAATCTAAATAAGAAAATGTCATCTAAAAACTTAACGTGTAAGAAAGTAGAAGTTCAACAGTTTGAAATGCTTTCTCATTCAGACATAAACATATTTGCAAAACTCGGGTGAAATGTCTTTACTGTTGCAGTGCATGATATTTGTAAAATCCCTGTTTTCTTTAACAGAGTTTTAAAAGTTTTAAAGATTTAAATCTGGTCTACGAGGGCCTGAATGTAACTTAAAACAGTTTCACACTGCGTTTAATCCATTTTGTTATCAATATTAGTCTACATATTTCAACATCTAATGTAAGAAGTACCCTGTTTGAAGGAATTTTAATACACCTAATTTGGTTCAAAAAGCTCTCTGTATCTTTGAGATAAGCCAGATGTTTTGAAGCCAGTGGTGATAAAAAGAGTATATATATTCTGATATATTATTTGATTACTCTCCACATCCAATATTATTGGTCTTCTTTGTGGAAGTTATAAACGATGCGACCATATTCGTTTTTTAAAAATGTAATTTAGGTGAAGAGTAAACATGTCCTAGGGTTTCCTATTGTATCTTGGTCTAGGGTTTCCTATTGTATCTTGGTCTAGGGTTTCCCATTGTATCTTGGTCTAGGGTTTCCTATTGTATCTTGGCCTTGGGTTTCCTATTGTATCTTGGTCAAGGGTTTCCTATTGTGTCTTGATCAAGGGTTTCCTATTGTATCTTGGTCTAAGGTTTCCTATTGAATCTTGGTCTAGGGTTTCCTATTGTATCTTGGCCTAGAGTTTCCTATTGTATCTTGGTCTAGGGTTTCCTATTATATCTTGGTCTTAGGTTTCCTGTTATATCTTGGTCTAGGGTTTCCTATTGTATCTTGGTCTAGGGTTTCCTATTGTATCTTGGCCTAGGGTTTCCGATGATGTCAGTTATTTTACTGGTTGATTTATAATGTGCTTCTTGTTGGCTAATCGAAGTTTGAGTTTTGCAATGTGCTAACTTGTACCTTCATTTATCAGGTAATCTAACATTTTGTAATGTTTTGAATTAGAAAGTTGACATTCTACTTCCAAAATGAAATATTTTTATCTTAAATAACCGTGCCAGAACCTTTGTCTGCTTTTTATGATAATTTCAGAATCATTGCAAATGGACTTGAAAGCAGCCAACTCATTATCCAGAAGATTAGGTCTGTCTTTTTAAATTCTAATTTTTGAAACGTCATTAAAGATTTGGTCAGTTATCTCTCCAATAGAGTGTGTAAAAGGTTGACGTGTGTGGACACCAATTGCATTTATCTGTACACGGGGTCTTAACTATATTGTTTTTCGAATGAAATAATTTAGTTGACTTTATTTTTCTTGTAAATTCCTTCATTGGCCAAATTCTTGAAGAGCATTCAATATACTTCGCTGCTTTGATAATAATGAGTTCTCCGAATCTTTCAGAATCCTACAGCTTAGATTTATTACAGCTTTACCTAGTTGGTTTTGAATTTCCTGGCTTTGCCCTTCAGAACTCACTGGAAATGTTATATGCATGAGTTAGCTTGCTCAACTCACCCATCAAATACTCTCTTTACAGTTTTAGGGATCCAGTGAATCCCGTCTTCGCAGAACAACAACCCCCATCTGAGATAACTGTCAAGGATTCTAACCTTCTCTATAGCGAGTTTGGTTAGCTGGTCATTACCTTGTTTGACTTATTCCGCTCAAGGTTCTAAGATAATGTGATCTTTTCCAGGAACATTCAACGGCGTTTAAAAAAGTTTCTCAAGCTGTTTTTTGCCAAATTTCGCAAAGATTGATAAACCCAGTTCGTGTTTATATTTTCATTTATTCCAAGATTTAAAGAACCGAATTCGTTTCATTTTCCGGGTTCTTGTAATTTCCTACAGTGGTTTGAAAGTGTGTGCAACCTTTGCTCCCGGTAGGATTCAGTTTGAACTTTCTTGATGGTCGGGTTTGTAAAGCGAGCCAAATTCAAATCACCAATAATATGAATGGGTTTGCTAACCTTTGCAAGTTTCCAATCCGTCTTAGGTCCAGTGTGACGATGATTAATTGGTTACTTTTGTGATGATTGGGCCACATTTGCATATGTTTGTCTTTGAGTGACTGGGGATCGAGAAGGCGATCTGCTTTGTGATCTTGATTGGATTGATGGTGACCTTGACGTAAATTGACTGCGGATGGGTAACAGAGACTTTAACATTAATAGAGAACAAAGAGTGGAAATTGAGGGAATCGATAAGATTGGGGTAATGGGTTTCACTGAATTCGTGGTATTGGATTCAGGCCGTTTTTGCGATAGCTTATGGGTATTATTCATGCTTTGAGTCTTTGGGTTTTCCTGGGGTTCAAATCCGAAATCCACGTTTATTTGGGGTAGTGTAAGGCTCAGCGTCCAAAACCTGTAGGAGTTAGAATCAGTTTTGGATAGTGATAGGGTTAGATGTCAAATTTAGGATCGGAATATTTCCTTACGTGAAGCATTTTTGCGAGGGATGTTTGCCACTGACTTGGCGTTATTTGAAGTAGCCGAATACGAAGGAGGGTGAGGGTTCATTTTCGAAGGTGCGGGTTGGTCTGACGAACTTGGTAAGAAAGATTTAATTAATTGTTCGCAATCTTATACCGTGTTGACTCCAATTTTTTTTTTTTTTTCTTTGCCCAATCTTACTCCTAACTTAGTTTCTATAGTAAAATCAGCTATGCCATATCTAACTATTCTGTCCATTCATTCCAATATTTTGCAGAGATAGTCTTTAAACAAAGTCTTAGCGATCTTTAGTGGCCTATATCCGGTTTAATTGTTCCAGATGCTGTTTTAATTTCGTGGTTGACTGGGTGGGTTTGAGAAATTTGTCCATTAATTGAACTTGTTCGTCAAATCTTTTTGTTTTACTTTCTCCAGATATTTGGGGTTTTAATATGTTAAATTATGACGCAAGGCCAGGATAATGTGGTAAAATAGTGTTACCCGATTTCCGGTGGGGTTATTGTGAGGCCGTTTAGCCCCTTCTTGGTCGTTCCACAGCCTTACCTGATAATGAAACGGCACTGGGCAATTTCATGGCCGATCAATTTACTTGGTCCCGAAACTGCACCGTGGCTCTTTTGCAACAATACCTGGTCCTGAAACTGCACCAGGCTGTTTCGTAACCAATTGCTTTCTAACTTTCTCCGATCCCGAATTGTTCAGTGTGTCAAAAAAGGATTGATTGTCGATTAATTCTCTAATAATTATTTATCGGCCTGTGAGCGGATGGAAAACAACACAATGCAGATTCTCTAATTATACATACTTCTAGTTCATTTTATATTTATAAAAAATTTAATACACTGACCGTTTTTTTATAGTATTTATTGTTAAGGGAATGAATTTTATTCTAGAAATAAAAATGGCGAATTCTAGAAAATCTATCTATCTATCAGCTTGGGTAACAACCAATAGGTATTTCAATCAATCAATCAATCGTGATATACGACGAAGATTTTTTTTTATCAAAAGCTTGTTGCACTATGATACATAAGTAAAAAGAAAGCATAAAAACTCATTAATTTCAGATTACCTATCTATACATAATTTTGGTTCATTTTTTTTATTCACTTGCGTGCTTTTTTATATAATCTATGAACTTTTTATTAACTTTCGTTAACTGTGAACTTTATTCTGGAAATAATAATAGCAAATTCTACATTCCATCTATCTATCTGTTTTTTTTTTCACCGTATAATTTACTAAAAAAAAAAATAATGCTTTCAAAGCAGTATGAGTTGCGAAAAGAACGCAACCATAGAAACAGGTAAAAAGTAAGCATATACATCGATTGGTTACAAAACAACCCGGTGTCTTCACAGGATCAGACAATGGTCCAGCGTCGTTTCAAAACCAGGTAAAATAAGAAGAAAAGTGCTCGGCTTCAAAACGGCAGAGTGACATTTTAGGACCAGTTAAGAACGCGAAGTGGCACAGGTTTGCGAAAGAGCCACGTGCCGTTTCAGAGCCAGGTAAGGGTTGCGAAACGGCGTTTCAAAAAGGCGTTGGTCGCGGATCGGCTCCCATCTCTAATAAACAGGTCGACACCAGTATCTATACCACTCTACATCAGAATGTATTCATTCCCTTCTTTCTTCGCCCGTCTGATAATGGTAATGTTGTGTTAACTAGAAATACATATATGTAGTTGAGTTCAAATAATGTACTAAGATGTGATAGACATCAAGATGGTTTAAAAATTAAAATTAACAAACATCTAAAAATAAAATAACAAATATAAACATCGTGATTTCTTTCTTAACTAACATTATTAAATCGATATTGAATAACCACAAATAGGTCTTAAACAATTGTGTAATGAGTCATTATTTTTTGTAGCATTTATATACTGCGTTTAGATACGTCATCAACCAGACAACAAAGCGAGAGAGAGAGAGAGAGAGAGATTGAGAGGAGTCTTTGCATCCGTCGCACTTGAGTAATTATGAATAAATTAATTACGAAAGCTAACTTATAGCTGGGTTCACAATCAAAACTTATAAACTATTCACTATGTATGGATAGCTCCCTCCCTCCCTCCCTCTCTCTCTCTCTCTCTCTCTCTCTCTCTCTCTCTCTCTCTCTCTCTCTCTCCTTTTAGAGTACAATTATTAGAGTACGCCTCCTGTTACTTGTTACCTTGTTACCCCCTCCCCACCACCACCCCACCCCCCACACAACAGTGACTCAGGGGTCAAAGATGTGAATTTGGGTCCATTATACATATCACGTGCCTCCTTGCTATGACTGCATATACACATTTTTGTCAGATATGTTCCCAAATGTTGCTTCAATAGTATTTGTATATTTCAGCTTTGACCCCACCCCACCCCCAGCCTCACCACCAATCCGCCGGATCTTTGGCCAGAGAGTCAAAGGTAACATCTTCCTCTTGCACATGAATTGCCATATGGACAAGCAAAAGAAGGACGAACAGAGAGACAAATGGACAGACGGACGGGTTGTATCACAATATTCCCGATTCGGAAGCATGGGGATAGCAAGACCTTCATCGCTCTCTACCCCTAGTGGAACACATCCAAACTACAGTGCACGACGTTTATGTGCGCACTGTACGGATTAATTTTGTGCTGGATTTAAGAGTACATGAATGCAATGGCAGAATTCTCAAAAATAGAAACGGATTAAAATGATTAGTTTAATAGTTTTCTTTACTATGTTTTTGATGCAGCAATTTTCTAAGATAATAATGAAAAAGAAAATTGGTCACAGATGAGATCCATAGGCAACAGTTGTAATTAATTATCGTGAAATTCCTGCAAAGTTTGACCATGACAGGTGTAACCTTATATTACTGTATGGAATTTCGTGAAAATTAGACAACACGGCACGCGCACTGCCTACTTTATCATAAAGATGTATCCAAAATAGTCCACACGATATAACATTATTCTCATTGTAAACAAGAATGTTCGTGTACATCGCTGTTCTTCACTGTATAAGTCGATTGCTTATTTGCGTGCACGATTTTCAATAAACTGCTTTTGTCGCACATCTATACAGATTAATTTGCGGGTTTGAACAACCGATTTGTACAATTTGTTTGCGTTAATTTAAATATCATGAAGTGCTAAATGTGAAAGAGTCCTATGGTTTATATAAACTTGTATATTTTTTTTTCAAATGATACACTATCGATGCAGTTTTCAAGAAATTAAACTTTTCTATTTGTCTCTTTTAATCATGCACACATTATTAAGAATCATGAGATCCTTATAGTGTGAAAAAATCGGTAGTCAAACCGATCGCATAATAAATGTTCATGTCATCCCAAAAGATCTTCTCGAAAGCGAAAAATAAACTATAAACAACCCAGACAGTGACAGCATGACCAACAGAATCATGAAGACCATCTCATTAAATTTAGAATATACACGAAGACCAAGGATCTGTAAGAGCGTATCGGGTTAATGTGCCTGATGACGCTGAGACCCTATTAGGGAATTAGCTTGGGCTGAAAGGAGATGGGGTGTACCTTTGAACGGAAGACGAAGATGTGTTAACTGGGCGTTTTTTGTTTGTTTTTTTTTGTTAATGTTTTTTTTTTTTTTTCTTTTTTTTTTTTCTGGAGATGTTTGGCAAAGGTGCCGAAAATACACGATCACATCCTTTTAAACCCGACTATCATTGTGACAGGTAAGATGCACACAGAGGACCCAATATCGTTGTGACAGGTAAGATGCACACAGAGGACCCAATAGCATTGTGACAGGTAAGATGGACACAGAGGACCCAATAGCATTGTGACAGGTAAGATGCACACAGAGGACCCAATAGCATTGTGACAGGTAAGATGCACACAGAGGACCCAATATCGTTGTGACAGGTAAAATGCACACAGATGACCCAATAGCATTGTGACAGGTAAGATGCACACAGAGGACCCAATAGCATTCCAAATTGTAAAAAATTAGGAATATTCCAAGTTTTGGACGGTACTATTTCCATAAGCTGACCAATCGTTGATTAAATATATTTCGACAATATCGCTTTGCGGCTCCGAACAAGGAATTTGAAGTTTAAGCACAGGATACGTAGTTGTCCTGTTTCTGTATCTGCCTAGTTGTATTGTACTTAGATCTTTGATAATTTTCGAATAGTTTAGGAAGACAAACATCCACTTCTAGTTTGTTTTCTCTTTCCCTGGGACTAGAATTACACAGAGTTAAACATTGCGTACAATTATGAAGAATTATTTATTGTCAATTCTAGTCCCCGTTTAACACAAGAGTATATGCGTTATCGCCTAAGAAAAGGTTCCAAGACTACCTAAATCTTTTTTTTAATGATCCTACTTATGTACAGAAATCCTACTTATGTACAGAAATCCTACTTACGTACAGAAATCCTACCTACGTGCAGAAATCCTACTTATGTACAGAAATCCTACTTATATGAAATCCTACTTACGTACAGAAATCCTACTTATGTACAGAAATCCTACTTAGGTACAGAAATCCTACTTACGTACAGAAATCCTACTTATGTACAGAAATCCTACTTACGTACAGAAATCCTATTTAATAGGAATTTGTGAACAACATGTAAAGTCATCACCGTACAAGACAAAAAGAAACCAAAAATACTCCAAATATAATGAAAATAAAAACTCTAAAACTTTACGATTATAACATGATTTTTTACCTTTGAAACACAAATTCACAATTTTGGAATTATATTGCCTGTGAGCCATTGTAAAAATGATTTAAATACAAACTGAAGACACACTACGTGCATTTGAATAAAGTTATCATTGAATTTCAATAAAAAATATCTTCGCGAGAGACCATTCAAGTAACACCAGTGAGGCTCCCTTTAACATCTATCCCAAACCTACCAACTACTCAGGACCAGTGAAGAACGTGTACTTTAAGAAATTGCGAACAAAAGCATCTTGCGTACATACGATAATTGCACTCTGAAACAGGCAACAGATTTCCCAAAAGTTACCAAAGGTCGTTGAATAGGTATGGATACATGGTAAACTTTACTATGGATGAAACTCCACTTTTGAAATCTGTTTTTGCTCTTTTGTGTTGTTGTTGAATGGAGTTCCAACCCAACACCAAATACGTACAATGAGATACAGTAACCTAGCACGACGATTGTTGAGAGTGGAATAAAAATTGTATTATGGAAGATTCATCACATTTGTGAGTGGTTTTAAGAATATCAGGCAAGTGTTAGTCGGTTCAGCCAGTGCATATGAAGCATCCAAAACAATCAACTTATATTTTTATCAGATCGGCTTCTGAAAACATGCACATACCACAAAGACAGTAGAACCAGGTATCTTATAAGATGGCTCCAGCAGATCGACTTTCATGTGGAGATGATTCGAGATAGCTATTCAGCTTGTCCGGCCTTTTTCTGCCAAAAATGTTCTTCATTTGCGCGATAACTCTAAAACAATACCCTCCATTTGGTTTTACCACCACTGTAAATGCAGTAGTGGGATATTTATTGTTTCCTGCATGCCTTTACGTACGTCTCAAGCTTGTTAGCACGATAACGTAACAACAACTTCAATTAGAGAATTGAAATATAGTAGGATTATTAGAATGCTCTTATAAATGAACTTATAGAATTTTCACAATATTTCAATAACGTCTGCATTTTGTATCACTTTTTCCTTGTGTTGGGACTTAGATTTCGTGGGTGAATTGCACCAAAATGACCGGATATGCTCATATGAAATTGGATATGCTGAGTTATGTGCACATGTAGTTTATCTGATTGGATATCCATGCTGATTCGGCAATAATTACGCTGTGGCGGGTTTGTGTGTGTGTGTGTGTGTGTGTGTGTGTGTGTGTGAGCTTGCGAGTACAAGCAAGTTGACAGGTGTTGCTGTTTGATATGTGCAAACTTTGACCCTAATCTATCTTTAAAATATTCAACTCTGACTATACTGTTTCACCAGAACTTAAATGTGTTATATTTATTATTAATGCAAGCCCCGCCAAAGTTTTATTTCTAAGATCATTTTGAATCACAACTGCATTCTATTTTCCTTCAATTTGGGAATAATATTCGCTTCTAAAGAGTGAGTTTTCTGTATATATAAAAAAAAAAAAAAGTATCATCTTTTTTGAATATCTCAAAATATTTTTGGTATTTTATTATTGTCATGTCCGTTGTGTTTATAGTCAGAACACGAAGGTTTCTCTCTCCAAGTTGCCACTAAACACATATGGTAGTTTACCGGTCAGTATAACAATCTGTTATTGTGGAGTCATCTTTTACTATAGAAATCCATTGATATGCTGCAAAACTTAAGATCAGATTTTATTTTTGAGTTCTCTATCTTTTGTAATTTTTTTCAGTGTCTTTAGTATATTGCTCTTGTTATTGATTATTGATTATTGATTATTGACTATATTGTTTTGTTTCCAAATGTTGTTCCTGTTGTTGTATGTTTTCTCTTTTGCTCCTGTTGTGCGCTTTTTTGTAGTTGGTCCTGTTGTCTTTGAAGTTGGTCATGTTTTCTTTGAATTTGGTCATGCTGACTTTGTTTTAAATTGATCTTGTTGCTACTGTTTTCGCTATTTATCATAGGTGTTGCTTTTGGTGGCAAGTTTTGGTGGTGGTGGTGGGGATTTTCTTTCAGTGCAACTTTAAATTTAGTTAGTTTCTAAAGTACAAAAGGTTCTTGTTTCGAAATTGGGATTGAGGTCCTGATTCTAGTTTTTATGCAAAATAGTTATTTTGATTTGTCTAACGCTTCTCTGAATATATCTTTCACCACCCTCTCCGTGGGCCATTTAGCCGACCAGGTTTTGGTTCCTTTCTTATTTTAGAACTGGTTGGGCGGAGTTATTTGTTTATCTGATTCCTGTCTTCACTGGTGAAGAATCCTTGGGGTGGGGATTAGTTTTCTCTATTTCGGAGATTTGCTCCTCTCCTAAGGTGATATGTAGAGATTGTTCTTCTCAATTTTCGTTCTCGTGTTCATAATTTTTTATGTGTCCATTCCACCGTTGGAAGTAATTCCTCTTCCCAGGGAGGGCTTGGTTGCGATCTCATCAATGTTGGTTTCTTCGATTATAAGCTCCTCGCATATTATTTGTATATTTGGTTGCTTTTATTTTTCTCTGTTTTGTCTCGATTCTGGTTGTTTTTGTTCTCTGGAGGTTTTGGTTTGTTGAGGCGACCTCGGCACTGGGAAGTCGTTCTTTGACAGAAGGGGGGTGGGGCTTGCGGATTCTACCATGGACTCTCCTTTTTTTCTGTTTCATTATCGCCCATACGCGTTTCCCCCTCACCCAGTCTGTTTCTTTTCGTTATCAGATATTTCTCCAATGATCGAATCCTATTCAGTGTTCTATGGGGATTCACAATGATCGAATCCTATTCAGTGTTCTATGGGGATTCACAATGATCGAATCCTATTCAGTGTTCTATGGGGATTCATTGCTTTCGCTGCTCAGCTTGTAATACATATATATTTTGGTTCTTAACCTAAGATCGTTGGTTAGGGATGTTCTTTGGCCGTTTGTCTCGTTTGAGAACATCTGGCACAGGGTCTGTGATAAATATACCAATGTACCACGTCCACAAGAGAAATCCCACCAGGTAGAAGAAGGTGGGTTCTCGTTTGCGTCTTCTGTGCCTAAGGTAACAATTCTTTCCCAAGTCGGTATATTTGAGTATCCTTTGTAGGTAGGCATTTTATAGACCCACACGGTCATATTGACCTCGTTTTCTAATTTGAGGAGACGTTCTCCAATAGACATTTAAAGGGTAGACAAGCGATGTTCAGTAGTTTGCTTTAACGGTGGTTCTTGTTCCTTACTATTTCTGTGGGACCAACAGGTAGGAATTTCACCTCCCCTTTGGTGCGGAGTACATATTTGACCCTATCCACATTCTGCAGTATCTTCATGTCCTCTGCAGGAATCCCTCGCGCAATAATTGCGCTAAGGACCTCTGCCTGTCTTAGGCGCTGATTAATGTCCATATTTTCTACATTTATGACCTGGTATCCAGGTCTCCTTTGCGCCGTTACGATTCTATCGCCTCCTGTAGCAATAATCGCTTTGTTGAAGTTGGTAGTCAAGATTGTGCTTTCCATCCTCTACTACTTGTGAATATTTTGGAATGGAATATCCACACAAGAAAACACAGGAAAAAGCAGACGTGAAAAAATTAAGAAAAAGAAAGGCAAATTTCCCTTACCTACAAAATGTCACGGGACGAACAAAAAAAGTAGATGCAGGACACCCTCACCAAATAAACAGAATAAAAAACACAATACATTTCACACAAGTAACTAACATTTACAAAATAACATATTAGGAGCTAATTTCCAACCTCTCTTGAAAAAGCTGTGTTTCACAAATCCGATTAAAACAATTTCTCAAGGAATATCTATTTTTTTTGTTTGTTTTTGTTTTGTTTTACAATTCGTTTTATTTTGAATAGCGAATTCAATCATCGTTTGGTAGGACTTCACAGAATTATGTTTACACGTTACATTCGGTATTCAGGCGCAATTCCCAGTCTCGACTTTGGCCGTTCCACTGCAAACGGCCTTCCGAAATCATGTGAAACTGGTAACGTGGTTATGCTAGCAGGTATTCTATGTCCACTCCACGTCATATTTGCGTGCCTTTTGCAAACGTTCGCACGCTTCTTTTGTCCTTAAGACGAAAAGTATGTAAGAACCGCATCTACCAAGACCATTCCTTCATCCAAATAACTTTGAAGCGATTATGCCGTGTTGCATTGCCAGCTAACTCAGAAACATGAAAAGACACATACATGTGAACAAACCCACAAGAGCTCCGATGTCCTACCTAAGTTTGCTTCTCATAACCCTGCCTGCAGATGTGGAAATGAATCCTGGCCCAGATTACCCGTGTGGCAGTTGTGGTTCTGAAGTGTCTGATTCTGATCTCGCCATAAATTGTGACAACTGCGAGCAGTGGTACCATATGCACTGTCAGGGAATGAACCAAAACACTCACACTTCCAATGACCTGTGGTCCAGGGTGTATTATGTTCGTGAGTTTGCTTGAGCATGGACGCCATAAATTACTCGAATTCCTTAAGCCCCATCCAACAGTCTCTAAACATATCACACAATAGCTTTAGTATTCTCAGTTCAGAATCACCTACCCCATCTCTTGTCCTTCTACAAACTTCCATAGTCAAACACCCAAAAGTATCCTATATTAAGGTAGTTGACTTAAATTACCAATAAACATTGGGGGGGGGGGGGTTACAGAAAATACACCGTATACAGAAAGGACTGACCCTCAAATTAAAGTGACGGTGGTATATTTATACTTGTTCAGGACTTCATGATCTCATCAGAACAAGACCAATTTTAAACACTCTGTGAAAATGTTTTAGTTAAGACTGATAAGGTTGCAGCTACATCCCTCCACATAGCAACATATTATAGTCCGAAAGAAGGTGACGTACACAGTGCAGAAGGTGACCCACACAGTGCATAAGGTGACGTACACAGTGCATAAGGTGACGTACACAGTGCAGAAGGTGATGTACACAGTGCATAAGGTGACGTACACAGTGCATAAGGTGACGTACACAGTGCAGAAGAACTAAAAAGGTCACTTCATATGGCGAGCTAGACAAAAGGTATTGTATGGATCCTATGTGACTTAAATTACCAAACATTTCATTGGGATGGACATCATGTGACTTAAATTACCCAGCATTTCATTGGGATGGACATCATGTGTCTAGCATTAAAACGGATTGATGTTACCCATGCCTTCATTACACCTTTGTTAATCTCCTAGATGATCATAATTTGGTTCAAATAGTCACTGATCCTACTAGACGATCATAATTTAGTTCAAATAGTCACTGATCCTACAAGATGTGAGACACTCGTGATTTCTTTCTGACCTCAAACCATACTCTCGTTAGAACTGTGAAGATCGAGTTTGACATGAGTGTTCATGACATAGTTTGCTGTAAAATTGACATGAAGCCCCAGGTATGCAAATAGGTACCAGGAACTATACACAACTATAGGAAAGCCGATTGGGAAAAATGAAGATCACTTATAGAGGACGCTAAAAATATTATTATACAAATCAAGAGTATGACTCAGTTGAGGAACTTTGGAACAAATTCAAAACTTAATTAAGTCAAGGTATTTCAAAATTCGTGCCATCAAGAAAACTCAGCTGGAAGACAAGCTTACATACTTCAAGAAATAAATTTGGCAATAATAAAGAAAGACAACATTTCCTAAAATGTAAGCATCTTGTTAAACTTGAAATTAAGCAGGCTTTTTATACCTACCTTGAAAAATACTTGGCCTTAGCGATCCAGGACAAAACTATGAAAACTGCACAAGTAAGTGTACATTTTCCATTAAAATTTATTTTCCTTAAATTAAAAATGAAGGACTATGACAGATTAGACTTAAGCAACGAAACATTCCACTCAGATACCAATGCAAATACCCATGCCATATATAATTATATAGACCTAAATAGCATCCTTAATCTTATGTAGAACCCTAAACCTGACAACGTGATTGGCCCAGATACCGTAAAACCTATAGTACTCAAGCAGCTTCAAGGTGAAGTAGCCCCAATTATTCAGGTAAGTTTCTAAACGCCCATCAAAGCAGGTAAAATGACAAAGGACTGGATTAAAGCTATCGTTAGCCCGTTGTTCAAAAAGGAGATTAAAGCGATCCAGCCTAGTATAGGCCCATTTCACTCACATGCAATTTGATATAATTGTTTCAAACGTAGCCAAATTCAAAATATCCTATATGGCCTCCAACAGGGATTTTGAGAGAAAAGGTCCTGTTAGACTCATCTAATCAAAGCAGTAAAAGACCTAGCCAGGAATCTGGCATATCGACATCAAACGGACCTTATCGGTCTTGGTTACATTGTTACATTTAGGCGTTTGATAAGGTTAGCCACCTAAACTCATTTTCAAACTCCATCAACATAGTGTACAAGGCAATATCCTAAACTGGATCAGAGCCTTTCTTGCTAGTCGCACTCAAAGTGCTGTTCTTGAAGGAGTCTCGTCCAATGAGGTATCTTAACATCTGGGAATGCACAAGGTTCCGTGTTGGGCCCTATTTGCGTCCTGCTATACATAAGTGACCATCCTGAAAAAATACAATCTGAAGTCAGACGTTTTGCAGATGACACAGAGTTTACTTGACCGTTTGTCATGTGGAGAACTGACAAACTGCAGAACAGACCTAGATAATTTACAGTTATGGGAAAAGGAATGGAAAATGGAATTTAATGCCGGTAAGGGCGAAGGCCTACACGTTTTTAGATCTAAGAAACCCATTAGACACAAATATATTCTGCATGGTCATGTTCTAGAATCTTTGGATAGCGCTAAATATATCGGTGTAGATATCAACACAGATCTCACTTGTAATAAGGATATTGACAGAATCTCCACAATTGTAAAAAATGAACTGGATTTCATCCAGCGCAACATTAAAACAAAACATGAAGGAGTTAAGGAAATGGCATACAAGACAATGGTAAGGCCTCTACTGGATGGAGACCTTCTACCCAATAGAACAGGCAAACCATTGAGATGGTTTATTCAGAGATACTAGAAGTGTCATGAATAAATACTCATCCTATGGCTGCGTTAAATAAATGATTGTCGATCTAGGTTGGAGGTCTTTGCAAAGTATGCACCCTCACACGCAGTTGCGAACTATTATTATTACTATTTTTTCCTTGGACCGTTGTGCAGTGGAACAAAATTCATACGGAAATTATTGCACATCCTGACCTGAATCCTTTAAAGCAGGAGGTTTGCAAATTGAACATTTTCAGAATTTAGACCATCAAGCACTGTTTTTATATTTTTTTCTCTTTCAGTAAACCCTTTATTAACATTTAACAACATCGTCCTATCAATACTGTATATTATTTTCCTTTTATCTCATACTTATATCTTTACACTAATAAAACACTGACGCGCACCTGCACATAATTCTCGAAAGAGGGTGTTTCAGTTTAAATAAATAGATAGAACACTAACTCCAAATCTATGATCAGATTGCACGCGTTACTGCTGTGCACGTGCGGCTTGTTTTGGCGGAATTGTATCTAATTGCAAGGCAATTTACTTTGGAGGCATTGTACTAGTGAGACTTGATCTAGAGACTGAAAAGACTTGAAAGCATTCCTGATAAAGATTTTTTTTCTTCTTCATACTACACCATGACGACTCATGGCATTAGTTTTTAGTATTCATAGCAAGAACAAAATCAACCCATGCTTTATTATGGTTCTAGTTTAGTACTCACGGAAAGACCGCTTAATACAAGTCGCCTCTCACGCCTCTTGTTTCATAACTTAAAATCAGTTATATCATTGAGATCTATCCTGCTGTGCAAGCGTATTTAGTTTGAGTAAACTATAACAATTTGCTTATACCCGAAAAAAAAAATAAGTAAATCAAATGACGAGAACGATATTAAAAACATCAATGACAAAACAACTTTATAAACACATATTATTTAAAAATGTATATGGATTTTGAAATATTTAACTTACCGTGTATACTCGCTTATAGAAGTCGAGTCCAAATGCAAGCAACGTGGACCCTGATCTGCCGTCGCATAATGCGCATGCAAATCAGGGGATATGTTGTTTGTTCTACCAATTACTCCTAACTGAACTGCATAGACCCAGATCTGCCAAGTCTTACCAATGTTTTTCTGTTAATAAAACCTATGCCAGAATAATTTCATTGAAATGTTATGAGAATTTATATTCACGATTACATTCCAATAGCCATAATTTCTGTCTGTTAAACCAATTTAATTAACGAATAAATTAATGATCGATAAAAGATACAAATTGAATGTGCAATTCAGTCAATAAAATCATAGATCCGTAACAAAAGAAAATATAGAATTTTTACAAATAGATAGATTGATTTATTGATATAGGTGGTTACCAATAGTTCTGACCAATAAACACCTTGCGTGAACTGTCTCTGCGGGTAGCAAAACAATACTTTCTTGACAGTTTTAACCAATAGTGTCTTCATTTTGCGCCATTTTCCACATAACAAGACAAAGACATCAGTAGTTGCGTCATAAGGTCTCTTCGTCGTAGATTCATTTCTGTAAACATAAAACATGATTTATGTCAATTTCAGAATACCAAGTGAAAACTTAAGTTATTAGTTTATCCTTATTTGCTAACTGTGGATATTACGAATATGAAAGAGTGAAAAAAATTATAACATGTCATTTTTTACAGGTACGAACAAAAAGAAAGCTCGATTTGGCAGGTTACTTATTAAATGGTTTATTTTTCCTCTTTTTTTATTTTGCAAGAACTAGTCGCGAGTATGGAGAATGGCTTGCAGAACATAATCCAATAAGAGTAGAAAAGAGATCAGTTAGGGCAGGGATCTAATTCCTTGGTCAAGAGTAGTGAAGCTAGGTAGAATTATATTTGTCGTGAGGAAGTAATCATGAAATGTCAATGGATTGCTTCTTGCAAGTCAAGCGATAAGGGATAAACAAGAGTACTGCAAAGGTGTTTGGTAAAATCTGTATACATGTACATTTGATTTGATGCTATGGCGGCAAGGTTTTTCACACGCACAATGAGAGAAGAGGGAAGTAGAAGTACTGGTATGGATGGAATATGAATAAGACATATTTAACACATCAAAGGATCATGCGGTCTTTAATAGGATGAGGCGGTGTGAAATAATCAAGAAAGAAATAGCACAAAGAATATTCAATTGGAAACTGGGAAGGATCAGTCCTTCTAGCTGTCTGGTCAGTTTGCTATTTTGGTGAAGATTTCTTACTGTATTTTGGTTGGCAGACATGAGAGAAAAATAAACGAAATCATATAGCAAGCCCCCCCCCCCCCCCTCCCAGATGCATTTAGGTCAAAGATTAAAACACGTAATACAGAAATAGGGGATTAGCGAAGCTTTTAAATACTGGCATTATTGAATTTTCTAAAGCTTTGTATACTGCTGCAGTTGCTGTACCTTTTTTCTGTAAATAAACTTATTCCACACATACATACCACCAGCGATAGCTTGGCAGATGTAGAATTATATTTTATGTCATCCAAATATAATAGACAGGTCACCCACCACAACCACCACCGCCACTCCACCCCACATAATATTTGCATGGCTCCTTTTGGTATTGATAGTTGTAAATGATGGGTGCAGTGAGAGAGCACATTATACTCTATAGAAATACAATGCTAGTATTAGATGCCGTTTCGCGATTAAGCGCTGTTTCGCAGCTTTTACCCGGATCTGAAACAGCCTTCAACACTTTGCCGTTTCCCAACCGAACAATTTACCTGGTCCCAAAACACCACCGTGTCCCTTTCGCTACCATAACTGGTCCTGAAACGGTATCGTGCCCTTATCAAACCAAGTATTTGTTTTCTCTTACTTTCTCTGGTCCTGAAATGGACCAGTGCCATTTCAGTACTTGAACTGTTTTTACTGTTGTTTTCCGGTTTGAATGCCTTGCCGTCATACAATTACTTATTTGTACACAATTGTACGTGTAACAACGGAGTGATTTTCGATTAATTTTTAAATAATTGTTGATCCGCCTGTGGGCAAAAGGAAAAGCAAAAGGGTCTACCCAGAATTATTTCATTGCAGATTCACTATTTTTATTACATATTTCGTAATGAGATACTAAAATGTATCTGTGGAGAAAATTTTTGTCACCACGGTGTCTATGGCACTTTTATCGCCACAGTGGTGATATCACTTTTGGAACTATTTTCTTTTCCCAATTAGGAAATATATCTGCCCTTATGTATGTTATTCATACATATATTTCAACATCGAAGCATCTCTCTCTCTCTCTCTCTCTCTCTCTCTCTCTCTCTCTCTCTCTCTCTCTCTCTCTCAGGATGAAGAAATATTAAAATATACCAATACTGTACATTTAAGTATGAAATGATGCAGAGGCCCAATCAAAAATGACTAGAAACTAGCTCCAAACAACAAACAGTAGGTTTGAAGTATTAACTTATTTGAAACGAGTTTTCTACATAAATCTTGCAAATTGTCAGTAATTGAACTTACATGACCTGTTTCTAATTCGATATTCAGCGTCTCCCGTATAGTACCTCTTACACTCTACGACAAACGGTACATCTTTTTAAGGACAAATATCTTGATAAAATATGATATTAAAATTGCATAAATGGCGATTTTAAATCTCATCACGCTCATAATCGTGTTTCAAAACTATGAAGAAATCGGGAAAAGACGAGTGTTGATTGTAAACCGAAATTAAGTGACTTTCGAAAGTTGAGGGCAGCGTCTGTTTCCAAACTATGCTGCAAGCTTCCTAAAGCTACATAATTCAGGTTTGAATGCAAAAATAAATAAAATAAAAGAATAAAAATCCAAATAGGCAAAATCACAGGCATTACAAAATTATGTTAAAATTGTTACGCTCTGAAGTGTCGGATTCGACGGCACTGAGATTGTTCTACAGTACACTCACCTCAACAATGTTGACAGTATCAATCCGCGCAAGAAATGTGTTAAGGTAAATACAAATCTTTTTTTGATTAGATACAAGGATATTCAGAGCTAGGGTATGGTCGTAAAATAGCATTGGGCTGTTTCATGACCGGTTAGAGGTTGCAAAACGACCATGTGCTTTAAGCAAGAGCAGTTAAGAGTCGCGAAACGGTGTTTCAAAACGGCGCTGGTCGCGAAACGGCCCCCAAATCTAATAACAGGTCAACCACAGTATGTACATCAGAATATATTCATAACGATATTGACCTCAAGCCCGTGAATTACACAATGCCTTTGTCTGGTAGATCAAGCTATATTCTTGATCTTCCTTTCCTTTCTTTGTCCGTCCGTCTGATAATGGTAATGTTGCTAGCTAAAATACATGCATGTATTTTGGCACAAACAATGTACTAAGATGTGCTAGATATAAAAATTATTTTAAAATTAGAACTAATCGTCATTTAAAAAGATCTTTGATAAACACAAACAGAACCAAAACAAATTTTGCAATGAGGTATTATTTTAAGCAGCATTTATACACTTGTTGTAGAAATGTCTTCAACCGACCAACAATAAGACAGTGAATGTGATATTTGTTCTACTGCAAATGCACCCGCACTTTAGTAATTATAAATGGGTTAATTACATAACTAATTTATATCTAGATTCACAAATAAATCTTATGAAATATTAACTATAAAGCGCGTTCTCTCTCTCTCTCTGTCTCTCTCTCTCTCTCTCTGTCTGTCTGTCTCTCTCTCTCTCTCTCTTTCTCTCTTGTTGGCTGGTTTACGACAGAAATGAGAAGAACAACTTCAATAGTGCACCATCACGCATAGATACGTTTATTTATTTATTTTTTATACCTGATTATTAACATAGCATCATTTACACCTCCTGACCCCCCCCCCCCCCCCCCGAGACAATAATGGCCTAGGATTCATAAAGCTAAGATTGGGTCCACTACACTTATTATGTGCATCCCTGCTATTGTATTTGTAAATTTGAGTTTTGACATCCTTCCTCCACCCTAGGGAAGGAAGACAAAAGTATCACCACCACCACCCTTTGGGCTAGGCAGGATTGCAGATAAAGTTAAGGAAAGAAGGACAGTCATATCTACTAATGGACAGACAGACTGGTTGCTTAAAAATATCCCCGATTTTGAAGTATGGGGATAGCAAGACGTTCATCGCTCTCTGCCCCTAGTAGAACACATCCAAATCACAGTATATAAACCGTAAAACCTTCTTTTGCGTATTGTACGGAGTGTTTGGGTACTGGATTTAAGTATACATGAATGTAACGGTGTAATTCTTAAAAAAAAGAAATGTAGTAAAATCATTAATTGACCTTTTTCTTTTTTTTTCTGTTTTTTTTTATGCAACAATTTTCTAAGACAATACTGATTTTTTTTAAATGGTCACAAACATTTTGCAAGTTTGTCCAGCAAAGGTGTATTTTTACACTGTTGTAAGGAATTGAGACAAAAAGTGACACCACATCATCTGCATAGCCATCTTTTTCATAAACGTGTATCCTAGCCCATCCTATTCAACATTATTTTCTTTGGTAAACTAGAATGGGATGTATATTGCTACCTGTAACTGTACGGGTCATTCCTTATTGCATTCAAAATTTTAACAAACTGTTTTTTGTAGAGCAACTGTACAAATTATTTGAGGGTTTCAACATCAAATTTGTACAATATGTTTTCGTTTATTTAAACACTATAAAGTGCAAAAAATATAAAGGGAGTCCTGCAGGCTCTATATACTTTTTAATTTTTTTTTCTTTAGATGATACACTATCGATACAGCTTTCAAGAAATTAAAATTAACTTCTGTCTGAATTTTCATCTTGAAAAGGTATTATTATTAAGATAATGAGGTTAAGCATCCGTCTATTTCATAAATTCTTCAAGGAGATGGGAATTACATTTTCAAAGAGACTGATCGATAGCAAGAGTGCATTTTCAATTATGGAAAGAAATGCTGTATCCAAAATCCTATATTCTCCATCGTTTATGATTTATCGTTCATCGTTTATCATTTACCTTTCATCTTTATGGTTTAGCGTGTGTTACTTGTGGCAAACAGCGTTTTGCATATACCGTTTATCGTTCGTTCTTCGTTCATTGTGCATTGCTCACAGTTCGTTTTGGGTCCATTTTCTCTTCATGCATCACTCCGTTTGCATTTCAAAGAGGTACTTAAATGTTTCAGGGCCTGTACATGTCGACAAAAGATGAAGACGTGAGTTAACTATTGCTTTTTGCAGATCTTCGGCGAAGGTTTTGAAAATACGCGATCACATCTTTTTAAAACTGATTATCTGTAAAATTGGTTAGGGCCCAATAACATTCCAATTATTAAATATAGTATGAATATTCTAAGCTTTTGGAGGGTTCCATTTGCATAAGCTGACTAATTCACCAATTATATACCGACCACATGGCCCTGCCGCCCCGAACAATGAACATGACGCATTGCTATCTTGTTTGGACCTTTACTGGCAATCAAAAGAACGCTAGCTAAATCCCACTGACCTCTTAACACGAGGATTGATGTTTGCACTCATCAATGAGTTCTAATTGGCGTCAATTCTTGATCTACCCTAGAGTCATTTGTACTTAGATCTTTTGGTTATTTTGGAATAGAATACAGAGGATAAACATCCGCTTCCAGTTTCTTTCACCCTGGGACTAGAGTTACACAGAATTACACAATGGGTAGAATTATAGAGAATTACATATTAGCTAACTCTAGTCCCAGTTTAGCCCAAGAGTATTGGCATAATGGCCAAAGAAAAGTTTCATAGACCATCTGATTCTTTCTTTGTTATCCTACTTACGTACTGAAATTCTACGTAAAAAGAATTTGTGAAAATTACGTACAATCATCACCGTACAAGACAACATGAAACAAAAAACTGTACAAGTACAGTGAAAATCCAGACTGGTACAATTTTACAATTATAACATGATATTCACATTTGAACCACAAATTCACAATTATGGAAATGTTTTCCCTATGAATCATTGTAAACAATACAAACCGAGGACAAGCTACGTGCAATGGACAAAAAAATATTATTAACTTTCCATAAAAATATTTTCACAACCGACCATTCAAGTAACACCACTGAGTCTCCCTCTGATATCCATCCCAAACCTACCATCTGCTCATGCCCTGTAGAAGTATGTGTAATTGAAGAAATAGTGAAGAAAAGCGGAATGCGAAAATTCAATAATTATACTATGAAATAGGCAACAGATTTCGAATAAGTTACAAACGGACGTTAAATATATATGTAAGCATGATCTTCTTTCATATGGCGGAAACTCCATTAAAAAAAATAATTTTTTCACTGTTTGTGAAGTTGTTGAATGGAGCTTCAGTCCATCGACAAGTACGTACGATGAGATACAGTGACTTAACACAACGATTTTTGGACGGTAAAGTACAACTGTATTATGGAAGTTTCATGACAATCGTGAGACCTCTTAAGTACTCCGGGCAAGTGACAGGCATTTGAGCCACTGTAGTTGTAGCATCCGAAATAAAATAAACTTTACAGTCATCAGCTCAGCTTCTGAAAGATGCACATACCGTCTATACTCGTGTATAAGGCGGATACAAACGCAAATAACATAGACCCTGATCTGCCGTCCCACCCAACATGTCCCACCCAACATGTCCCACCCAACAAGTCCCACCCAACATGTCCCACCCAACGTGTTTGTACTCAATTACAGCTGCATCAACTGGATCAAAAGGTCAATTGCCCAATGACCAAAGGGAGATCCTAAAGGGCAACTTGCAGATCCAATTAGTGTATTCTCCATACTTAATATGCATCACTGTGTAAATTAAACATCGCTACTCGGTATTTGAATACTGACCTGTAGCAAATAGAAGGAGATGTGTATCCTCATATGAGTCATAGACCTTGCTTTTATGTCGAACACGCTAACATTACAATTACTTCTTTGTAAGTTTTCCGATACACAAACAAGTCAACCAAAATAACAGGCGATAGGAAAATAATGTTTAAAAATTTAAGACTTTCGATGATTATTTTTCATACTGAGGCTTCGATTCTATCAAGAGTTGAACACAGATACGTATTTCTTAATTCGATCTGTAAAATCGTCTTACTAGAGATTTATGATTGAAAGGTGGCAATCAACAAATGCTGGAAAAGAGAATAGAAGGGGTTTATCACTCAGTTTAAAAGTTATAACGGAAGAAGTATTCTGCAATGAAGGGAAGAAAGAGGCAGGTAGGGGAAAGGCAAGTTTCATCGCACCTGTTTCATCTAACAGTTCGCCATTTCTGAAAGATTATTTGAACAGAAACAATTTATAGGGTCTTTCTTCAGGTCTTTGTAAATGGTGTTTATATATATTAAATTAGACTTTCAAGGAAACGTAGATAATGCAGTATTGAGGACAACTGGTTCCGTGTATGTTTTTAATATTCCGTCCTTTGATATACAGTCTCAAACCTTTAATCTCACCAAATAAAGATAGATGCTATGTGATCGCTAAAGATGATCAAATCGCCCATAAAGACGCCTTAATCCCGATCAAAAGTATTGAACAGAACTAAGCATAACACTTGCAGTTGTCAGTACAAGGAAGCCATGGCGACGTACACTAATTACTTTGACTTGAATCACATTATGTCCCAGTGCAAAGCATACCGTGGCAGTTAAATCAGCGATTCCCAGTAGAAGATCATTTTTCTCCCACGTAGATAATTCTATGGAAAAGAAGTTATTAAGTACTGAATTGTGTTGTCATGGTAACGCTTCATAACCACCTAAGTACAAAGTTGCAGCTGATTAAATTTTTTTATCCGTAAATTAATCATTCAAAAGTAGATACCAAACACTTTTAACAGTTTATTCTCAATTGGAACATACTCGGCATTTTCCATCTCATGCTAGGAAAAAACCTCGGATTAAATAATGACCATTTTGAACTGCCATCAAGCCCGTGGTTGTTATTACGTCATAAAAACTTCATAACGTCAGAATGAATAGATGACGTGTCGTCATTAACAGCAACGCAAGTAATAGTTGCAGACAATTGAAACCAAAGGATTTCATAAATTTTTCATCGCAAAGTTGCAGGAATAAATTTAAAAGTAAAGGTGCAGGTATTTCAGTGATTGTTGAAACGTCGTCGAGTGTTGTTTTCAAGGTCTATCATGTTATCAGATTCTGTTCTTCTCACATCTAGCTGTATGTTCGTCCGTCAAAAGCTTACCAATTTGGGAAGTATCACTACGATTACCCTCGAGTCTCTTTCAGAGAGTCGAAGGTATTCGACTCGCATCGGAAAGAGACGAGGATGTTCCGAATGTGGTTATAAAGTCCTGTAATATGTCGCGTTTAATACTTACACACAAAGGTCAATATATACATGCATATCAAATTTTAAAGTGCTCTATTTATTAGAAAAGTCTTGGAAAATGTATTGTATTACTCCAAAAGTTAGGTTCAGCTTTGCAGACTAGACATGTTAAGATATTTACTGAGAGTACCCAACCCCCTTGGTGGGATAAAGAGTGCAATAGGGCGATATATGAAAAGGCGATTTAGACTTGCTAACAGTGAGGCTGATCTTATATCATACAGAGAATATAAATCAGCATTTAAGTCTCTTATTGAACTCAAGAACATGTATTTCAGGCAATTTCAAAAGAAATAAATTTAACTCATGCAATGAAAAACCACGCCAATTCTGGAACTTGTTGTAAAAAGAAACATCATAGCGATGTTGAATCAACCCTTATTTATCCTAGCAATCAGTATAATTATTTTAAATCTTCATTTAATACTCCGACGATAGAGTTTGATGGTGATGAACAGTCCAACAATGGATGAAAAAATCCCGATTTGGGTAAAATATGTTAAATGTTCACAGGGGTTGCAATAGAAGTCGTCAATTTTTTCCCCATATATTTGTACGGGAATCGACATCTACAATTTCAAAATTTCGAAAAAGTTCTTCTTAAAAGTTGTATAACGCACTGGGGGGGGGGGGAGGGGAGGAGGGAGTGCTACAGGTGAGATTAGTGGGGTTTTTTTTACCGCTAACTGTGTTATTATCTTTAAATGTATTATTATTATTATTATTATTATTATTATTATTATTATTATTATATTATCATTATTATTATTATTATTATTATTATTATTATTATTATTATTATTATTATTATTATCCAAATATGATTAGCATCTTCTTCCATTTCGCTAGAGATGCGCCTAAGCCGAGAAGACGCTTGTGTTTACCGACTCAGCATCATTGAAAGCGCTTGCCTAACACATGATTCAGTTTACGTCAAAGAAAACTATAAATATTCGGTCTCTTTTCTTTCACGCCAAATCGATCACGTGCTAATAATGTATATTAAACATTTATCGAAAGTGAGTCTTCTTCCTTAAATTCTTTTATAATGGAATCTGCAATTTATTTATAATAGGTAACATTTTCAGTACATATACTACAGTATTATAAAGAATGCCTACTTTATTTTGTGCCCAAGACTTTGCCCACACACCACAATAAATCCTCTTCTTAAGCTGATTATTTTTATTATTGATTATGGTTTGTAGATAATTATGTAACCTCAACTGGTTTTATTTTCCTCATTACCCTATCACCTGCTAACTTGGATTTGCCATGCTTCTTTTTTTAACACGTTTTATAGATTTTTTTTATCAGCTAAGTAATTATGGGATTTTCATTGAATTCAAAGAACTATGAACATAGTGCAGTGGTTCAATATCAATAAACCTTATGATTCTGCATTATAGTTTTTTACTTATTAATGTGATGGAACCCACAAGATTATCAAGACCCCCCTCCCCCAATATATGAATTATCAATATGACTTTTATACAACATTATTTTCAAACGAATATCAGATTTTTTTATCAAGGAAAGACTGTTTAACTTTAGTTGATACACCAACACCATTTGCATCGACTGTGTACCTTATTATAATTACATGGGCTTTTTCACGTCGAAAGTGAACTGAACAAAATCGAAGCAGATATTACTAAGAAAGGCACAGCACATAGCTTTAATTATCATAAAATGTTATTTGATTTTAGGAAGATTAGATGAAGCAAATCGTGTTACTTGGGCGACAAAATTTAAGATGTTACTTGATTATGGCCTTAGTTCTGTTTGGCTACCTCAAGATGTGGAAGACGAAAGAGCATTTATTTCTCTATGCTTGCAAAGGGTGAACGATTGGGCGCACCAAAATGGCAAAATGATATTTCATATCCTCACAAATAAACATAATATAGTTTATACAAAACATTTGGGATCTGGAAAACAATCACTCTATTGGACTACAATATATATTTAGAAAACGCTTAGACCATTTTAGATGTTTAGTGAATAAATGAAAATAGAAACTGGAAGACACAATAAAAATGATAGGGATAGGAGATATTGTGATCTCTATATCTTATCTGCATACAGCATTCTGTCTTAAATAAACTCTTATCTCTGAAACAGTCTACGATTTAAGTCAAATATTTTATCCTTCGATCGGTTTGTGTATAGTTTATTTACTGTAGATTAAGTTAATTTATATATTCACTTGTTTGAGAATGTAAGTTTAACATTAAAACACTCTGATATATAACTGTACAAAGGAAGTGTTATACTGACTACTATAGCGATGAAGATAGGAAAAAAAGGTTTGCTTTGTATTCTGTTTTATGGGCCGTAGGCTAAATTACTGAATAAACATATTCGTATTCTGTAGTATGGGCCGTAGGCCTAAATTACTGCTAAACATATTCGTATTCTGTAGTATGGGCCGTAGGCCTAAATTACTGAATAAACATATTCGTATTCTTCTTCTTCTAGCCTTGGTTCTATCTTCAGTAGAGGTATCTCAAGACCAGATCTGGCCTAGGCAGATAGCATACTCTGTGATGACCTTGCAGTGTTACATCAATCAGTGCATTGCTATTGGTTATGCGCCTCCAACAGAGGAATCCACTGTGAAAGAAATTTCAACAAGTCATTCTAAGACAATTTAGAGCACAAATCACTGGCAGAGATACTGACATAAGGCTTTTTTTCTGCTCTTTCTGTCGATGTATGTTTTATACTATTTTATTTGTATCTACATACTTTCTTCAGATGTTTTAAATTATACACAAGCATCAGTACTTTCCATCAGCGATCCACCATTATGCTAAAATATAATGTCATCTAGCAAAAAACATACAACATAACCAGATTGCCGGATTTCGCAAATAGGCTGCCAATAATCAGATCGTAATAACACATATAGTGGAGAACACTGGCAGATTCAAGGCAAGTCTAATATATCTTATTTGACATTTACTTTCTGCAGGTAATTTAGCAGTAGGTGCGATGATATATACATTAAGTCCTGAATGCATTAACTTAACACATCTACCATCCTTTCAATCAGGTCCAAAATCAGAACACAGGAAAATAAAAACAAGTGGAATAAAATACACCAAAATGTATACATATTTGTATATAAGAAATGGAATAAAATATACAGGATTTATACATATTTATATGTAACAAATAGAATGAAATCTATAAGATTTATGCATATTTGCAATTAGGAAATGGAAGAAAATATGTCAGATTTATACATACTTATTTTGTTATAAATCTGGTATATAAGTTTTGTGCTCGTGTATCAAATTCCGCTGATGTGCGATTTTCAATGTCAGGCCACATTAATCAGGTTCAACAGACCGTTTTAGCTGTAAATAAGCCGCGTCTTTTTACAGATAATATATATATATATATATATATATATATATATATATATATATATATATATATAAGCCACAGTTAAATCCCAGTTGACAGTATTCATTATTTTTGCCATGCCAAGTCATAAATACATCAACACTCATAACGCCACCTGCATGGTGCAGTGGTAATGAACTAGCCCTGCATCTCTGCAATGCCAGGTTGGATCCCCGGTCCCATACCAACAAGAGTGTATGGTCGTCCATCTCAGGGAGTCTTTGGAGTCCTCCAGCTCAAATATCACATTATGTATGCATAGATCTGAGCTTTAGAGAGTTCCTAGTTGACATTTTTGGACACTTGTTGTAGATCGAGGTAAATTAAATGACATATACTAAATTTACATTGAAAAATAAATACAATGTCACCGATCCATCCACCTTCAGCGCTTTTGTCCCTATTTTTGGGACAATTATATTATTATACATGAATAGAATGGACCATGGAAGACATTGCGGATATGGATTGATGAAATGTCCACAACCGTTCCGTAATTAAGCATACACACAATTTTTTTTAAAATCATGGCATAGAATGTTTCTTTTGGAACTGTCCAAACAATTATATATATATATATATATATATATATATATATATATATATATATATATATATATATATATATATATATGCATATATATATATATATATATATATATATATATATATATATATATGCATATAACTCTTTATCAAGCTAGAAATAACACAATACAGAATACAGAAAAAGTCAAATAAAAAGGATATTCTTAATGATGAATTGACAACGATCCGATCACCACTGGTTATTTAACTTTTGAAAGAAAGAACAAACTTACTTATTGGGGTGCATTTATCCGAAATAATTCGAAATAGGTGGTAGTAACTTCAATCTGACGTTGTTGACCCAACTAAACAATCTAAATAAAGATACAGTATGAAATCTCAAGGTGGTTTAAACTAATTAGCGCAATGTAAATATTACAAACTTCGCTTGTAAACATGATTATGTGCGTTGTGTTAAGGATGTGCGTTGTGTATGTTAAGGATGTCGAAGCTAGACATATTCCACAAAGAAAATAATATCAATAGTGTTGACTGAACTCGATACCTTTACAGAAGCCACAGCTACTGAAGGACAAACCAGAAACGTAAAATTTGCAAGTTTTCTTTCTTAATGAACACACAGACATACATACATACACACATACATACATACATACATACATACATACATACATACATACATACATACATACATACATACATACATACATACATACATACATACATACATACATACATACATACATACACACACACACATACATACATACATACATACATACATACATACATACATACATACATACATACATACATACATACATACATACACACACACACACATACATACATACATACATACATACATACATACATACATACATACATACATACATACATACATACATACATACATACTGGGTTGATCTCCGTTTTATACATTTCTTTGTTAATATGTTTCCTTATTATGTATGTAATTTCTTACTCTAACATCATGAAATGATAAATACAAATTTACAAATAGCATTACTGTTTTTATAGTTTTTTATGTGTGCAATTTTTGGAAACATTATAAATTCTAAAAGTTTCCTAACGTTGAATTTTATTTCAAGGCGCGCAAGTTGTAATGCATACAAGCACTCCAAATATATATATATATATATATATATATATATATATATATATATATATATATATATATATATATATATATATATGTATAGATCTAGGGCGAGAGAGAGAGAGAGAGATGGATGGATGTACGATGCATTTATGTATGTGTGTGTAATTCTAACTTAATCCACACGTGCCATCAGCACTAGATTGTTTATATTAACACATAGTTCTGTCAATTATCGCGCTTTAGACTGCTAATTGGCACTAACGTTGATTATTATCATGTATCTTTGTTGCTTCAAGTTTTGATTAAATAAGCTGTATTGTCTTATCGTCTTTACACAGGCTTTGGTAAACGGTGATGAAGTATATATATTGTCTCTTTCGGCTATAAATTAATCAAATAATTTCTCATGCATGGATATTTGCGCATCACATTGTCATACGAAAACATGAAAGAATGCGAAACACCAAAACATAACCCAGCACAACTTTCGTTTACTATATGTGCGTTTATTGCATAATATAAGCTTGACGCCATATGGAAAATGTTATCGATAAACCGCTAAAATAGTCAGCACATCTGGAGAAGTTCTGAGTATTCCTATAGACTGATAATCTTGGCAGTTGCCTATATAAATGATCTTTTTTGTTGCATTTTTCCGATTACTTATGGCGAGTACGCGAAAGGCACTGTTTGCATTACCAGTGAAATAGCTTATATATATATATATATATATATATATATATATATATATATATATATATATATATATATATATACATGCGTGTGTGTGTAAAAATTACAGACAATATATATATATATTGTCTATTGACTTGTTAGAAAAATATCTATGCAATGGTGCAAAATCTCTTTACTAAGTAAACTGTTAGGAGAACATTAGGCAAATATTAGGCATTATACACACATTATAACGCTGGTGTACTTTAGAAATGTAAATCCTAGTCAATAATCTTCTTTTATGATGGCGATAATCTCTCCGTCTTAGTCTTCTATCCTCCAACAGTTTTGGTGGTAATATGGAAATGTCATCTCAAATAATCAATAAATTAGGACATAAAACAACTTTGATAGCGTTGAACTAGTAGAAGGTAACAGTTTAATGGCATATATAAAACCCAAAACGTGGTATCGATTGCACGATATTTTCGTAAGGAATAAAATACATACTGGGGCTTTTTAAGTACTAGTTTGGTAAAATTTTAAAATAAAGGAAAAGCAATTACAAAATGATAATCATCCTTAATTGCAGTGCAGCCTAGATATATTCTAGAAAACATATATTTTTGTTTGAAAACGATGGAGAAATCATGCATAGATGAGTGTTGATTGCAAACCGAAATCACGTGACAAACAATATTTTGGGTGCAGCATCTGTTACTGAATTAGACTGCAAGATTGCCAAGGCCATGCAGTTCACGTTTGAATGCAGAAATAAGCAAAATAAAGACCCAAAATCCTTATAGGTAAACTCATTATTATTAAAATATTTTGTTTAAAAATGCTATGCTCTGAAGTCTATCAGATACGTCCGCTCTGTAATGTTTCTATAGTAAACCCATCCCAAGAATGTTCACTGTATCAATCCGCGCAAGAAATGTGCTAACGAAACTAAAGATCTCTTCGTTGTCGTATGAAAACAGTAACTAATTTGACAAAATACACAATTTGAAGCATTATGTGTATGAACTAAAGTTGCACAAGGTCGCTGTCCTGAAATTATGGTAAAATGTCAGAACTTTTTTTTTAGAGATGTAATAATGCAGCCATTAATGGCATTGGCACGAAATAAAGAATTAAAAAAATACATTAAAATCGAATGATTTTGCCTTATAAAAATACTAAAAAGTAAATTTACGTTTCTTGAGTATATATAATGCCACTCGTGACAATAAAGTGTTTCCACTTCACAAGTGACGTTCTTATATCTGCAAAAAGAAACGTAGATTCGTCTATATGCTGGATTTCTTACCATTGTATTCATTCCCCAGTTGATATATTCCACGTCATGAATGTAGTTTCTAACTTTATCACCTATAAGTGATAAAGAGAAAGTTTATAAATATCTATACTTTTTCTTATAATTTTGATGTTCGAGATATCTGGAAACATTATATATTGTAACATTTTCTTCCTTTGCAGTTTTAATTAAAGGTATGTAGTTTAATCGTTTTAGACCTTTTTTTTTTCTTCATTCTTTCTTCCATTGAGTATCCTTTGTTTGTTTCTTTCCCCGTCATCGAAATATGTAGGAGTCAAGAATGTGTCTTGGCATTTGTGTTTAGTGTTTAGTGCTTGTTTAGCTCGAAACGTTGGGAAACTGTTTTGTATTTGCGCCGTTATAAATTGTTGTGTCATTATATATATATATATATATATATATATATATATATATATATATATATATATATATATATATCTATATAGATAGATATATATATATATATATATATATATATATATATATATATATATATATATATATATGCGGGCGTTGGAACTTAATCTATGGGTGCCATCTGCGAGTATATTAACACATATTTCTGTTAATTATCGCTCTTTAGAATGGTAATTAGCACTTACTTATAGTATTAGCATGTAACTAAGTGACTTTCTAGCTTTGATTAAATAACCATTGCATCGATTGTCTTATCGTCTTTCTCCAGGGTTTGGTAAACGATGACGGAAATGTATCTTGTCTGTTTGGGCTATAAATTATTTAGCTAACTTCCCATGCATGGATATTTGTGCATCACATAGACAAACATGAAAGAATACGAAACACGCATCTCTAACCATACACACTACATAACCTTTTCATTGTTATAAGTGCGTTTGTACATCAGTAGATAGTGTGTATTTTTATAGCCCGATTATCTTGGCAGTTGGCTCTATATTAAATTATGTGTGTGCGTGCGGAAGGGAGAGGGTAGCATCTGCTGGTTTACGCGTGCAGGAAGTGCACCCATACCCACACCATATATATATATATATATATATATATATATATATATATATATATATATATATATATATATATATGTGTGTGTGTGTGTGTGTGTGTGTGTGTGTGTGTGTGTGTGTTTCTGTGTGTGTAAAGATGTTGATAATAGATTATCTCTTTCATTGTTAACACAATATCTATTCACATATACAAAATTATTTTTTTTATGCATAAACAGTTAGAGGAACATTGCATAAATATTAATATGCACTCACTGTAAAGTTGGTGTAGTTTATAAACATAAAGCGTAGGAAATAATACTTTGTAATCATCGCACAAACGTCTCCACCACAATATATATATATATATATATATATATATATATATATATATATATATATATATATATATATATATATATATCCTCCGTCGATATTGGCAGCATGATGTACAAATTATCTCAGTTGTCAAGGTCAAGGTATGCTTCTAGTGGCCAAGATGTACCCAGGTGTCACATTAAACTATGGTATTAATCTGGGTTCATACGTCCGTCTTAAGTCGGGCATAATATATTATGGCATTGTCCATCCATTATTCTGTTAACATTTGCTTGTCTGGCCCATAAGTTTGTGAAAGCTGGAAAGATTTTCATGAAACTTTGCGCAAGCAGTTTATATCATCACTTGACGGTGTGTCACGTACCATAGCCAAACCACCTGCCTCCATTTGAAATTCAAAACAATGAATAATGTAAATCAATGGTCAGTTTGCTTATCCAAGTTATCAGTTTTTAACCAGTAAAAAATACTTTTATGAAACTTGCTCAACTCGACACCGTGTCATACAGTAGGCATGTTGCTAGCTCACAGGTCATTTATGGGGAAAAGGTCACGAGACGGTCACGTTTGTGCCGTTTGCACTACTCTTGGCACTACAAGGCTCAAGGTTGTATCACATCTGACTGTTTTGGCCCCGCCTTCTAGGTTACAGTTGTAGTCTCTGAGGGGTATTCTACAGGGTTTTGCTTACTGACACATATAAGGATGGGGCTTCGACCGATGTGGTATTGATGTATTATTTTACGCGTTTCGATAATGTGCACCATAATGCTAATGCCTTTGTCACGGAGGTTTCATCCACTTTCTGTGGATGAGGCGATCCTAAAGATTTATGTTTACAAATAGCTTTTCATGAGTTCAATATGACACAAACGTTGCTACTCAAAAACTCTTTATATGAATTTGTTTTGAGAAACAGGCTGAGAATATGGTAATAAATTTGAGTATGTTCAATTTGTATTTACGTCTCCATTTATAGGTTCGTTAGATTTTAGTGATTAGTTGTTTGATTATGGGAAGTCAGTGTTAGGAAAATATTTCCCAGCCCGAGAAATTAGGCAATTTCTAGGAACAGACGTCATATTTACAGTTTTTAAGAGACTTTGCAATGGCATGGATTGGTTTCGTAGTTTGAGATGGGGTCAGACTAGCATAAGTGGGCATGGAGCCAAGTATTCTTATCTTAATTCAGAGGTGTTGCTTTATTGTGCCTATCGGTGGGAGATATTCGTGACAAGAACTACTGTTTTGTGCCATGGAATAATTGGGAAGAGATCATCCCTTGTTTGGAGATGCCTTTCATTGTAGCAGTTGATGGAAGTGCACGTGCGAAACGTAGTTCAGACTGGTGTTTTTATTGACCCAGGGATGGAATTGGAAAATAGTTCCCTGCATTGGGTGTTTGAATTGTGTTATGTGCTTCATGCTAACAAGGAAAAGCCATGCAGTTGTGAAGTCATGGTTGTGACAATGTGGTAATTCATTTATTGCTTAGAGAAAAATTGTTTCTAGTCTTGGCGCGTTACGAGAACTTCGGATTTCCATCCCAACCTCACGCAGGTGTTTTATTCGCTCGGTAGAGGAACCCCTGTGCGTGTTACAATATGACAGTGTTTCAACTGCTAGGAGCTCCATAGAAAGTGAGACATGACACATACAATATCATACATTATTCATTTACCATCTGTCCTGCATGAATTTAGGGTTCAAAGAAGACATCTGTCAAGTATCTGTGAACCACCCTAATGGCGAAGGGAGTGACATATTTGTTTCCATAGTAACCAGATCATAAACAGATATTTCATATTTTAAAAAAAAGATGCAATTTTGGTCAAACTGTGTATAAATATTGGGGTGTGAATATAACACTTTATGTTATTCTAGGCCGTGAATTACTGGATTTTCCAAGAGAAATAATTTTGATAATTCCCTGGAGTGTAATACAATATAATTTTTAACTGCCGTGTGGATAACATTATGACCAAGAATTTGAAACTATTTTAACACGCTTCTATGGTCTAGTGGTAAATATGGCCGACTCGCATGTAGACGAACCAAGTTCAAACCCAATGATGTGCATATAATATTTATTCAATCTTTGTACAATATCTTTTTTTTTTGTTATACCCTGAATTGGGGAGGAATATACACGATCACAGCAGAACATAAACGGTTAACCGCTGACATTATCGCGCTCTATACAGTAAGAAATCTTCTACTTCAATATGTTATACATATTTAGGCTAATACTTTTGAGCATAAAATAAAAAGAAAATTTGCTTACTCTGAGTGAATGTATGTGTGTATTATGCCAATTTAATGTATATAATGCATTTGTCGGATATATCTTCGTAGAACGTCCCAAGAGATTGGTCTATCGCAGGGATGTCAAACTCATTTGCTATGGCGGGCCAGATTTGATATAAATGATAATAAATAATAATAAATAATAATAATAAATAATGAGTCTGGTGGGTCTTAACCGGCCAGCGGACCGTATGTTTGACACCACTGGTCTATCGTATATAACTTCTGTCGTGTATATAGTTATTTTGGAGCATTATTTACCCGACAGTCGGGTACTTCAAAATGGCTATATACTAGACAGTTGAATACCTAAAAATGGCCATACACCCGACTGTTGTGTATATAGCCTCAGCCATGAATATTGTCTGGCATGTTCTATTTGAGTGTTGTTTTGATGGTTTCCACAGCAACCATCTATCATCCATAGCAAATAAGTAGAAAATATATTTTTTAACAATTCCCCAAAATTTACTGATCAAATTTTAATCAAATAATTGGTGAAAATATGTATCATGACATGATCTACAAAAAAGTGTTTATCTTGGTATCGATGGCAACCAGGCGAAAAACACGATTTTTATCATAACCACTTGATTTATTGTTATCAAACTTTCAGGAAACGTTCCATGCGACATGCTCTGGTCACTGTTGTTTCTTATACTCGCCATATCAACCATTTGCTTTTATTAACATGAAACATTTTTAAAACTACTTTGGCAATTTAAATCAAACATTATTGCTTTTTTTTTTCTTTACATTTTCTGTAATAGCTGTAAAGGCAATTAAAGGCTCAAGTTGCAACACACACACACACACAGTAGCTGTATCTTTGGAGGCCTCAAATATGTTTTCTAAGTTTCATGCAACCAGGAGAAAAATGCCTTTCAGCCTAGTTTAACCTGCAAATTCCTATTATATTTGGCTTTTAGTCGAATGTGAGCCTATTGAGCGATCCAATAGCCTCTTATACCTGTATACTTACTTCTTTGCTGCAGTTTTGTGTGTGTGTGTGTGTGTGTGTGTGAAGTATATTTAATTATTCCTTTATATAATTCATTTCATATTTTGTAAAGATGTAACCCTCAAGTAATAGCCATTATTCTAGGGTTGCGTCCTTTTCAAAATATTTCCTTTGTACATCGTCACATCAATAAGTGAGCGGTATGTGGGGATCGTATATCCGTCTGCGTGTCTGTCTGTCTTCCTTGTCCATGCTATAACTCCTTTAGTGTGGTTCAGTTTGGGATGAACATCTATTGTGCTGCTTTCCAAAGCTACATTGCTATGACCTAATTCCCAAGATTTATTAATTCAAAATTGCTTCAGAGGTATGTCCAACCTTCCTTTCTTGGCTGTAACTCCAACATTTTGAAACATAATGCCACCATAAATGAATGCTAAGTGCACTTGGGAAATCAGTTATTTGGCACAACAAAACTCCATTATTGTGACCAGCATGTTATGGTTAATTAACCACTCCCGATGTCACTGACTCGTGTCACAGAAATTGGGACTATCGTGTACTCATTAACAACAATAGTTCACTAACAATTCTAGTTTGTATGAGCAATACATGGAGTTTGCCAGACCAGGTGTACCAAGAGCAATTGCACCCCTACAAATTCATCAAATACAGTTTGTTAAAATATATTTTAATAAATGGGGTTTCTAAGTTAATTGTAAGAAAACCAAAATATTGGTATTCAGAAAACGAGGAACTGTCAGGGTCACGGATAAATTGACCTATTATGGTAAACAACTACAAGTAGTTATTTTAACTATTTAGGTACTGTGTATACTTATACTAGTAACTTTCGTTGAATCAAGAGGAGTTAGCTGGTAAAGATCTTAAAGCTGTCAATACTTTGATTGTCAATACGTGATTGTCAATACCTTGATTGTCAATACCTTGATTGTCAATACAGTCAAATATGATTTGAAAGCAAAGTGTGTCATTAACTTTTAAACACATTTGTTTAGCTCTGTATAAAGTCATGCATGGGATTTATGGGGATTCTCAAAATGAAATGAGATTGAACGTGCACATTTGAAATTTTGCAAAAACCTGTTATGTGTTAAGACTTCCACATGCAACATGAGACTATATGGAGAATTAATAATGTATTATCTTTTGTATCAAGATATGCACAAATTATTCAGTATTTTTCTTTTGTAAATACTAGTAACATTATTGTTATACAACGGATTATGAAATGATTGTAGTAACGGGTATACCTATTGGGCTTGTAATGTTAAAACCTTATTAGACGAATATGGCTTTTTCATATGATTTGTATGATGAATCGGTTGTTTTCATTTCATATTTTAACAAAGAGTTTTAAATGTATTCATTCAAAAATGGATTAATGATATTCAGAATAATTGTGATTTATCTTCATATACAAATTGCAAGCAAGTATTTTGAATTTGAATATTAACTGAACATATTGCCTGATAAACTTAGAATTACATTTATTAAACTTAGAATTACATTTACTAAACTTAGAATTACATTTACTAAACTTAGAATTACATTTACTAAACTTAGAATTACATTTACTAAATTGAGGTTATCATCTCATCAAGTACGAACTCAAAAGGTCTATGCTCCAAATAGAATAGAATGAGAGCATCGCTATTGTAATGTTATGCTCCAGATAGAATCGAATGAGAGTATCGCTATTGTAGCGTTATGCTCCAAATAGAATCGAATGAGAACATCGCTATTGTAGTGTTATGCTCCAAATAGAATCGAATGAGAGCATCGCTATTGTAGTGTTATGCTCCAAATATAATCGAATGAGAACATCGCTATTGTAATGTTATGCTCCAAATAGAATCGAATGAGAGCATCGCTATTGTAGTGTTATGCTCCAAATAGAATCGAATGAGAGCATCACTATTGTAAAGTTATGCTCCAAACAGAATCGAATGAGAGCATCGCTATTGCAGTGTTATGCTCCAAATAGAATCGAATGAGAGCATCGCTATTGTAGTGTTATGCTCCAAATAGAATCATATGATAGCATCGCTATTGTAGTGTTATGCTCCAAATAGAATCTAATGAGAGCATCGCTATTGTAATGTTATGCTCCAAATAGAATCGAATGAGAGCATCGCTTGTGTAATGTTATGCTCCAAATAGAATCGAATGAGAGCATCGCTATTGTAAAGTTATGCTCCAAATAGAATCGAATGAGAGCATCGCTATTGTAAGGTTATGTTCCAAATAGAATCGAATGAGAGCATCGCTATTGTAAGGTTATGCTCCAAATAGAATCGAATGAGAGCATCGCTATTGTAAGGTTATGCTCCAAATAGAATCGAATGAGAGCATCGCTATTGTAAGGTTATGCTCCAAATAGAATCGAATGAGAGCATCGCTATTGTAATGTTTGCGACACTAAAGATTTAGAAGACGAGTGTCAGTTTGTCCTGTGTACCATTATCTTCGTAGTAAATTTATACATTGCTATCATTACGTAAGACGTAATGTTTTCAAATTTATAGAACTCGTGCAAGTTATACAAGCACATATGTTAAAACTGGCAAAAATATGTCTATGAAACATTTGACTTATAAACGCTCTATATTAGTTTATATATGTCTAACATATTTATATTTTTATATGTCTAACATATTTATATTTATATATGTCTAACATATGCTGTATCGCAAACTCAGTGAGTGAATCTACTCTCATTCTTGTAAAGTTCAACCTCACATAATACTCCATACATCGAACATAGTATAGTAGAATTCATATATACATCTTTTATGTACATTTATTTTGCTTGGTGGTTAGATGTATCCCTCTTCACTTGTTTCATGTTTGTATTTTGTTCATATAAATGGATGAGAAACTACAGAGTTTACGTCCGAATAAAGTTTCTGTTGTGTTCTGTTCTGTAAAAGCTCTAAACAATTATGAACAACAAAACTAATTGGTACAACTAATAAGTCTCCACTGTGTAGTGCCCTTTACTGACACAAACCCCTTCCCATTTTAATACATTTAGTATTTTTAGTTTAGAGATGAAGATCGCTTATATCAATTTTGGCAGAAATGCACCCAAAATAATTGTATTTCCATGCCAATCTAAATTGAAAGTTCCATGGTCTCGAATTTGTTGCAACTGTTGATGTCAGGTTGTATCCTGCCTGAAATGCCTGGCATGCCTTTTACTGTTGTAAAGACAATTAATATTCGTTAACTTAATACGTTTTTCAATTTCTTAAAGGATTTTTTAGTTGTTGCAGAAACTAATTAAAAGTGATTAGAAAGGAAAAGGAGTACATTTTATTATACAAACTTTTAGTTTCCTTTATGACAAGGTTTTCCTAGTATTACTTTTGGTAAATCAAGAAAAACTCTAATGGATCCCATACTATATATTTTACTTAACGTAAACTATTACGCCCAACACATTTTACCTTATTGATGTCGAAAACGATCGTTATTCTTCTATTAGACATCCTTTATAATTGAAAACATGTAATCTGTTTGTTAGATCAAATGAACATAAAATATACAAATTTTAAAAACAATTAAGAAAATATTATAATATGTTTAAAATATAAGAGATTTCGGACCTAAATCCATCTATACCATCAAATAAATAGACATAAGGATCATTATTTAATTATTTTGTTTTGTGTGTGTGTGTGTGTGTGTGAGAGAGAGAGCGAGAGAGAGAGAGAGAGAGAGAGAGAGAGAGAGAGAGAGAGAGAGAGAGAGAGAGACTAATGTTATAGCTTGAACTTTCACCTGGCAATACCTTTAGGTGATCCCTCATTAGCCCATTAGAAAACAAATAACTTGCTTTATCTAAGACTCTAAAATAGCGGATAAAACTGCTTTACTCCAGTGAGAATACATTATTATGCATTAAAACTATTTCATCCCATTGGCGACAGCAGTATATATTCTTTTATTATCGCCATAATTAATGTTTAAGAAACAATGACCATGGAAAAAATGTGTACCAATCGATACATGGGTGAAAATACGATAGAATATATAGGGGTTTGGAGGTCCATGCTTGGTTGATAATTTAAAGTAAAATTTAGTAATGAGAAGCTTTAGAGAAATTATCCTATTTGTAACTGACAACAACCAAAAAATGGAGACAATATTCTATTGATGCAATTTCAGTCTTTTTACAGACTTGACTTAGGAACACTCAATACTGAAATCAGCACCTGATCCTTTAGGTGCGAAATTGGAAACACATATTTTATAAACATGCAGGTCAAAACAATGCCCCGGGTCATATGGTTTTCTTCACACAGAAGCTTGCATCAAGAATGTGTATATACTGAGAGATATATGTTTGATCATCAGCTTTTACAAATTTAAAGTTACTGAATTTATAATATTATAGTGTTTCCTTAGATTTACTATAGGAGTTGAATTAGTACTATGAGTACTCAACATATACTATCACGAGGTCTACCTGCCATTTGCGCTACCACTTCGATGCGTCAGGTGACCATATTACCAGAAATCGAGCTCGATTTTTTTAAATGAGGAAACTTCGATCCTACTTCCCACCCCCGTCTAAACTTTACAGTCTCTACACGTGATTTTAAGCCATTTTACATTAAACACAAGCTTAATTTCACGATTTTTTGACATTTTGAATGAAACAGAAGAAGAAGAAAAAAAGAAATAAAAAACGAATATTAAGAAAACTTTATGAGCATGTATAGAGCATTGCTCCTTTAAATCAGAAGAGTATATTAAGATGATTCTGCCTTTAAAAAACCAGGGGTACAATAAGTCGCCAAAAATTAATCACGAAATGACAATTAAAAGCAGGTACAGCTGTAATTATGTATATGTGTATGACTGTAAATGTGTGTGTGTATATATATATATATATATATATATATATATATATATATATATATATATATATATATATATGTGGGGGGGGGGCGGGTGGGGGGGGGTGGTTGTGCGTGTGTGTGTGTGTGTGTGTGTGTGTGTGTGTGTGTGTGTAAGAAGATAGGTAGGTAGGTTTGTTGAGATGGATGGATGGATCAAATATATATAATTTGATATTGATATTATCTCTGACGCACTAAAACTATCTAGATCAAAACAATTCTGTCGCTGAATTTTATCATTATTTTTCATTTTTCCAGTATACCCATTAAATCCTTGGTAATGAGGGAATTTTGCAGGGAAAAAAAAGACTAAATCTTCGTATCTATGAAACAAGATCCCAGTAGATACCAAACACGACAGACATTAAAATGAGATAGTTTCAGTAAGTTTCACGTTTCAAAATTAATTCAAGGTGGTTTTGTCATAATGTCTATTGCTTCTGTTGGGAATGACATTGATATTAACGTCTTCAAATAGGATAAAGCCCTCAGTAAGCTCGATAAACCAGAAACGGTTGACTCCGGCATGTTACGGTTGACTCCGGCATGTTACGGTTAACTCCGGCATGTTACGGTTTATTAAGATTTAAAAAAAAAAATATATAAAAAAAATTTAAAAAAAACATGATAAAACTGACCGCTGGTCGAAGTTTTAAATACTTGGATATTCAATTTTATATCATTTGCCTAAATGGATAGCTATACCAATATATACATACTATTTTAGTATTATCAATCGTTGCTCAGGTGAACGAGATATAAAAATAGAAACTTGAAGATAAAAATATAATATGAGTTACGACTGGGACATATATTGGCATTTATCTTGTGAATATCACCTAACTGCAGTCGACTAGCAGCATAATATTAAAAATATAAATATACAAATACATTTATATATTTTTTATATGGATGGAGACGTATAATTTAGCGACTTCTCCAAATTTTCTAATTGATTCCAACACCGATAAACCATTTTTCTTTCATCTTTCTTCCACCTTGTTCAAGAGTGAAAAGGGACAATTACGATCGAATAAACGAGCTTACGATCAAAATGGGCTGACATCCGATCCTTTCTAATTTTGATACAAGCTATGTCCCTTGGAGTATAAAATTAGAAATTCAAAATAGTAATTTGACGCTTTGTGTCCTTGCTATCAATAAAGGTGTGCTGAGTGTATCAAATTCATACATAATTATTTTAAATGTATTCATTAGACAAGCTCAAAGTTAACCAATAAAGTTTTAGTGTATTTATTTGCATTTAAGGGTCTAACATCTATACGTTAAGTAATTTAATGCCCAGCTACGAAAAGAGTAATGGAACATAAGCGCTCAGGAAGCTGTGTAATTTGGTCAACTACCCAACAGAGGGGTTGAAATTTAAAACAAAATTTTAAATTGTATCACTGCAGAAAAAACGATTTCTTTCAAGAAGGATAGAGTCTGAACATTGTAATTATATCGACCTACTTGTTTTACAATATCAATGAAACCGTATCATACCAAATGCTCGCTGACAATGTGAAGAAAAAGGAGTTGCATTTGACTTGCGATATGTGAATACAGTCTTTCTAGCTTTACAATGCACTTAATTAATTCAAACTTTATGCTGTTTAATATATTTATATTCGGGAAACAAAACGGGTATACGAAAAGGTTACTAATTGAACATCTTTAAAGATCACATCTTGCGAATGGAATACAATAACTTAGTAGAGATATTGTTAACTTTATCACGCAAAGAGTTGGTATTGTTTTGCCTATTCTGGATTACATCTTAAACAATTATTTATGAAATTAATACTCATCCCGGTGTTTTAGCAGAACTCTGATCAGAAACACATTTCACTTTGATCAGTAGTCGGCCGTTAGGCAATGGTCGTATGACAGCGTTGTTCCGATCAAAGTGTAACCGAGGCTTACTCACGGTTCGACAGAAACAAGATGACACAAGGGGTGGGTGTATGGAGTCGTAGTATGAACAAAGACAAGATAGCGGACAATAGGTCGTTATCTTTGTTTCTGCGTCGCCATTCTCTGTGTGAATAAGATCGTGCTTCTGTTTCCTGAATTCTGGATCAGATTACCTTATATGGTCAGGACGCCCAAAACAGCCCAGGTCGTTCACCTGTCGCGTAAATCTAGTAAATCCTGAGAGTTGCATTAGGAAGGCAAGGTTATGGTAGTCTATCGTCATCGTTACTACCAAATTGTAACCGAGGATTACTCTCGGTGGGACAGAAGCAAGACAGTGGATTGGGGGTGGGGGTGGGGGTTGTCGCCATATGGTGTCGCAGTATATTGACTCAGATCACAATTATTTTCCCTATATAGTATCTACATTTGTTTGTCTGTACTGAACTTTCCACTGTGTACAAATCCTAATAAATCATATGTTAGTCTAAAGTATCTTCAAATATGAACTTACGGTGAAGTTCTTATCATAGGTTAACTGACATTTTTTTTAAAAGGCTGAACTGTAAACAAAACAACGTGCCATGGGTCACAGAATTCACCTCTGGGCAAGCATAAATGCCAGATTACACACTGTGCACTGGCTCCAAAATACACACAGACAATCACACCATATTGTTCGTATTCTAAACAATTTCCTTTAAATCAATAACAGGAATGCATAAATCTAAGCAAAGTATCACCACCAAAACAAGAGAGGAAAAATACCCTGAAAATAGATTGGGACTACATTCGAGGGTATTGATCCGGAAGTAGTAATTTGTGATCTGAGTCCATTTGAACTAAAACATGATGGTGGACAGGTCGCCATCTTTGTTTCTAAGTGGTAATTTCTGGTGTGAATAAGTCATATTTCTGTCTCATCATTTCTTAGCGGAACAGCATTTGTGGTCATTAAAAAAAAAAAAAAAAAACACTCAATGTCATTCACCTGGCTCGCAAATATTGCAAATCGTTTGATAAAAAGAACGGGAAGTGCATGCGTTATGCTCTGCTCTGTGATATCTCAATAGCAGATGTAAGTTCTGTTTAAATTTGTTCGCCATTGCTTAGAGTGCACCCATTACACCCTTATTGTGATCGACGTGTATAACGTCCCCATAAGGTCAGATACTAGTCTATTGCAAACCTCTGACAGTTAAGATGAGCTATTAAAACTATCAAACTTTCTTTCTCCATTTTTCATCACCGGTATGGGATTCGTACAGTTAGTATTGAAGAATATCATTTAGATGGGATTCCTACAGTTAGTATTGAAGAACATCATTTAGATTGAATTCTTACAGTTAGCATTGAAAAATATCATTTAGATGGGATTCGTACAGTTAGTATTGAAGAATATCATTTAGGTGGGATTCGTACAGTTAGTATTGAAGAATATCATGTAGATGGGATTCTTACAGTTAGTATTGAAGAACATCATTTAGATTGAATTCTTACAGTTAGTATTGAAAAATATCATTTAGATGGGATTCGTACAGTTAGTATTGAAGAATATCATTTGGATGGAATTCTTACAGTTAGTATTGAAGAATATCATTTAGATGGGATTCGTACAGTTAGTATTGAAGAATATCATTTAGATGGGATTCGTACAGTTAGTATTGAAGAATATAATTTGGATGGAATTCTTACAGTTAGTATTGAAGAATATAATTTAGATGAGATTCGTACAGTTAGTATTGAAGAATATACTTTAGATGGGATTCCTACAGTTAGTATTGAAGAATATAATTTAGATGAGATTCGTACAGTTAGTATTGAAGAATATAATTTAGATGGGATTCCTACAGTTAGTATTGAAGAATATAATTTAGATGAGATTCGTACAGTTAGTATTGAAGAATATACTTTAGATGGATTCGTACAGTTATTATTAAAGAATATAATTTAGATGGATTCGTACAGTTAGTATTAAAGAATATCATTTAGATGGATTCGTACAGTTATTATTAAAGAATATAATTTAGATGGGATTCCTACAGTTAGTATTGAAGAATATAATTTAGATGGGATTCGTACAGTTAGTATTAAAGAATATACTAGTAATTTAGATGGGATTCGTACAGTTAGTATTGAAGAATATACTAGTAATTTAGATGGGATTTGTACAGTTAGTATTGAAGAATATAATTTAGATGGGATTCGTACAGTTAGTATTGAAGAATATACTAGTAATTTAGATGGGATTCGTACAGTTAGTATTGAAGAATATACTAGTAATTTAGATGAGATTCGTACAGTTAGTACTGAAGAATATCATTTTGATGGGATTCTTACAGTTAGTATTGAAGAATATAATTTAGATGGGATTCGTACAGTTAGTATTGAAGAATATACTAGTAATTTAGATGGGATTTGGACAGTTAGTTTTGAAGAATATAATTTAGATAGATACAGGTTCTACTGTGAAGTTTATCAGTTGATCATATTCAAAATATAAATCATATTCATTTTCCAGCGACTAATTGTGTTGAAACGCTCTATATAAATTTAATTTTAAATTTGTAAACAATTTCTACGTGGACATAGTGGTGCAAAACATGTGATTATTATGTCTGAAAACTAAACAATCTCCACTGTTTAATATTCACGTATGTCCCTTCTCACTAAAAACGAACAAAAACATACAAAAAAAAAAAAAAAAAAAAAAAGCCAGAAATCATTTGAATGTCTACGTGGTATTAGAATCTCTAAGCATCTACGATGAATTTATGAATATATGCACTGTCAGACTTGAAATAATGTGCCACAAGAGCAAAAATCTCGAAGTTTATTAACCTACTTTGACAGACTCAGCACGTGCTGGTATATTTTACCCTGAATGATGTGCTGTCCAATTAGGAACAATAAATAACCAACGATGAATCTTTAACACCAACATCTAATTTTGATTTATAATACGTTATATCAAGAAGGCCAAAATTGTGCAGTACTCAGAGTGAAGGAAAATGAGACCGTCAGGGATTGAACATGACATGCTTGTCTTAACCGTATCGCTGCCCCTTCGTTATGTTGTTGTAAATAATTAGAAAAAACTTGAAAAATGACAGGCAGTGTAGTCCAACAGCTTTATCTTAGTCATTTATAGATAGGAAATAATCGGCATGGTTGACTCTCTCTCTCTCTCTCTCATTGAACGAATACTGCAATGCGCGTGTCAGCATGCAATACATAGTTTGTGGTCTCAGTTAGAACCTATATTTAAACCTACAGAATGATCAAGAAACGATAAAAAAAATCCAACACTCACATTAAAATCCTCCATCTAAACCACCCACTGGGGAAAGTTTGATGGATGACTTAAACAAGTCCATTTGTGTCTATTTATGAAACAAATGCAATCTATATCTTTAGTGCCCAACCCATTGCTACGTAATGTTTTCTGAGAGTTTTTGAAAACCATCTATGATTATCCTGTTCCTTTTCAAATCCTAAGAACACACCAACAGTTAGAGCAATTAAGAATAAGAAGGCTGAGTGGTTTGGGTTTAATATAAACAGTGCTGAATTGTGAACGTATTGCTAGAATATTTTATCTCCAGAAATAAACTGTTTGCTTAATCTAAAAAAGCTTTAATGGCACGAGTGGCATAATTGACTTCATTGCAGATGAAACTCTTGGAACAGATATATTTTCAAGAAGGTTTACATAAGCCAATGTGAGTGATACACACATGATTATCTTGATTAGCTAATGCAAGAAAGAGCAAGTAGCTCCTGAAATTGTGTAAAGTAAACTGATGCCATTATAAAATCATATATTGTTTATAAGAACCATCCTCATCTATTGTAACAGAAACACAAGAAAGTTTTCTTAGTATGCAGCAGATGGTTTCAAATATCAAAATACGTCTTTTGAAAGCTATGCATGTAAACAATAGGCTAGTTGTGTCCATTTGTGTAAAAACGAAAGCTAAACCAATTAGATTTTTAAAAGATGTGACAGGCATATATTGTATGTATATTAAAATAATATTACTTTTGCCAGGATTTATAGACGGGAATCAATGAAAAGCGTATTTACTTTCTGATATAAAACGATGCCTTTTTCTGATTTCATCGATATCACATAGTGAGTCTCAAAGAATGGCGTTCATAGTGGTTGCAATTCATTTAACTGTGGGCGTGAAATCCGTCTAAAAAACAACAAACTATGTTGCTACAAATTTGAAGTAGCTTTCCTAAATATCAATTAATTTTTTTACTTAGTTTTGTGATGAACAGAAATTACACGAGTTATCTACAAAGCGTGCAATATATTGTATATAGAAAGTTGCATATCCCATTGGTAAGAGCTGTTAGATAACGACAAAATAGATTTTACATTTAATCATATGAACGTAAAATATAAAACTTTTGATTTCTCTGAATTGAAGTATTTTAAAAATCAGAAATTTAAAAAATGGTAGTTATAAATAGAAAGTAAAAATCATACACACATTTTTGTCAATAATATTAGCGTGAGTGCGTGTATTTAGCTTTTCGATAATATTAGCGTGTGTGCGTGTATTTATCTTTTCAATAATATTAGCGTGTGTGCGTGTATTTAGCTTTTGAATAATATTAGCGTTTGTGCGTGTATTTAGCTTTTCAATAATTTTAGCGTGTGTGCGTGTATTTAGCTTTTTAATAATATTAGCGTTTGTGCGTGTATTTAGCTTTTCAATAATATCAGCCTTTGCGCGTGTATTTAGCTTTTCAATAATATTAGTGTTTGTGCGTGTATTTAGCTTTTCAATAATATTAGCGTGAGTGCGTATATTTAGCTTTTCAATAATATTAGCGTTTGTGCGTGTATTAAGCTTTTCAATAATATCAGCCTTTACGTGTGTATTTAGCTTTTCAACCAAACGTGCAATACTATTTATCCCATTAATTGAACTTAGCTTTACTTTAAAATCATTTAATTTCTCGGACTCCCACTGTTAGCTTTTGTTAGGAATTACAAAATGAGCATATGAACTCTCAGCATATAAAACTCTTTTATAAATATAGCGAAAATGAAATAACACTGTGATCAGATAAACTGTTTGAAACATATACAGCAAAAATATCAAAATCATTTAGCTATTCCTCGCGTATTAATACATAATCAGTTATGCTTCTCGTATGTTTTGCCAATATAATTGAATTTACCGAAATTATTATCTCTTCCTACCCTATACGTAAGCCGCTTTCTTTAAAAACGTCAAGCAATAAGTGGACATTATTGTTAACTCAACAGAGATCTTGCGACAAATATGGTATAAGGGTAGCAGGCCTGTAATAGTCAGGTATTATGGATAGGTGACATAGATTGTCATCTACAACAAAATATGGTATATTTAACATTCTAACATTCACATCTTCACAGACTCTTAATACACACTTATTATAATATTTACTAATTAATTCAATAATATATTCAGAAAATCTATCTAAAATACTTATATCCACAATATTGCTGTCTACTTGATTCCGTAGACAACACATAACACAAACAAAGAAAGAAATCATTTTCAAAATTAAACAGTACTAAATCTATTTGTATTCAAATAACATCATCTTTATCTTACTTAAATAAACTTTTTACATATGAGAGAAGATTGGTACATATGAGAGAAGATTGTTACGAATGTACGATATCAAACCACATGAACCTCTCTTACTAGTATATTGTTTTTTTTCTCAACTGGATTCAGCACATAAATATTCGACACCAAAATCACTGGACCATGTCTAAGAAAACCAATACAAAATCTGTATTGTTTAAACACTTGTCCTGATTCTGGACTAGCCAGTTTGTTCGCATTCTTTTTAAATAATCTCTGAACATTTACTGGTCTCGTTGTTTTCGTCATCTTCTTTCCCACTCCCAAATGTTGATCCAATTCCCCCGTACACAATCATTGTTTATACCACTACCATGGAAACCATTGGACTGTAACGAATGACCATATCCCGCCCTGGAATGTTGCTGTTTTTGTGACCGTAGCCTGAATAATGACTCTTGTAGTCTCGACCCAGATTGAGGTACAATGTCTGAGCAAGGTTATTTACGCCTAAAACAGTATAAACAGTGCATAAGAGTAGGACAATTCTCAGGATCTTTCTCAAACCTTGCTACTACGTTCAGAATGGATTTATTGTCATCATATGCCTACATCATTAGTAACACACGCACACTGCATACTCTAGACACTGTTACGCAAAGAGTCCTCGTCCCAAACATCTGCATGGCCCATCCCCCTTTCATCGTTTGCTTGCAATGACTCAGCTCGATCACCGTATTCAGCGCGATTTGCAACACGAGAAGGCAACCTACTTCTTGTCTACTCCTCCATCAGTATTTACTCTCCTGCGTTTTATTGTGACTCACACTATGAAACGATTCAAAGTGATCAGCTTGCACGTGGATACCAACTCTACCCAGAGTTAGAGAAGACTACCTAATTCTGGTTGGAATATTAAATTCTTCATGACATGTTACGTCTGAGTTCTTCAAAACTCGACTGCTGTTTAGCAATACATTACCATCGCCATTCTTGATCGCTAATGCTATTAAAGTTAATGACTGGTGGCTATATAAAATAATCGAAATTCGCACCACAGTTAACGAACAGTAAAATTCAAGCCATCAGTCATGAGATATCATGAAAAAGACATCCTATAATTAGCACATAATGGGATCCTTTGCAAGAATAACTGATACGTCACAAACATACATATTATATCAGGTTTGTGACCCAATGAACTACGTCATCACTAAAAACATGACATCATAATTTTAATTCTTGCTAAATATATTTGGAAAATGAAAATTAAGAAAAACATATAATGGAATAAAAGCCAATTGCATTAAAAATCATAAATATATAATAAATACTCTATAATGTATATTGTAATATAAAAAATAAAAATAAAATTTGATACCTTCATCAAGATAACCATTTATGCTTGTGACAACTCATTATTAGTATGTATTAGCAGCACAAATACCGAAATAACCATGAATATATGAATACATATAAAAAAAGAGAATACATATTTGTTTGTAGATAAGCCTTATTAATTTTGGAAATTAGTTAGGATTTTCAACATTATGAATAAGCGGGCATATGTCATAACTCTTGAATCTAAGGCATATTATGATATTTGTCCATATATACATGCAAATTAATTTGCCTTTTTTATTTACATAACATTTGTTACTCAAAATATTTTGGCTTTAAGTTCAGAATCTCTCATATACTCGTGATTACAAGATAGAAATGTTCAGTTGTTATGAGTTTTAATTTTTTTCAATATCAAAATGAAGGAATCGCCTATGTAAGATCATAGTTGAGTTGTTCTTAGACAGCTGTTGAACATACAAATCTATTAGTTTAACACGATTTATGGGCCACATGGAGAACACAAAATGAGAACAACCAGTCCCCATATGGACTTCGTGAATAGCGAGATATACTGTTGAATAGTTTAATCGACCCTTTCATTTCCTTCAAGGAAACAAAACAAAATTAGGTATATTTAACATGCTCACGGTTTAAAGCACGAACACTGACAAAACCATCTTCCTTGATGATCATCACGAGTTATTTTCGTGCCTTTTCTGTAGGCCCTATTGGAAGGGCATATTCAGCTTTATATTATTTTTGAAGCCCAACGGTCCCACACAACGACACAGCCTAATGAAATCTAGGTTCAGTTGGACCTCGAAATTTCACATGTGATGAACTAATTTATGTCAGTTTTTGTGACAAAGTTTGTACCCATCGTCAAAATGGACACCATGTGCTGAGGTTATTGTCAGTTTTTGTGACAAAGTTTGTACCCATCGTCAAAATGGACACCATGTGCTGAGGTTATTGTCAGTTTTTGTGACAAAGTTTGTACCCATCGTCAAAATGGACGGCATTAAGTGGAGTGTGGAAGTTTCCTAAAAGAATGTCTAACAAAGTAAGACTTACTTGCTTGTCGAATGGATAGACAACATATCTTTAGTTAACAATGGACAATATTGTTGCTTCCACTAATTGGTTTTAGCTATGTGGTGGTGGGCTGGAAGTCTTAACAAGTGTAATAAAGTTTTCAGAACAATGAAAACCTAGCCATATAGCGATTTTTTGCTGCAAAATTACAAAATTGGTTTTTCAGATCGAATTACATTATATAATTTCCATGCCGTGTTGTATTCACTTTATGGAATATGGATCAAATGAAAAAAGGAGATAGAAAGACAGGCAAAATAGTTAAAACAAAAACTGCTCACAAACACCTAGCTTCCTTCTAGGAATTATACCAATTGAATATATTTAAACAAAAACGCACATACAGACCGGATGCAGAAATCGCAAATGGCAGTACGTACCTGCCGTATTTGATGTAAATGTAAGGTTTCATCGTAATAACTTGATCAAATTAATTAGAAAAGAATTGTTAATCGGATAATGTACTTTGAAAATACATCCCATCCGCATGATGTACACACTTCACTGCGCTCTGTAATGATTCTATGAATGCTGATTGGCAAGAACAATTAAGATCTAACAGCTGATGCTGGAGCTCAGAAGTGTCTTTTAGGCAAAATAACTGACAGTGGGCTTAATTCAAACCAAACCAAAATAGTTTTGTGCATCTCTGATGATCACAAATAAAAATGAAAGTTTAGAACCCCAAGGTACCTGAACATATGTTTTTTATAATATTTAAAAAAAAAAAATTATTTCTTACCTATTACGTCTACCTTATATCCAGCATACGTGCATATATCGGATTTCTTGAGATTCGTGTTATAGACTATAAAATCGAAAATACTGCGTTATTAGGATCCCATGACGAAAACGGTTTGTTAAATTTTTGTCTTTTTTTTTGTTTGTTTTGTTTTGTTTTTTTTTGTTTTTTTTGTTTAATTTTTTTATGAGTCATTTAATATCACCTGAATGTAATTTATTCCCCAGAAATGTTCTCACTTTTTCTTGACATTAATGAATCCGCATGTGTTTATGATATAAATTCATATACTTCAAAGAGAGACGTCAAGATAAATAACTCCTACATATTTTAGTAGGTTTCAACTATTTTATTACTCTTATGTACATGGAAAATTGGCAATAGAATCAAACCAATAGTTATACCAACTTATTGAAGGTACTGTCGCTTACAGGAATTAACTACTGCATGAAGCGGTACATAAAATAATAGAAATATCGTTACCAAAATATTCATTATACAAGATATATAATAAATTTATAGGTAGAATGATAAGTGTGTGTGTGTGTGAATAAAGCAAAAAGATGGAAAGAAAAAGATACTAGATAAGTGAATACAAAAGGTGGAAAAGGGAAGGTAGTAGACAGTGAAAATCTATAATCTATTCCTTTCTTGAATGTAAAGTAGAATATATTTTAGGGTAAAACTCGTTTCCTGAATATAATGCTGAATACAGTTTAGGGTTAAACTCGTTTCCTGAATATAAAGTTGAATACATTTTAGGGTAAAACTCGTTATTAGCATGTGAGTGATCCTTACTACTATCTTGCAAAAATCCAATATTAAATCTTCTATTTAAAACTGCTAAAAGAGTTCTTTATTAAAGGGAATGTGACGATTCGTGTTCGCTGCAATTATTTGTATTACATAAATATGTTTATCACTTTGTCTTGTTAAAGAAGAATGTACAGGTGTTGATGATAAAAAAAATCACAGCATGAATTTCACTTCAAACTAAAACTCATAGATTTGAAAAAGAAATGTCTAATTAAGTCATTTAAAACACTACAACCCCTACTGATATATAATTGTTATCCATATGATAAAGGAATGTAGAGATTATAATTCGCAATAGTTATTAGTAAACACATGGATATTTGTATGGTAGGCATACCATCGATCTAAATTTTTAGTTTTAGTAATCACAACTTTAACCAGGACAGAAACGGAACATCAACAGAACAAAGCAAGACAAGGAAACAAAAATAGTAATGCGAAATAAGACGTTAGTTTAATTTACATTTACTATCATATAATTATACTAGTCAAATCTAATTTATCTGTCTTGGTCCGTGAATAGTATGATTAAGATTTACAGTGTATAAGTCAAATGAATGCAGATTTGCCCGTTCTCTCTTATATAACATTTTTATATTACAATTTTGTACCAGTTGGATCCGATTAAGGCTATTGTACTCTTTGCCTTGAAAAATTATTGTTGGGAAGTATGGAATTTAATGCATAACTGTATGAATAATGGAAAGACTGTTTATCAAACACTTTCTTATACATATAGTTAAACACGAACATATTTCCAAAGTTTTGATCGAATGAGGACCAGCCCGTAGAATACTTGATTGAAATATCAAATGATATAAAAAAAAAATTAAAAAAAAAAACAAAAAACGCGCGTCATTCAAAACGCAGACGACAAGAAATCTTATTGTTCAGGTGGGAGAATGACCGAAATAACAAATGTCAAATCAGCTCCACTTCTTCCCGAGACAAATTAATAACTTCCAATCGATCATATCTTTGGGATTTAATTTTAGAATATGAAAAGTCGCCTTATCTCGTCTTTCTTGGCCAAGCATGAAATTCAGTTCGGGATGAGGCGCAATGACTGCTGAAAGCAAAGAAGAGTTAGGTAGAGAATTTGCTGTCTTAATAAAAGTGAAGAATACATAGTGGTGAATTTGTTGCTTTTACAAAAAAAAAATATAATGATTTGTCTACTGGCACACATAAAAGGTCAAGAGGAAGCACCTTTTGTAGCATAAAGTAAAATATATTCCATATAGGACAACGCTTTTGACAAAGAGGTTCAATGCAAAGCGTCACTAAGATATCAATGGATGTCATCAAATGACCTGTGTAGTAAACAAATTGTTGTATAAATGGCAACACATCATAGGAATGCTACAATATCCTATTTTAAATATTCTATAGCTATAAATAGGGTACTAATCAACGCACAAATTAAATTCAATAGCTTTAGGAAAAACGTATAATAGAAAGTAAAAAAAAAAAAAAAAAAAATAATCAGAGCAAAACATTTGCCAAATATCAAAGAGTTATTTGCCAGAATAAATCCGTAAAGGTAAATACTAGTACCTCTGAACATGATGAAAGATTGGGTTCAACATTTTAAAAGTAATACTCACACACACATATGTGTATATATATATATATATATATATATATATATATATATATATATATATATATATATATATATATATATATATATATAAATATATATAATATATATATATATATATATATATTCATTTCTAAGGGGATACATTGAAATTTATGTAAAACTGAGTATCAGCAAAAGACGCAATGAATAGGAACAATTACATGTTTTATTTACAGGACAATCATAGTAACAACTTATACACATCTTTTCGAAATTCTCAGTCAAAATTATCCAGAAGAAAATCTAACTACGTTTCTAGCCAGAGAGAAATAACTGACTTATTGAAACGCCCAGAGATAGATATAATTTCGTGTAATGTCCATCTAATTTATTATGATTTTATGCACATTTTAGCAATTAGTTGAAATAATGCAAGTTATGTGACTCTTGCTGCTGATTGGGTATATTCGTTATGATGCAAGTTATGTGACTCTTGCTGCTGATTGGGTATACTCGTTATGATGCAAGTTATGTGACTCTTGCTGCTGATTGGGTATACTCGTTATGATGCAAGTTATGTGACTCTTGCTGCTGATTGGGTATACACGTTATGATGCAAGTTATGTGACTCTTGCTGCTGATTGGGTATACTCGTTATGATGCAAGTTATGTGACTCTTGCTGCTGATTGGGTATACTCGTTATGATGCAAGTTATGTGACTCTTGCTGCTGATTGGGTATACTCGTTATGATGCAAGTTATGTGACTCTTGCTGCTGATTGGGTATACTCGTTATGATGCAAGTTATGTGACTCTTGCTGCTGATTGGGTGTACTCGTTATGATGCAAGTTATGTGACTCTTGCTGCTGATTGGGTGTACTCGTTATGATGCAAGTTATGTGACTCTTGCTGCTGATTGGGTATACTCGTTATGATGCAAGTTATGTGACTCTTGCTGCTGATTGGGTAAACTCGTTATGATGCAAGTTATGTGACTCTTGCTGCTGATTGGGTAAACTCGTTATGATGCAAGATTAGGACCTTTAAGAAAAACAAGAAAGATTAAGTAAAATGTAATAACAAAAAACTGCTTCCAAACAGAAAAGAATGGAATAAATTGTTACTTTGCTGACACATACTATCATTTTGCAAGTCATGCTCAAGCTAAAATAGCAGCAAAATATCATAGGTGGAATTTCTCCCTATAAACAAACTTCACAAAAATTATATTAATTCCAAAGTTTTGATGTAGTTTGCCAAATGATTATTACTTTGTGAACGATATTTTCTCAAGATAATGCTGCAAATTCGCGCTTGTACTAAAGAAAAAAATCTACTGGAACAAAAATCAAATATACCACAAATCTTGGTTTCCGATTACTGAAAGATTACAGTAGATTAGAGCAGCAAACCTCGCAAGAGATTCTATGCGATAAGACCAGTCCCTACTACCACCACCACCTCCCCTCCCCCCCCCTTCCACTTCCGGAAACTTAAAACCAGGACTTTTAATAACTTTAATAGCAATAAACTCAAATGGGAATATAATGCAGTATGTACTGAGTTTAGATAAGAATGCGAATACTTTATATAATTTGAAGAAGCGTCTCTAGTCTCTAATATCTAGCGCATGAAAGTTGACTCTACAGGCGAGCGCTATACACTAAATGAGTGCAGCGTTCTAATAGAGCAAATGCTGTAATTATTATTGCCATCTCATAAGCACCGACTAATTAGCCGAAATTCAATACTCTATCTTAAAGTAAGTTTACGTTTTACTTTCCTAATTACAAATACCTATCTGATATTATCTTGACTTTGGTCAATGCGATTTATTGACAGAGATTTTGAGCGATTGAGAACACTTAGAATTTTTAAAGTTTTATTTGCCTTGAAAATAAAATAAAAATATTAGTTTAAGCTCATTTGTAGTATTTTAATTAGTCTTCATAGATGTCATTCCTATCACATAAAAAAATAATCGTCAAGGAAAAATTATTCGTATTTTTTTAAATATTAATTTGAGAATTTTGTATTTATCTGAGTGTTACAAATGAATATAATATAAATTATTGATATATTTAAATTGTTGATGCATGCGAGGTAAAACTTATATTATAGATACAAAAAATGAAACCATAGGCAGGGTTATGAAATTAAATTGATGAAAACTGGAGGTATTAAGTCATCACCTTAAAATTTGTCATCAGTTAGGAGCTCAAGGAGAACAGTGCTTTACATAGGTAGTCAAGAGAATATCAACAACAAAATATAAATTGATAATTTATGAATACTTTATGAAAATCACCAAGCTGCTTGAGTATGGTCGCCTGAGAAAATCATTATTTTCTGAAACAAATAATATACTGTAAAATGTATCAAACGTCTTTTAGTATAGACCATGGACAGTAAGTGTGTGGTCAATGATACATGTTCGACATTTATTTGTAAATGAAACATCTTTATATTTTAGGAGCTATAAAATAAAGGAAAATCATGTATTATACACCTGGTAGTGTACAACCCTTCCCAGAAACGTATGACATAGCAAAAGGCAAGCATTATATTGATAAAAAAATATTAATACAAAGTAAGCATGAATATTCTTAGTACAAGTGTCATTAACATCCCACCGTGTATGTTAAGATATGATCCAGCGAAAATATCTTCAAACAATACAAATAGATGAAATACTAAACTTAGCGGGAGTTGGAAATCGCCGCATACAGCTCATGGTAAATCTTTGCTGCAACTATGCGGTAGAATATATATATATATATATATATATATATATATATATATATATATATATATATATATATATATATATATATATATAATGACGCAAAAATTGATGACGGCGCAAATACAAAACAGGCTGAAAGTAAAGGACTGACACCATGCGCGACGAAAAATCAACGCCATCATCAAAAGGTGCAAACGAAATTATATCCCGGTAAAGTTATGCATGGAGGTACTAAGGAAGTATGTCAAGAGCATGGTATAGCGGGATAATGGACAAGAGTTCAAATAATAATAATAATAATAATAATAATAATAATAATAATAATAATAATAATAATAATAATATAAATAATAATAATAATAATAATAATAATAATAATAATAATAATAATAATACATGTAAAGAGTTACAGAATATTTACTTGGGTAAATAGTATCGCAAACATTGTGTACATCTGATAAACTGATGCCTGGCTGTAGTTTTGATAAGATTGCAATAGGAAGGTTACACTTTTTCATAATGGCCGAACTCCCCATGAGTTTTCAATTGAAGTATCCAGTATTGTTCCTGACTTGTGCGTTCTATATCGGTCCATCCCAGGTTAGAATCAAACGGTAGCATCTCGAGGGACTCGACTGAATGCCCAGTCAAGTTGTAGTGGTTAGCGAGTTTCGCGTTAATTTTGTTGCGAATGTGGCTATTGTGGTTATTCATTCGATGTCTGAAATCAACGGTTTCACTAACATATTGAGAGGCAGCAATGTGTACCTGAATCTGTGGTCTTGTTTGAAGTTACCTTGGCACGTACCAGATGGTCCTTCAGATTTTTAGGTCTACGGTAAGCAACCATAGGGACTTCTTGAAATATGCCCTTCAGATGTTCAGGGGATTCAATCTGGTTCCAATGCGTCCTAATTATCTATTGTAATTTGGGGGCGTCGGGGTGGAAAGTAACCACGAAGGGGACGCGTTTGTTGATCTTCTTGGTTTTATATTTCAGGAGGGTTCCTCTATCGAGGAGTCTAGTTTTGCTAATAGCTTTCCTCAATGAAGCTATTTCTGTATCCTCTCCTTCTAAGGTGCCCCTTGATCTCTCCAATTCTCTTTTCAAAGGTAGCGTAATTAGAGCATATGCGTTTGGTCCGAACGCACATACCGTAAGGAAGATTTTTATTACGTGCTGAGGGTGGCAGCTGGTTGGGAGTAGATACCGGTGAGAGTCAGTTGGTTTAGAATACAGGTCTGTTTTGCAAGTAAAAAATATCCCTTTTTTAGCTTGACCTGCCAATGTTGGCTGTGCGTCGGTAAAGGAATCACCAGACGTCATAACAAGTCCAAGATATGTAAACTTATTTACAATTTCTAGCTTTTCATTACAGTAAGTGAATTTCATACTTATAGGTTAAAAAAACCCACCTTTTCTAAAAATAATGACCTTTTGGGGTGTTAACCACACATTTTCACTTAGCACAACAATCTTTAAAATAATTTAACCCGGCCTGAAGGCCTATGAGCGAACCTGAAAAAATGATAATGTCATCTGCGTATAAAATAATGAAAGGGTGTAACATGCCAATATCCATACCTTCAATACCATGCATGGCGAACTCTTCCTCTAAATAATTTTCAAACATTGATTTAAACAATGGTGATAAACATTCACCTTGCCGGACACCACGTATACAAGAGAATCCATCACTTAACATATTATCATATTTAACTCTTGACTTTACATTGCTGTACATTGATTTGATTATATCTAGAATATTTCCCCTTAAACCATGCTTTATTAATTTAATGCAAACGTTATCCCTTACTATGTAATCAAACTCTTTGGTGAAATCAATAAACGCACAAAATGATTTTTTTTAAATATATTAAATAATAATATGCGAGATAAGCCCATGTAAAATAAAAATATTGTCAACTGGACTCATGTTTTTTGTTTCTTTTTTTTATTTTTATAAATCCTGCCTGTGCTTCAGTAAAGACATCATTGTTTTCTGCCCAGTCAGTAAGTCTATTATTAAGTAATCGTGTGAATAATTTACCTGTGCAACTAAGAAGCGTTATACCTCTATCATTATTAACATCATCTAAATTGCCCTTTTTTATGCAATAGTATAACTAGACCTTCAGACCACATTTCTGGAAAGTGGCCGCTTTTAAATACATCATTAAATAAATTACAAAATGTATTTAAAAGTATATCTTTACCATGGTAAAGAAACTCATTGATAATCATATCTGGACCAGCACTGCTGCCTAATTTTATTTGATGTAAAGCCTTTTCTACCTCTTGAATGGAAATATCTTGATTTAATTCATTAAACATGACTTTAAACTCTCCTTTTAATATCTTTCACTAAAATGTAAAACATCTTTATCTGGTATAAAAATGTGATCATTAGAGTTGTTTACAACTTTAAAGTATTTTTCAAAGTATCCATGGTAATATTTGAGGGTTTATGATTCGCAGTATCTTTTAACATTTTCCAGTACAACTTTGCGTCATTAAATTTCGCTTTTTCAAATTATATTGTTTTCAGTTCATCATATTCATGCCTATATTTTTGAGGAAGTTTTTATAGTCTGATCTTACACTTGTCATTTGTTTTTCATCATATTTCTCCGGCACTCCATCATGACATTTTTTAATACCTTTTAAAGAATGGGAAACAAACTTTCATTAGTGCCAGCGTTAACATTCTAAAGTAATTTTTCGTTAATATATTATATCAGTTCAGTTACAGAATCGTCACTTAATTTTGATTTATATTCATTCTTGAACTCAGGTCACCATACATATTTACCCTCTATACTTTCATATCCTTGTTCTTTATTAAATGTATAATCGATATCATTAATATTATTACATTCTAACGTAAAGCATACAACGCAATGATCTGATGAAATGTTAGTCTTACTAACATCAAGCGATAGTACATTACTGAAAAGGGACTGAGAAGCAATATAATAATCTAGTTAAACTACATTCACCGTGTACAACACATGTATACTGCCCAAAACCTCTTATCATTACCTACACTCCCGTTCATTATATGTAAACCTGTTTGCTTGCAAAAGTCAAGTAAATGACGTCCATTAGAGTTTGGTTGTACAGTATATTGTGAAACACGTGGTTTAATATTATAATCATTAACCATATTCTCCTCCTGTAGTGAATGCATATATGGACTATTGTCATCAATATTGTGCGTGTTGATGTTCGGGCGTTAAAAAAACCACCTATGATAATTTTACAATCTTTATTTGAATCACTTTCAGTTCTCACTGGAGACTGTAAGAGCATGTCAAAAATATTTGTAAAAATATTTGTATCCACCATAGATTGCCAACTAGATACATCCGGTACAATATAGTATAGACAAACACATAAATCAATTTTTTCCCCAAATATTGAGCCATCAAATTTAACCTATAATATATAATTTTCATATCCATAAACAAAGGTATTGTCCATAACAAATTTATCTCTAATGTATACAATTATTCCCCCAGAGTTTCTTTTACTATTTTATTTCCATTTAATTTCTATGCAAAGCAATGATGTAAAATTTTGTATAGACAAATCAGATAATTCATTTGTCCAAGTTTCTGTAAGACGCACAACATCATTTTTGAAAAAAATATTTCATTTATCTCTTTACTTTTAGGCTTATGCACTATTTTTGTAGATAGTCCTTGAATATTTAATAGAGAAAAGCGTAAAGTCTCTTTCCACCCCAACCCCCGGTTCTCGACGCTTCCTTTTTCAGACACGCTTTTTTCCATCACTACATCTTAAGTGGCAGTCTAAATTTCTAGTGTCCTCTAGCGCTTTTGACATCTGCAGATTCCTTTTTCAAGGCGCACGACACATGCAAATAACAATTACAAACACAAACACGTAAACAAAATATATATTTGCCTACTGTTGCGTTATTGAAACCAAAATCAGTGAATATGATCCTAATATATCCCTAAAAGAAAATTCAGACATTTGAACTAAACTAAGCTAACTTAAATACCTCATTTCTTTTGTATTGAATTTTTATTACTTCTTAACTTATCCTTCTGCCATCTTATCTTAAAATATTGTGTTTTTTTAAAGTATAAATCTTCGTCTCGTACGTGTCTGTTTTGTGCTTTTATATTTTTGTTCATATTTCCCTAAAACATAACAGTTCAAGCATTGATCAGATATGTTCAAGAAAGAAAGTCTCAAATGATTCGAACTTTTTGTTGCGGACGCATTTCTTTCCTATGCTCCTGTCTTATCTATCTGAGAGAAGATGTAGTTTGAGACAGAGAATGCTAGGGCGCTAACGATTGCTCCTCCGACCATGAAAGCAGCCGAGATCGTTAAGCAGCCATGATAATATTAGCAGGACCGATGCCCTGTTTAATTAACATGTTCTTTGTCCAAAGTATGAGCGCTGTGATGGTTACACCCCTTGCCGCATCTTCAAAGCACAGGCGGCCAAGGTAGCCCAGTTTCATTCTTAACAAGCGTTTGGCAATCATCGCACACCCAGTCTCAAGGCCGAGAGATACTGCTCAATGGTAAATGGGTTTTTCGAGATCTTTTGACGTACTATGGTGTAGACATCTTGCACACTACTGTTCCATATGAAAAGGGTGCGGCGTTTGTCGTTCCTACGGGTTCACTGCTTTGTGCTGCCGCTCTTGGGGCGGTGCGCCGCGGAATAAGGCGTACGCGAGGCCAGCCGCCAAAATTAGGCCGATCCAGGGAATATAAAATGGCATCGCACGCTCTTATGCAGGCATCGCTGTCTGTACCGGAGCGGCGTGAGTGTTGGCTTTTTCTCAGTCCAGCGTCATTTCATTTACGTAACAAGTCTTTTACTAGCAGCAACTGTACCGGTGTGTTAACCTTAGAGACTTGTGCCACTTCCTGAGATTGTTGCGCTGATGCATCCGATGTCACATCCGTTTTCGGTTGCGTTGGCGGTTCCGCTTTAGCACTCATCGTTTGTTATTTTTTTTCCCCCTTCTTTATTTTTAACATGTATGTTATCATGTCAGCTACAGTTGGCGCTAGTTCCGGGCCGTACATGAAGTAGAGATGGCTGCTGATGCTTGTCAAAGAGGTTCGGATGAGCGGATCATCTTTCAAATCTCTCGCAAGTGTGTTCACGGTTGTATATGGGCAGAAAGTGGCTCGAGCCCGCTGTGCACAGGCCAAGAAGAGACGACCCCGTCGAAGCAGTTAGCATGTGCCCATTTTAGCCTCGTATATGGCATAGGGTTTTGCAACTTCATCGCTCATCGCCTTTAGGTCCGCAAAGGTAAGAGGCCGGTCTGTACTTTATATCGCCGCTCCAGAAGCCACCAGCTCTAACAGGCGGTCATGCTGATGTGTTAGTGTTTCACTAGTAGCCGTCGTTGTGCCTTATGGCTTGGCCGCAAGCCCATTTAATAGCTCCTCAATAACAAAGTCACTCACAGCTTCTGTCATGGCTCCTACGAAGTTTCCGATATGGCTGACTGATCGCCTGACCCTAAGTAGCACATAACCTAAGGCCACAAGTGTTATGTCGTGGCTGGCGATGCACAAACTATGAAGCCATCACATCACGCTCCACTGCAGGCGGAAACAAACAGGTAGGACACTGGTGGGTCTGTGCACAGAAGAGGCCTGCCAAAACATTTCTTTGTAAAAAAAAACATTCTTAGGCGTCCATTCGATGCGAGGCCTCGATGATATCGTTTTATCTCAGCATGTCCCTAAATGAGTCTTCGTCTTTGCAGTAGAAGAGGGCTATCCACGAACTCTGCTCGCGGAAATCAGGGGCAACGGCATTGTACTATTGTGTTATGACCCACACCCTGATAATGGCATGGCGGTTGATACAGGCGAGCTTAGTAAGGGCCGTTTCCTTATGCCGGACGCCAGGCACAGTCGTCCAGAAAAAGCGTGGTGCTTTCCTCGAACATTTTAGCGAGCATACAAAGCAATACATCAGGATCATGACCCTCAGGGTTGACAAAAAATACTCCCGCGTATTTTTTGCCGCGGGTAAACGGCCTTTTGTACTCCTTGTTGAGGAGCATAGTAGCATAGATGATGACTATAAAATCGAAGTGGTCCTTAAAAGCCGATTCAAGCAGTTCGCAGGCCAACACGTACTTGCTGCGGCCGCGGCGGCTGACGTTCAATGCACAGTGTGGCTATAAGTTATCAAAGAACTCGTGCAGACTATATGAAGGGGTGTGGGGCGTCCCCCGCTGGTCGGGTGAAGGGCCGGCCCCGATGCTAGTAGATGGCCAACACAACCTGACCATTTTGTATGTTGAGCTGCGAGTTTATGATCACGTTTAAGTACATGTTTAACACGCCTGCCCCCTGTGCCGTTTTTCAATTTGCACCGTTACGCCTCTTCTCGCGTTTTCGATGCGTCTTCCTGACCCGCGGAACGCGTGGTCTTTCATTGACGAGGGCAAACTTGTTTTGATAGAAGCCACCAAAATCGATCTCCGACAGCTCTGTGTCCTTAATGGACTCCCTCGCTTACATTCCCTTAATTGTAATGCCTCACCCAACTGCTGGTATCGCGCCTGCTTATGGACATAGATCTGTGTGGGCCGCCCTCGATCGTCACCGACACCTTGTCGATAAGGGGGTTGTAGAAATACTCAGCATCGCGTGCGAACTCAGAGCGTTGTGTCGCGTCCTCAAAGAGCATGACTATCGCTTTCATGCTTTTTGCTGTAGTGTTTATGTCGCCTCTTTGTTACTGCTCTGGATCACCCTGCTGTGGTAGTTTAACGTCAGCTCAAATACCAGGTGGTCTGAGAGGCCAGATTGGTAGTATGGCATTGGATCATTTAGCAGCTCGAAGTCGAAAGGCACAACGAAGCGTTTTCCAAACGCCACAGCAATAGACGCGCCAGTCTGGGTGGCGGCATTTGCAGTGTTCTCGTTCTGGAATGCCCTGGTATACCGCGTCGGTCCTATCTTTTTCACTCTTATTTGCTCTCCAACTTGACACTTATCTTCTTGACGACGGCGCGGACCAGGTTTTTCACTATTGTACGGTTGGCACCAACCGGTGCTGTTGTCCCGCCGCTCAAAACAATTGTGAATCTGAGCCTGGCGGTGTCGGAAAAATGAAATCGTTGCTACCGAGGTTGTTAAAATCTGTCAATAAGCAGATGGTTTTGGTCTATGGTGAATGGGTTATTAGGCACGACGACGGTGCTCCTTTTGCACCAAGTGCGCGGCGGATGGAGCGGAATTGGTTTCCGTATTGAGGCATGCTCTAGGTAATATTGGAGATCACGTGTCTTTTTTAATAAGTGCGCATAGATGTTGCCGTTGTTCCGACAAGAATAAAACATGGCTGAAGGTGGCATTGAGACGGGGGAGTTTGACCCTCGTGAGACCTGTCGGCCCGAACAAGATGACACAATATTTACCACTGAAGTAAATGAGACAGAGGAACTGCCGACGGAAATCCCTTCTTGGCCTGAAGGCAGCGAGGTGCCAGCCGGGTGGAAGCAAGAATATGTTGTGTCAACGGGGAGACTAGAACGGCGCCTAGCCGAGTTTGATAAGTATCGCAAAGGACTGGGGTTTGGAAAGCACGAAATCAATCTGAAGTTTACGGCAAGAAAGGACGGCACCCTCGCCGTGGAGTGAGGGCAGAACTGGATTTAGTTAACGCACAAAAACGACTCACGTAAAGTTTTGGCCCCATCAACACTACAAACACAAGGGGAGCGTTTAGCTTCGCAAAGGAGCAAACCTCGGGCTAATAACAAAGAAAGCTCGCCGCGGTTATAAAGGAAATCCTGACCGAAACAAGCGTTCTGACAGATAATGTGATAACCAGAATTCTTGGATTGGAGGACACGGCGGTTAAGCATGCGTTGGCGAATAATCCCGACCTCCCCTACGTGCGAGAACTCCTTAGTCTAAACAAATCACTTCAAGCATACGGTGCCAATACCCAGGTTAAGATCGTGGAGATCAGCAAGGACCTGGACGGGCTCAGAAAAAGTCTGGAAGAATCACAAGATGAAGAGAAGCGAGAGCAGTTACAAGCCCATACTGCAAGTAAGGGAGGGGCTACTTGGCTTGCATCGTGAATCAGCCGACCCATTACGAGGGAGACTTTTAGCATCCAACTTACCGCAGTTCTGGAGACTATCAGCAAAAGTAGCCCTCGCCGAACGGCTGCGAAACTCTTTCGTGAGCAGAAAATCACTATAGCCTCCATTCTCACCGCGCTGAGGTTCATTGTAAGCACAATTGTACTCACAGTCACACGCGGAGGCGGCACAACGCCACCTCCATCCCCTGCATCAAAAACAGATTTCGGCTGTGTTAAAGAATGGGTAAAAACAATGCAGCTAGCGAGGCAGGCCGGGATGCTGGCAGAAAAGCGACGGCGGCTTTGCCCGGAATTATCGGGCTAATCGTGTCGTTCTTGCTAAAAACCAATGGCAATGACATCGACTGGCTGGCCGGAAACCTCGTGGTGGTTGTCATCATGATAGCTGTCACGTTCTTTGCCGTTCTCCATTCTCACATAGAATGCTTGGCGTTCAGCAGAGAAAGCATATGACTGCAAGCCCACCGCGATGCCAACCAAGACTAGTGGCGTTATATTGGCTTCGTGGTCTTCGAGTTCTAGCGACGCCTGCACTTTTTGCATGGTTTTTTTTTTTCCACTTTGATCTTGCCGCGGGCGGGTCACAGCCGACCTCTACATGCTTCGTTGGCTGCGGTTGTTGAGACATGCTTTGCACTTGTGTGGACAGTTGTGCGGGCATCTTTATAGAATAAATATCGACATATTGGTCCCTATCGTCGTGTTGTCGTCCGCAATAAAACGCTCGTTGTTATACTTCTCATAGATGCCAACTTTAAGCTCCATGTTAGTTGGAATCATGTAAAGGCCGCTACCAGCGATATAATCTATCTTGCGATTGGCGTTTCCGAGCAATGACTGGTACTTATTTCATAATTCGGGTGCGTTCTCAGCTTGGCCGACCATCTTTTCTGCGTTTGCAAGAAACTGTTTTTGCATATTAATGGCCTTTCCTGGCTCCATTATCGAGGTAAACATTTCGGTTTGTGAGCCTAGGATTGCCCAAACGTACACTAGATCGCTTTCATTAAGACGGTCTATCCCGCCTTGGGTAAAGCCTTGCGACTTGTCCAGCATACAATACACAAGACCGTGGTTGGCTTCGCTGCCCTGTGTCAACTTTTTATTTCCTTGAATGATTCAACGCATACACGTTGGGTCCCATACACCACATCGGATTTGCTGGTAGCGGCTGTTGACACTGTAGTTATACATCGTACCCAGGCCTTGGATTTCGGCGTGCTTCTGCCTCCAGTCTGAGTTTTGACCCACATTAAACTCGCTGCAAAAGCGATCGTATGCAACCATGTCGATGCTATTTTCAAGCGCCTTCCACCCTGTTTGACCCGGAAAGGCACACCGCAGTTGGGTGAGAATCCTTCTCACATGGTAGCATACGTGCCATCTCGGGCAGTCACGCCGTTTCAGCAGGGAACAGGTCGTCGCGAAAACTGATGCTACAACCGCTGGTCGCGAATAAACAGCAAAAGTTCACTTGAATTTGCCAAAACTTCATCTTGCCGTCTGCGGTTCCGGAGTAGCAATTGTCCATAATTTTCTTGCACCCGACGAACGGTAGCACGTACTTATCGGCTATGTCAATAAACCTAGTCCGGAACGAAACACCATCGTTGACAATGCATGTTGTATTGACCAACCCTATTGTTGGGCCCGTGGCTCTAGAACAGGTGGTATGCATCGACTCAATTACGCGCTTAGCGCTCCCTAAGATTTCGTACAAATCTGGATGGTTCAACCTTTCGGCTGCGCTATAAAAGAACAATATTCGTTTAGCCACATCAAGGACCCTGTCGATGATCACCGTTCTTAATGAGTTACAACCTAAAGACGTTTTAAAGAGTAATACAGGCTTTTTTAGCTGAAATTAATGCTGACTATAATAGGGCGACCGGCCAGCATTCCGCTTCCTTCTCTAACTGACACTACTGCCTATCTGAAGCTCGGCTCGCGGCTCGCCACTATCTTTGGATTTAACCCAAATATGGAATTTATAGGACCGGGCAAGTCTTTGGCACCCAAAGCTCCAGCGTATGTCAACATTCCGCGGCTTTATGTCCACCTTGATCAGATAAACACAAGTTCTTGATACGCATTTGAAACGAAAAACAAACACCAGTTAATATACTGGAGTACACTATCACCCTTGAAATTAAGCATTTGTCCTCGCACGAGTGCGAATAACAAGCACGCTATAAGTCTACATGGTCATGCCTTTTTTGGCGGCGGCTCTGCGAGGTCTTCGGGCCAGGTTGTCGTTGCTAGCACGGCCAGCGCAAGCACGAGTGCCGCCTTAAAGGCCATGCACTTAACGGCCGACAGAACCATGTCAGTTGGTGAGGTTACGGCATTAAATGCGTCCGGTTTGTATCGCTGGAATCCAACGCAAGACTTTCAAAACGCTGGCGGTTTTACAATCAGCAACGACAGCGACACTATCACCGCCCCGGGAGCAGGTTTTTACTTCATTAACCTCCACGGGAGTCGAGTTGACGAAACGTGGGCATCGCGTGTAAACTGAGTCTTAATGGCACATGATGGCCGTAATGCCGTTCCGTCTAACCTTTCACACGAAAGCCTTACCACTGGCTTTGCGTCTATGTCTGCCAGGGTCTCAACGCCGACGCACAGCCGACGGGCTGTGTAGACACTCTAACCATCTTTGGCTTTCGCAATTAGAACTCACGTAGTTTAAAACAAATATTCTCAAGAACGAACCTTCGGGGAGCAGCCTGACATAAAACACGAATAATTGGTGCCGCCCGACGATCCCTCGTTAGAGAACGATGAGTATAGGCTCAGCTTGCAAAATAAGTGTCTGACATCGACAGGAAATACAAACCCCTGGTGGAAGAGTATCTGCTTCAACATGAGGTTGACACGCGGTGGTTCAAATTGGATAGGAATGGGGATGCACAGAAATAAACATCGGGCACTGTGGTTACCCAGAGTACCCTAAGCCAACCCGCGGTACCCTAAGCCAACCTGCGGTACCCTAAGCCAACCCGCGGTACCCTAAGCCAACCCGCGGTATCCTAAGCCAACCCGTGGTACCCTAAGCCAACCCGCGGTAAGGGTAATTGAGCTTTCACTACAGCGGGAACAAAACCAACAAGTTCTGTGCTCGGGTGGTCGCGGCCGTAATTGCTACTGCAATGGCAATGTGGTATTGACAAATCCCTCGACAGCAATAACTTTTTGTTCGGGGAATGTAACGCCCACTATCACACGGCTCACCAAACTGAAAAGCTGCGTGATTTTCGAAAAAGATACGTTTTGCCGCATTGCAGCAATTGGTGAAACAAGCCAACAGGCGCAGGAAAAAAATCTGCAAACAGAAGGCACGCTGATTGTGATTCTTAGCTAGCGTGTTGGCAAGATTTGTGCAGACCGTACCATTTCTGAATCTAGAGATATTAAGAGAATATACAGTTTTCCCACTGCTTCGCCATCTTGCCAGTACGCTGAGGCGACCGGTTTGAGGTGCATGACCGTGTGACAGCGACACCCCCTTCCACATCCTCACCAGACCAATTAAACGTTCGTATCAGGTTCCTTATATAGGATGTATAATGTCACTATACCCAAAAACTCCAAGACCCACAAGATTTTCGACTAAATAAAAACAAAATCATCTCAAAGGTTAAGCAAGCTCGACGAGTTGAGACCGATTTGCGCTGTGACGTTTCAAAAAGTACCAGCGGGCAGTACACGTGTTGGATGGCGTTGACACCACACACACAGCCGTGTCTATGGGCATCGGTGTGGCGGGCATTGGGATTCTGTCAATCATCATTGCTACACCCCATTGCGGTTGCCCTTGAGGTTACAGCTCTGGCCTGTGGTCTGGTGAACACGGCTGGAAATTTTGTCAGCCGGCGACTCTCACTGAACGCATGGAAACATGACGAGATCCACGTCCTAGTGGAAACCAAACTAAATACTATCACCGGTCATATTACTAAGGCCCAACAACACAATGCCATCTCAACGGGTGAGTTTAAACTCGTCCCTGGTGTGTACGACAAGCATGCAACCTTAAAAAACCAAATACGAGCTGCGACGAAACCATGGATACATTAGCTGCGCAACAAAACCCAAACCCGCTGGAATAGCAGCTTTCTGCCCCCCCCCCCAGCCCACCCCTACCATGCGATGCTGTCTAGTTATATTGGAAACAAATGCTATCCCAAAGCAGTCTATGTTTGCGCCTGCTTTTTAGCACCTTTGATAGAACCGTAGCTGCCTCACAAGCTATCGTCCATATTCGATATGGCCTGCATATTTGCAGTAAAAGGTCGTGAACTCTCGCTGTTAACATTTTCGTTTTGACGAGCCCCATATATACCCAACCCTACTAGAACCAAGGATACTGTTGCAACCAAAGTTGTCAAAGGCGCTAATGCATCTTTAAGAAACAGCCAGTACACATTTTAGCTAATGGGTCTACTCGAGCATCTCTAAATAAGCGCCGGAGAAATGAAATATGTCAGTCCTAGGGCAGTTCAGTTGCTGATAGTCCCACTCGACCCCTAGGGTGCAACGGCCGGCTGGAAAAATAGCGTTTTGGAACAGTATACAGGGGAGGGCGGGCGCTGGTGCAAGTCAACACTTTAAATGCTCCCCGAGTTTGGGCTCACCCTTGGAAGGTGGAGTCAGCCCAAACTCCATAGTTTACATCTACTCAAAGAAACCATTTATTGGTGGGATCAACCTGTTGTAAAACATGCAATAAAATTCATGTACCTAAAGTCAAATCCCACTAGGCAGTCCAACATTTTGTTTTGTGACCAGTCATTTTGGACTTTGTAGATCTTTCGGTAGACATAAAGTGCTTATTAAACCATTATGTAGCTTAAGTGTAATTTTCTTATTATCTAGAAAACTTTCTACTTGTATTTCTGGCTAATTATGACCTTTTTAAACTTATACCTTAAAATCAGTGTTCTAAAAAAGTGTATATGGAGAGCAATATTGGAGTCAGACTATAAAATGTAGGCTCTATGCATTTTACTTTATACAGAAGAGACATGTAAACATCTGCAGTTGACATTGTGATAATAAAGTTAGCACAGCATCAAGTCTTGGAAAATTTCCAGGGATTGCTTTCGTAAGTTCGGGTCAAACACAGTGCAGATAATCAGCTTTAAGTACTAGAAAAGATCAGATATAAATGAAAGTCTATATGGAAAACCCTTTTGTTATCTTAGTTCCCAATCCTAAGTGCAACTACATCACATTTTGCACTATTAAAGGTGTACACGTTTGCTCCTGGTGATACCTTCTTGGAATAGCCAACAATTCGTAGGTATCCTAAGGTACCTCAAGCATGCACAGAATGACAAAACAACTGGTGATTTTAAAACTTTATTCAGTTGCAAGTATCACAATGATTTTCTCTTTACAAAAATATCACATTCAAAAATTAATTTGCAACATCATTACAAGCATTAACTCCACAAACAAGATTAACCATTTTCACTAACAAATTGATACAATAAAAACAGCATTTGGTTTCACCACAAGATTCTTTCAAAATGGTGATCTGATTACCGTATATACTCGCATATAATTCGAGCCAAGTGCAAACAACATAGATCCTGATCTGCTGTCGCATAATGCACTGGCAGGTCAGGGTCTATGTTGTTTTTTTCTACTGATTAGTCCCTACAAACTGCATAAATCAAGATTTGCTGGCGCATTATGCGACAGCAGATCTGGGTCTATGCAGTTTGCAGTTGATATCGGGTTATAAGCGAGTATAGACGGTACCTAACATTATTCGAAAACAAACATATCTCATTTCACTTGAAACTGAAAAGAAAGAATAGCAGAAATTTCCAAACTTATCAAAAGATTCTTGCTGATTTAAAATCCATTGGAACAGGATCATGCATTTAAGACATTCATTCAGTTTTAGTTTGTACAACTCCTAATACTAATATTACAAATAACATTGAGATTCAATTTCTCTAATTAGCTGTCTCTCCTGCCATTGCCAAACCCCCCTTTTCTTTTAAAAACTGCAACGATATCGTGTAATGGCATCTTAATCAATGACAACTGTACCATATAATTTACAAGTTTCAGTATTTTGTTACATTAAAGGTGTTACAGAGATTCAAGAAATGCAAAATGAGAGGAGTTAGTGGAACCAGTTCTCTTGCATTGAATCAAGCTTGTGTAAACTTAAGAAATAATAAAATAGATTTAACTGATCCATACAAAAAATATATGACATTTTATATGGTTACAACATATGTTTTTCCAGTCATGTACAATTTACCTCTTACATTTTTCAATAACTATACCAATGAAATCCAAGCAGAACTATTCAAAAGGCATTCTTGGGTACCATATGAAAAGAAACGATTGAGAAAATTTCTGATGTGACTATCTTACAGTTTGACAAAACCATAAGATGGATCCTCTGATTTTTCATGTTGACAAATGAGATTTGTGGACATTTCTGTTTATAGACTTTAACTACTTGTAATCATCTATTTAAATTTAACTTGAACAAGAGTCCCTCGAAGGGACTGATGCTCTACTGGGCAAAAAGAATTTCCAGGAATTCAAGATAAGAGCATTTCTTCCTATTAACTGTCGAGTGTTGAAACCATCTCCGATATTTTTCAGTGATACCAAAATTGTCAAATGAGCTGGTGTGGTGCACATATTGAAAGTCAGCTTGGCACCATTTTCATTTAGGACAAAGCAGACATCATCAGAAGCATTTTGGTGAAAACCACATGTCATAATGATCATCCATTCAGGAAGAGTAGTGACAAGAAGCTTTTTAATACCATTGACATGGCAGCCATATGGAATGTACAAGTGGCAATCTTTTCATTTAGGACTTGGTGCAAACTCCATGTCATAATCATCATCCATTCGAGGGGAGTAGTGACAACAAGATTTTAAAGACAGTGGTCATGGCAGCCATATTGGATGTACAACTGGCACCATTTTCATTTAGGACCAACAAAGTATCATAAGAAGTCTATTGGTGATTAAGATGGCTGCCATGGCAGCTATATTGGATTTCAGATTGGCATCATTTTTATTTAGGATCAGCTAGACATCATAGGAAGTCTTTTAGTAAAACCCTATTTTGATACAACCATCCATTCAGGAGGTGTAGCGATAATATTATCAAGATGGCTGCCATGGTGGCCATAATGGATGTCAGATCTGCACCATTTTCATTTAGGACCAACTAGACATGACAAAAAGTCCTTCAGTGAAAAACCCATGTTGATATGACCATTGATGTACAAGGAGTAGCAATAACAAGATTTTCAAGATGGCTGCTGTTGTGGCCATAATGGATGTCTGATTGGCACCATTTTCATTTAGGACCAACTATACACCACAAGAAATCTTTCAGTGAAAACCCCATGTTGATATGACCATCCATGTAGGAGGAGTAGCAATAACAAGATTTTCAAGATGGCTGTCATGGCAGCCATATTTAATATCTGACAGACGGACAGACAATAGACCATAACATAAGCTCTTTTGGTTTATGACCAGTAGAGCTAATAAAAAACAACTGACTTTTGAAGAAAACAATATTGAATGAGAATACTAAGTATGTATACGTGTACTTCACTGTCATGAGTGATATTTTACCGGGTATATTGCAGAATATTTATTACTTTGCAGAATAATATTCTCCCCAATATTTGAGAATCCACATTGATCAAGCAGTTAAGAGCATAGGATGAAATTGATGTCTGAATAATCATAAAACACATATAAACAAAAACCTTTTAAAGCATATAGCAAATGCTATTATCATATGTAAAAAAGTAATAGACAAATGACATGTCACTTTTTACAACATAAACAACAAAGCTGCATTTCTTTCATCCCATTTTATGAAGCATCAAATATATATGGAAAAGAGTTTGTTCAAAACGTATTATACATTATAATGAAGGAGAAACAAAGAGGTTAACTTAGAAATGATGACATCTTTGGTAATTCTTGAGGAAAAAACTCTTTAAAAAATTCCATCCATTTCAACTTTAAAAAGGATTGTTTCTTGCACGTTATTTACATCCTCACAAAACACCATGATTTCATTTTAAAATCAAGACTGACGGACTGTAGCTTAAATATGTTCAAAAACACAGAGATGCTGTAAATTCTTTAGCTTGTAAACAGAACCAAACATAAAAATAAAAAAATACAAAAACAAACTTTTTCACTGAATCCTTGGTATTCTCTGTTAGCGAACACCACAGGGAAAGTTTAAATTGCAAAGAGATTAAAAGCACCGTATATACTCGTGTATAATTCGGGTCCAAAATACAAACAACATAGACCACCTGATTTGACGTCGCATAATGCGCTGGCAGATCAGGGTCTATATTGTTGTTCTACTGATTAGTTGTTACAAACTGCACAGACCCAAATCTGCCGGCACATTATGCAACGGCAGATCTGGGTCTATGCAGTTTGCAGTTGGTATGAGCTTATACGGGAGTATATACAGTAATGAAGTTTCATTTTAATTTTTTTTGCATATGATTGTAGGCCATAAACGTTTCAACCAGAAACGTCAAAAAGAAATCAGTTGGTTCATTCATCTTTGCATGAAATTTTTGAAGACTGCTTCAAATGATAATTCTCGTTCCTAAAATCACTTGACAAATCTTATTGAAAACATACAAGTAACATAGTTTTATTTTATATATGGAATAAACTAATACAGAGATGGTGTGAAAAAACTTTCCTGTAACATAACAACAGATGCTATTAATAAAATAATTATGCTATTAATAAAATAATTATGCTAATCGATACAAGTATAAAATCTGGTGGTATACGGTGCAGCAAAAATGAATAGAAGAATTCCTCTTCCTTATCCTGAACTGATTATCATGATATACAACAATTACAATGACATACATAAAATATAATATGGTTCATTGATAACTAATTATAAAATATGCAAATCTTTTCACACATCTAATCACTTACCATAATTACACATACTATCAAGTGACCAAGTTGTAATTAGTAGGATACTAAAGAGATCATTTATACTTGCAACATTGCATCTTTTTGCAGATGCAGTTCGTAAACACTAACATTGTGTCCTTGTGCAACAGCTCTCCCAAGTACCAACTAAATTTCAGTAGTCATAGGGCGACCTACTTGAAAATTTTAGTGGCCATTTCAAAATTTTACATTGACAAGCCCTAATAATTTGGTCATCTTACATATGAATCTATTGAGTGGGGAATTCATGGTAGAAGATGATAAAAAGTTTAAATTCAGACAAATTAAAGAGCAATTACAAAAAAGGACACGTTTTTTAATAGTATACATACGTCAGTCTGATGAACCAGTCATGGGTCAATGTCTGCTTCAAGCTCAGGCCAGTCATTAAAATACACTATTTAGAGTTACCTACCTTCTCTACATATTGTCTGGCCTCAAATTTATTGTTAAAGGGTCTTAACATTCATTTTCTTTTGATGATAGCATATATTAATAAAGCCTTAGCCATATCTGATAGTAATTTTTCTTCCGACTAAATTTTCCATATTTATGTCCATGCCCATATTTTCCGAACCCATACCGTTAACTAGGTTTGATTGCACAGGTCACATATTAGACTGGTTACTTTAAATAGCCTGTAAGCCAGACTAGTCACATGTAAAGATGGCAGCTTACTGTAGGAACTGGTGGTCTTGCAATTGAAAAGGGATTATACTTTGAATTAAATTGCATCTGCTGAATATTTTAAGCATCAAAAGTGGTTTTCACTTGAAACTAAAAAGTGTTGATGTCATGTTCTAGCTGGTTCATTATGATTCTGAAGCTCACCAGAGGGTGACCCATTGACTATTTTCACTTACCATTTCTAAATTTTCAGCTGCAAATGTGACCATTTTAGTCAAAACTTGTAGTGTTGAGCAATTTGATTTTTCTCAACAAAAACAGGACACCAAATTAGAAACAAATCTACTTCTCTTGAATTAAGCTAGTATTCCAAATTATATAGGAGATCTGCCACTTGAAAACGTCCATTACTACTCTATGGGATAAAAGGACAAGTGTTTATGGCATGCAATAAAGCCATGTCAAAAATAAAAACTCAAAATAAATCAAATTTTACACTGTTGACAATTCAACAATTACAGTCCTTTATTTTCATAGCATTAAAAAATTTTACACAATATTGATTGGGAAATATTCTTGAGAACATAAATTGTGGTCGAAAAAAATTGTGTCAGGCTAAATTGACATTCGTTTAGTTTTACTGAAGGCTAATTTGAAACATGGAATGTATTTTACTTTATTGCATCATGTGAGTTTTAGTACATGCAATTAGACATGCAACATTTTCAGACATTTAAAAAAGATGGATTCGAAGCATAAACACAATAAAGTAAATTGCCACACATATCTGTTCTTCTTGGACATCATTTCACTTTCATTAAATCATGCAATAAATTGATGAACATCATTTCATTTTCATTAAATTATGCAATAAATTGATGAACATCATTTCATTTTCATTAAATCATGCAGTAAATTGATGGCGTTTCATCAGTCATTTTTCCTGATCACACATCTGTACATGATATTTAAAAACTTCTTTTTTCATACAGCATTTCGTCCGAGTTGTTTGCACAAAATACATATCAAACGTAAACATATAAAGAAAACATGAATTAAAAAAAAAAATATCTCTCTCTTTGTCTCTGAAAGTTAGTGTCCCATTACATTCCAATATGGTTAGATTGTTTACATACTTTAATTCAACATCATCAATGCAAGTTAAATATATGGTACCGCAAATTTTGATACGATTGTGCATCAACAAAGATACCTGATTTATCAACTTTTATCAATTTTTTTAATGGTGAAAAAGAAAACTGAAAGGAAATGACATTATTAACAAAGCAGTTAAGAAGAGTATTGCGAGTATTTAATTATGCTTCGTTACATTTAAACCTGTTGTAAATCTGTTTTATACCATCTAAACATTTTGGTACAAAATACCACCATGATTGCTAAATTGTACCGACTATTATCATGCCTTCATGTATTCTGATAAAACCTTGAAAACCACTGATGCATTTTCCTGATAGTTATTGTACATGGATTGAAATAAATTTGAAGGTACATGTATAGGCTATTCATTTAACTGAATATTCCCTTAAACTGTATTATGCATTCAAAACAAGCAAATATTTTTTCCAAAACAGACCTCTAGTATATACACTCCAGTCAGTAAACAATGTTTCAAATTATACAATGGATTTTCTTGCTTCAAATTTAAGGCACACAGTTGATTCAATGTTGGGCTGATTTATTGTCATACAAGACCATGTACTCATAAAAGTAACAATCTCTCTCTTCAACTCTATAGTCCATCACTGTGTCCAGTGTGTCAAGAAAATAAATTCTGATTGCAAGTCGAGAGGAAATGATTCCAAGATCTCCAATATATTAGAAAAAAATAGTGTATGTATGTGTGTGTGTGTATATAATATACACACACACACACATATATATATATATACATATATATATATATATATATATATATATATATATATATGTATATATATATATATATATATATATATATATATATATACGTATATACTCGCGTATAATCCGGGTCCAAATGCAAACAACATAGATCCTGATCTGCCGTAGCATAATGCACCAGCAGAACAGGGTCTATGCAGTTTTCAGCTGGTATCGGATTATACGTGAATATATACGGTAAATAAAATTTTAAAATAGAATACAGAACTGAACATTACTGGAAGAGATGAAACAAGTTTGATACAAGGCATATCTGTCTTTTAGAAAATAGCTCTGCTTAAAATACAGGACTATCTCAAATTAACAGAATGTAAATACTTATGAAGATTTGCAAGGAAATAGACGCAGAGTTTTTAGTTTTTGAAAAGACTTCAAAACACTGAATCAACTTTGTGACACTTGAATGGGTATGAATGTTTTGAACACTCTATGCAACATAATAATTACATGTAATTTGTATGCATGACTGTATCTCTGACATTTAAGTGATGATGGGCTAGCAAGGAACATTGATAATTGTAAAAGCAGGTCAATCTAATTTGGCATTTGGAATGCCACAATGGTTTTATGAGTTGCATGATGAGCGATGATAGTTTTCTGACCTACACTCTTGACAGGAAGCAGAATTTCATTAGCTTTTTGATAATTGATGATAAAAAAAAAACTTTATAAATAAGGATCCAAATGGTTTCACTTTTTCAAGTATTTATTATGTTTGTATTAAGAAAATTAAAAAAATTTCCAATATAATACATCAGGTCAGTAAATGAAAATTCAGTCACCACGGATAATATAAAAAGGGTTCTAGATTGAAACTTACTTCATTTCATGGGATGATGCACCCTTCCGAGTAAGCTAAGCAAGAAGCTTGCAGTTTTTAGAATGAACATATAAGAAATTTGACATTCTGTGTGAGATACAGCAAGATTTTCCTCAAAACTTTTCAGTAGAAATACCACAAAATTTAAATATTGCTACTAGTGTAAAGACTGTTTACTTCATGATGCTATATAAGCTGCACAGTTTAAATGAGAATGCAATAAAATGATGCTGACTTCCCAGAATGAATTGTTCTCGTAGATCTATTCTGTTAAAGTTTAAACACACCAAAATAATTCTGTTTGGGCTCTCTAACTATCAAAGACAAGTTTGAAACTTTAACAAATAGTTCATCTCCTTGCCTGAGTTGGAAAATAGCTCCAAGATAGCTTGTATATTCTCCAAAGTTCTTATTTTGTCCCCAACACTTAGTAATGGAGTTCTGAATCAACGTTTCCTCACCTCCATTAGGATAGACTATATTATATCGGTACAAGTAATGAGACAAACTCTGAGAACCAGTTTCTGCCGTATTGGTTCCGATATCAAACATTTCAAGGAATGAGACCTGACTGTACACATAGTAAAGCCCTGGTGTAAGAATCACAATCCTCCCGTGCCTATACGACACGAGGTTGTAGAAAGCGAGGTCTTCATCATAGATCCATTGGGAGATTGGGAACTGACGACCGGGAACTGAAATTGTAAATGGTATTTGGTCATTTTTAGTTATATACATGATGAGAAATGGCTATTCATACACACGGTGCTCATTAAAATAACCTATATAAAAATTATATACAAATTTGTTTAGTTTGGTAACTATAACAACAAGCTAGATTTTTCTATTTTTAGCAGAAGCTCAAGCTATTCCGGCTAAGAATTATACTTGGCAAAACAAACTTTTCTGTGCCATGATGAACTCTGACAAGATCAAGATGCCTCGATCTGTTCGTTATCATGTGCTATGTTTACATTACGGATAGGTATGTCAATATACCAATTTTATACACACTTACTTAAATGTATATCAACAGTCAAATACACCAGAATAAACTGCTTTGTTAGTTAACACAAATGACTCAACTTGTTGCAATTACAAAACCTATCTTCGTATGCGATATCTAGAACATGTATGACTTTAATTAACAATAAAAAGTACAGTATCGATTGAACTGTGTATGTGTGTGTGTGCATATGTGTGTGTGTGTGTGTGAAAACTGGTACTGCTGTAGCTCTCCACAAACTTATATCTTAGCTTAAGGTTGCTAAAACCTTCCCTTTAGAAAATTAAAACTTTTAGTGTTTGATTGATGTGAAAATGAAGTAAATCATGACCTTTCTGATATAACCGTACACATGACAAATCACTAAGAGACTCAATTATGAAGATAAATGTCTGGCTCACTGTCTTGTTCTGTTTGTTTCTATATATAAAACTTTGGGTTTGTATGTTATTTAAGTATAAATCAACGTTGCTCCACTGCCAGCTTCAGTACGCTTCTTTCCTCAGTAAATTTCCACAAAAACCCTATAAAATCTTTATTCTGAGCTACATTTTTCTAAAAGAAAACGTAATGTATTGTGGTGCTTTGCTTTTAAAATCCAGAAAATGTGAACCTCACCGTATATAATCGTGTATACTCCAAGTCCAAATGCAAACAACATAGACCCTGATCTGCCGTCGTATAATGTGCCATCAGATCAGGGTATATGTTGTTTGTTCTACTGATTAGTCCTTACAAACTGCATAGACCCAGATCTGCTGGCACATTATGCGACGGCAGATCTGGGTCTATGAAGTTTGCAGTTGGTATCAGCCTATACGCGAGTATAGATGGTATATTTCTTATCACATCTTTAGTGTTTTTTAGGTCAATAAACCCTTAAGCTATTACTTTATTACATCAATTATTAATACCTAATCATGCTACAAATGATGTCATTAGGTCATATAAGGCAACGACGTAATGTCTGAGGCATATGAATGCACTTTAGAGACCTTTTATTACACTCTATTCTCATATATATCTATAAAACATATATCCATACATTACACGTCTCTGCTATTATGAAATATAATCAGTACATTTTGTAATGTGATGAAAAGAAGGAGATTTTTACTCAATTTTTAAAATAAAATTAATGAAACCTGCCAAGGTTAGCAAAATAATGAAATTATTGAACTCATTTTATAACGTTTTCATTTGAAATTAACACTTGTGTAAGATCCTGTCCAGCTAATTCTCGCAAAAACATGAGAAAAAACGAGATTATATAAACTGAAGCATACAAAAAATCTTAAAGCTTGTACTGAATTAGTTTCCCGCACAAAACCAAAATACCTAGGTAAGGCAAATCACATGAGATCAACGATACTTTCGTAAGGGCAGAGAAGAATAATACCTGATGGTAGTTCGGGTCTCTGCACAGATCCCATCAGATGAGCAACTGGCCTTTTTTCGTCGCTCTGTTCCGCTGGTGAGGATGACGTCAGCTTTATATTACCTGGATTAAAAAGAAGTAAAGTAAAACATTAATATACAATAAGGTTGACCCAGCTTAATATTTTAGTCAGGCTGTATTATGCAAATTCCCAAAATCTGCACATAACTGGAACAAAAAAGTAAGGTATGCTTAAAAGGGATTTACTCTTACTAGAAGCTTGTAAAAATGATTGGTTATCCTCTTCCACATAGACGTTTTCTCTTCCAGTAAAGGACTTGCCAGTATTCATTATCATAATGCTGGAAAAAGGTACAGTATAAACATAAATGCAAACTGTGGTTTGCACATACTCATTTACCTGGCTAAGAAACTCAATATATGTGGTGGTTTATACAATGCAACAATCAACATTAATTCTTCAAACCTAAAATCTGGTAATAAAACTTGATGTGACTCATGGAGCACAGAAGAACATACTAAACGAGTTGAAGAACGAGTGTTTTATACTAATTTCAAAACACTATAAGCACTTCCAGCGCATCCTGGACCATCAAATACTACAGTCTTGGATTCCATTTGTTCTAAAACTAAGCTTTCTGATAACCCTCAATAAAGCACTCGATTTTCTGAAACTGTGAATCTAGTTTCTGTACATCTTCCCTGACAGGTTAAAAAAAAATTCCCTATTTGACATATATATATATATATATATATATATATATATATATATATATATATATATATATATATATATTGAATAAAGAATTATCTTATTCACAAATGTGAAGAAGATAAAAAGATAAAAATGTAAATGAAACGATACAATAGCGTTGGTTTGCAGTGGTGTGACGTCACGGACCACTACCTCATATCTAAAAATAGAATGTAGCCTCAGCTTCGGACAAACAGATTATAATCTGGCGGGCCATTGCCATTATATAAATTAAAAAATACTGCACTTGGAGAAAAAGAATAAAGCAAATTAAAGTTTATTCAAAATAATGAACCAGTAATTAAAATAATAATTAAGTAATAATTATTGTAGTATAAAACATTACCAAAGAATGTGTGAAATTAAATTATAAAAACATCTTTTGAAATTGCGGAAACAAATCCCCGTTACGAAACGATTTTATGCTTTAATAGAAAATCACTCTGGGGTGCAGCTGAAAGGGTGGTTAGAATGTAGAGATCTCAAAACGACTGGAAATCGAAGCGGTTGTAATCAAAAGGTAAATTCAGTGTATATACTGCTTGCATATTCAATGCTTCCAACGAAACGGTAAAGTTGAACATGCATCATGCTTATATACCTATATAGTATGTCATCCCCCCCCCCTCCCAACAACAACATCAACCAAAAAAACAATAAAATATAAATATACTATCAAAACAATCTTACCTTTTCTCTCTAAGTTTAGGAGCTGAATTTTTATTTTTTTAAAAATTCCTTTATATTGAAAATCAGAGCGGGCAGCGCTGGACGAACGTCAGTCGTTAAGTAACCAGGATTTTTATCCGGTAATTTCAAAAGATGTTTTTACAATTTTAATTTCACACATTCTTTAGTAATGTTTAACCTAGAATATATACTCATATAATTATCACTTAATTATTATTCTATTTAATGCTTCATTGTTTTGATTAAGAATTTAATTTGCTATATTATTTTTCTCTAAGTACGGTATTTTATAATTTAAATCTGATTGATTGCTTTGTAAATACTTTTCTTGCTGCCTAACAGCCTATACATTAAGCTGTTCTGTTCTATTTGTACATGACTTAAACACTATTTATAAACTTATTCTTGTGATTTTATGCACTATAATACCAATGTATACAAACTGCTATTTTAAGACCCATTTTGGACTCGTTATATATTTTTCTGATTCTTTTGTTTTATTGTACTTTCAACAATTTTAATTTTTTCTTCTTTTTCATTTTTTAGAATAAAAATACATAATTATAAGCATTCGTAATTCTTTTCTATTAAATGCAACTAATGTTAACTGAAAATACAATAGCATGTGCAGAAATACTGGGTACGAAACATCCCGGTGACGAAACGACCTGCACCCGCTGAACTTCCTCCCGCCCGAATCCAGTTCGATACCTCACAGCATATTATCGCTTAATCATCTTTTTTTTTTTTAAATGCGTGATAAAAAAAAAAAAAGACCAGTGAACTAATAAAGTCTTTGTATCATTTCTGTAACAAAATAACAATTAACTAATAAAGTCCTTGCATAATTTCTGCAACAAAATATGTATCATTTCTGTAACAAAATAACAATGAACTAATAAAATCCTTGTATCATTTCTGTAACAAAATAACAGTGAACTAATAAAGTCCTTGTATCATTTCTGTAACAAAATAACAATTAAATACGAAGCAGCTTGTTCATTAACACGGGGAAAACATTTTTTACCGTCAGTTAAAATCACGGGATTTTTCCGAATGGTGTGGGGTGTTTAAGATCGAATTTGAAAGGGTTAGTTTGTTTTCCTCTATTCAAAATGGCCTCAGTTAAACAATTTGTATCATCAAAATATACTTTATTCTTGTAAATCACTTCCAAAGGTTTACAACTGAATCGTACAAAGAAATTATTATTGTTATTATTATTATTATTATTATTATTATTTATCCTCATATATCATTGCAGGGTAAAACAATCAATAGAGGCAGGAAAGAGTCAGTCCATTTCTATAACAACAGTGTTTCACAACTATTATTTAAAAGTCGCCCTTGGACAACACACAAAAGTTTTCACTAAGAAAAAGATAAAAACATAAATAAAGCCTACTGAACACTATATCATCCGAAAACAATACGGCCGCAGGCGCAATGCCTTGTGGGTAAATGACATCATCTAATATTTATTGAACATGAGGGGCTCGCTAAATAAAGCTATAATAAAAATTATACTCAGTAAGATTTATCAAGGTAAACTTTTCTCAAATTGCCTTGAATGTAGTGATTTTAGGCATTCTTCTCTTTCCTCACCTGTTCCCCCTTCCCCCCCCCCCCCAATTTTCCTGTCAAGCACCCCAATTCTGGAGACTGAGGATCCATGACGCCCATTGTCAAAGACCTACAGAGGTCTCTGGCTGTAAACGCGAAGAAACGCTGATTTTCAAACTTATTTCAGAATAACTACAGCCTCAAACAAGTTCATACAGACCGACTATGTTTTGTTCTATCACATTATTTCACGTCAGACTGTCTCGTCAATCTGTCAATATTGTGCAACAGTATATAATTATTACACTGTTCTAGGTAAAACTTATGTGCAGAAGTGAATGAAAACGAGACATGAACATACCACCATTCATACGCCACAAAGGAGCAATTTCCATTCGATACTAACCCAATTTTCCACAAAAGAATAGGTCAGAACATGCATTGTCGAGGTTAAAATGGCCATTGTTGTTGTTGTTGTTGTTGTTTTTTTTTTTCCCCTCTATGGAGCAAATACTAATGTCGACAGACCAAAGGCTGAATCGTATCTTATATCAAAGTGTTTTTTTTCTCCCCCCCCTCTATGGAGCAAATACTAATGTCGACAGACCAAAGGCTGAATCGTATCTTATATCAAAGTGGGTTTCCCCCCCCCCCCCCCCCCTCTATGGAGCAAATACTAACGTCGACAGACCAAAGGCTGAATCGTATCTCAAATCAAAGTGTTTTTTTTTCTTCCCCTCTATGGAGCAAATGCTAATGTCGACAGACCAAAGGCTGAATCGTATCTCAAATCAAAGCGTTTTTTTTTTTTTTTTTTCCCCCTCTATGGAGCAAATACTAATGTCGACAGACCAAAGGCTCACCTCTGTCCGCGCGAGTTACATACTGTCTCGGCTCGACCTACGTGGGTAAGTGAGAAAGCTTGCCATTAGCTTCCCCTGGGTAGGTGGTTTTCCCCGGGTTCTTCCTCCGCCAAATATACTGGCCGACATGTATATCATATGCTAAAAAAATGGCGTTAAACCCCACAAGACCAATCCAAACTTAAATCAAGCTAAATAAGAATTAGAAGGGTGATACAAGCGTGGCAGGAAACTATTTTCGTGGCACTGACAAAGACAAATTCTCCATTGTCTTATCTACCGCTTAATTAGTTCCTGGTCGATAGCTAAGATGCGCAAGAACATGTGCGAGGTCAAGATTCTATAATGATGTAACAGTATAGAAAAGCGTGGCGGGATACCATTTCCGTGGCGCTGACCAAGACAATTTTCCACCGTTTTATCTAGTGATTAATTAGTTCCTGGTATCGTTTCGAAGCCACGAAGCAAAGATGTGCAGGAACATGTGAGAAGTCAACATTTGATAACAATGTTACGTTACAGACGTACGACAGAAGAAACTACATCTTAGCAATACTGTCTGTAAAAGGCAATACAAATTTTTCCATGCCATTTAGGTTCTTACATTTTTATTTTTATTTTTTATTTTCTTTATATTTCGGTTATGCGTATTTATTTCTGCGGAAATACATTCACTTCTGTGTACACGGGATCCTGGAATAATTACTTCATAAACTACACACACACACAATTATATTCTGTATATATGATACAATCTTCAATTTTTCCTTTTCGCGTCAAAATATTTCGATTCTGAAATAAACAAATATATATTTATATATATATATATATCCAAATAATACAACAGGTATTCTTATGAACGAGAGAGACTTTGCCTGCTTTTTCCGATATATCTTTAGACAATCTCAGATATAAGGAACGGGTGTAGGACAAAATCCCCCTAGGACAAAACACCACCAGCAAAATGAAAGATAAGACATAATCCGCAGTTGAAGTTTAGCCCTTTTTAAATTTTTTAAACCGTCACAAATATACATCTATACTGATAACTTTTTTTCGGTATGCTGTCATTACAAAATCGGGTTAAAAGATCTGATCTTGGCGCTATTTTTCTAACTACGGTATACGATAAAATGCAAGTGTTGAAACATCGCTGAACGATTTAACGCGATGGATTGAAAATGTGTGCAGCTAAACTTAGACTGGGGGAGGGGATTATGTCCCATCTTTCAATTTGCTGGGGGGGGGGGGATTTTGTATGTACGGTACCCCATAAGGAACTAACGGGGATTTTGAAATGTACTTTGATTGCAGCTGAATTTCGTTATATACTTTTGTCAAGAAAACTGAGACTCGTTTTCAGTAGTTGGCTTTACATGAGCCAGGCCGTAACTTCATAGATAATTTCTTTAAGAAAGACCAGGAAATAGGACAGAATTTTACCACAGAAGAACAAACCTGATCAAGTCATTATGTGCACATTTTCAATATTTCTATCGCCAAACCTAATGACTTATTTTCTGCCAGCTTTGTCACTACAATATTATTGTTACGAACTCGATCTATGTCTTCTATCATTTAAATGTGTAGTATTTAAATCGAAAACAAAACGTATCCAGGCGCGAAAAGTAGAAGCGAAGTAACAACGCAGATGGAAACTGTCTCATCGTTTAGCTATTAGGAAAATTTCGTATTAGTTTTCGTCCATGTAATTTTTGTGTGTATCTGTTAACTGCCAGATTTGGAATATTGTTTTATTACTCATTGCGTATGTTATGGAATCAATTGTGTATTACTTTGCTGATATTAACGTCAGATGCGGAGTGATAAAAAGGATTTTCATTAATGTTATCTGTTCGCCCTATTACATTCTAACGCGACTGACCAAGTTTTATTATTAAACTGCCGTTAATATGAATTAAAAATAGGGTGTCTACCAACTTCAATACTCGTTCCAGACTTTTCTGGACACTTCATTACACATTTTATAAACACAAAAGTGTTAAGAATAAATATTATACTCTGCAGCTGATGAAAATATTCTCATTTTCTGACCTCGTGATTCTTCTAGACGCCGTAGTGTAGTGGGTAAAACGTCCTCCAGTCGTGCGACAGCGCTGCGGTTCGTATCCCGTTGTTTGTTTTATAAATTTGGTGAGCATAATGTTATATCATTCCCTTAATCCTGCCATGCAGTTCTTCTTTTTGATACAATCGAATGTTGTTTGCTCTGGAAATTAGCTGTTTATAGGAAAGTTTAATGTCGATACTTTGGTACAGTGTTTATAAAGGTGTTACCTTTGTAGACCATCAGTGTGCCAGATTTAGAGTCAAGAACATGCTTGGGACAGTGGAGGGAAATTATACCAGAGCTGTAACGTTACAGCCGTTCTCTTTGACTACACAAATAAATAACCATGTGATTAGTTCATCAGTACAAAGCATTGGACATCAAAAAGGATCTGAAATAAACTTGCCCTTGGGCTTAAAAAAAAAAAAAAAAAAAAAAAAAAAAAACTCGGTTAGTGGGCCCTGGGTTCCGAAGAAAGTAATTTATGAAGGTCCCTACACTCCCCACTTAAGATCATGATTGGTTTCATTAGTTTGGCTTACATAAAAACACTATATAATAGTTTTTAAATAATGTATTTACGTTGAAGCCTACACGGAAGACTGGCTTATTGCGTCTTTACAACTTGTAGATATAAAATAAATAAACTAAATAAATCTAAATCTCTGCCCTCCGTTCTGATATTTAAATTTTTCTATTTTATGATGGAAACTGATGTAATATTTTCAATAAAATTACCACTCGTGTCTACTCAAATATAAAGTGTTAACGTCAAAATCCAACAGTTAAAAATTAAAATAATTTCTCAGGTCAAAATTAGTAACGATGCTTCTTCAATGTGTATATTTTCCCTATATCGCGTACATATATCTTAGTGGCACGTGCTTCTGTGAATAGGGGTCCAATGAGGAATATTAACGCAGGTTCTTCTTTCAAAGTTTAAACGTCCACATCTCTACAGCCAGATGTCCTATTTCAACAAAATAGTTTTAGTTCGTTTTGTCATGTTTTAATAAACATGCTTTCAATATAAAATGATTTCAAATTGCATTGCAAGGATTTTCACAAACTTTTTCAAGGAGTTGAATACTTTGATATGGCAAATTTTGTCTTCTTCATAATAGACCAATCGATATTTCGAAGGTAGATACGAGTGACGTTCCTTTGAATCAGGTCAGAGGTCAATCGAGGTAAACAAAAAAAAAAAAAAAAAAAAAAAAAAACAAACATTGTGTTCAATAAGGTTTTTATTCGGATTCGTCTTGAAAATGATTTAAGCACAAAAAATGCAAGAATTCGGTCTCAATTTACAGAGGGCATAAACTTTAATATAACACCTAAAATCTGTGATATTTCTGCGTGTAGTTGTCGAAATTCCTTGTAAAAGAACACCATTTGACTCCGAATGACCTCTAACCTTTGGAGCTCTTCAATGCGTCGTAAAATGCAACATATAATGGCGCGGAAAGTGTCAGTTCATCTAACTGCTGTACGTTCAAGCTGGAATGTTAAGTTTAGCGAATATATTCATTGTATTTAACTCCAATTTCTATAGCATTTAAAACCTTAGCAGTTGCGTAGTCTTAAATATATTTCTCTCCCTCGCTGTAGGCGGCATGACAATTTGCTGTATAATAAAATATATTAATACAACATACAAATAAAATATATAATCAAACAAAACTCAGTCTTACAGGCGACTATACGGTGGAAGACATGTCATCACATTAATTAACCAACTCTTAATACGTATCTTCTTCAAAATAGACCAATCGATATTTCACTGGTACCCGAAAAAGAAAGGGCGTAGGTGACTATTAGTTTTCATTGGTGTAAAGTGAACGCGATTACGCGGACTTTCATAAGAAAGCGAACCAAGGAGTTTCGCTCTATTGATATTCGTTATTTGCGAGGTTCATGGCACATACTGTTTTTTTAATTCCAATATGTTATTGTTTTAACATAAAGCTATAATGTTCGATGGAGAAAAGAAGGAAAGATTTGCGACTTGAAAAATCGTTCCTTGTAACACAATTCCTGTTTCCCAGTTTGTTACAAACAAGGCCGATTCTGTAATTTCGTGCAGATAGATAGATAGTGCTATAGGCACCAAAACAGCGTAGCATAGAAATTGTTAAAACACACCGTTCAAGTAATCACGAATCACTGGCATGATTAATCAAGGACTTGTGTCCACTGTAAAATTGATATAATAGGAGGAAATCTACAAGAGTTTCATATGATTAAGCAAGGACTTGTGTCCACTGTATAATTGATATAACAGGAGGAAAATCTACAAGAGTTTCATATGATTACAAGGACTTGTGTCCACTGTAAAATTGATATAATAGGATGAAATCTACAAGAGTTTCATGCCCAAGAAGAGCATGTTGCTATGAGTTATGCTGCACTACTGGAATTGTAATGGCAGGCTAACTAAATGCCACATGAAAGTCAAAATAATGTTGCTGTATGAAATATACAAGGAATCCTGAATGCCTGGATCTAAAGAATCGATCAATCTTCGTTGCGTTTTTTGACTATCTTGCCAATACAATCGTCTACTCAAGGCAGGAGAATACCAACAGTAGCCAGTTCTGCAGCGCCATATTGAAATGGCACATAGATTAGAAACCTTCTAAACGTAACAAACCATGAACATTGGGAATGCAGCGGATTTCTGTGTTATCCATAAAATAAACAATATCCGTGTACTAACAAAAATAACGCACTGGTAAGCTGACATTCTAGCTCGTGCAGCCTTGGAGAAAATAAGAGCAAGGTAATGAGGGGTTCAACAGCCAGATTACAGAAGAAATGGAAACATAACAGATGTAAGACAGTTGCTATTTGTTGGTGTTCGTCGTCACGACGACGTCGCTTAAGGTCAAAGCTAAGATCCTGACAATCCTGACAATCATTGGCTCTATGCTTGAAATTAAATACATAATGTTAAGTCCTTAAGTTTATGCCTCTGGAATCTTGGGTTTGGTTCCCTGTAGTGTCAGAGATATGTCACACACACGTCTTCGGCAAACTCTTCTGGACTGAAATGTTTGCCCTTCAAATAGTTTTAATGACGACTGTAATGCATTTACTCCGTTTTCACATCGTACGTTTACTAAGTATCAACTTCTAAAATGTCTTGTAAACTAGGTTGTCCATCTCAAAGTTTACTAAAGTACAATATTTGTCTCCTCTTCTTTGCGAATTTAGTACCACGATTTTCATACAGCTGTTTAAAAACAAGTTAAAATCTAAACAGCCGAAACGGGATACAGAAACTATTTTACTCCGGAACTATTCTCACATAGCTAAATTATGAAGTTTGTATAATTAATTCGTAATAGACAATACATGCCACTTGTATGATGGGAGCTGCTGTGGCTCAGTGGTTAGCGTGCCAGACTCACGACCGAAAGGGCGCGGGTTCGAATCCTACCATTGGACCAGCCTGGGTCAGCTACCGTGGTGTGTCCTTGGGCAAGGCACTTGACTAAGTAGGCTATTTAGTGCCGTAAAGCACCAAGCCAAACCAAACCACTTTTATGTCTGAGACGAGGACGGGACTTATTTGTGATTAGGGTAGCTACATTACAAATAACCTGCGCTTTTTTAACCATAATTTGTGGCGATACGCTTTTATGGCATCATGTCGTTTGATAGGCACAAATACATATTGTTACAACAGAGATATTTTTGACACAATCGATTTTTCAAAACATATTCTGTGAAAGTACGTGCAAACAGATCCTATTATCTTGGACGTGCTTGAGTTACCTACATGAACGCAAAAACATCAAAGGAAGAGGTGTAGCTTTATTTTTTTTTTAAATTATCTTTTCGAATGGTTTGGGATATTTATAATGTTTAGACTATCTATACTTGTAATGAAAATATGCATGCAACTAATAGCTTGATGCCTATACAAGAAAATGCATACGCAATAAGTTTCCTATCGTACGAAATACGATAGACTAATACGCACGTTGTACATGACCGTCATATGCAATCAATTTTTACAACACCCTCCCGAGAAACAAGAAGCGTATCTTAATTGCCGAGTGGTATTAGTTCGCTCGTTCATATGTAGCAAAACATTCTTGTCGTAAGTCAACATCATTGCTGCTGTGCCTGTTACCTACACGCCTGTATTTGGGGAAAGCTTTGGGAATTACGTCCAAGTGGTGCAGTATCGTTGCATTACCAAAGGGTGCATTTTATTTACTGCTAGAACTTCTACTTGTATAGTGTGCAACATTTTAGCAACATTATTTTGTAATAGTGTGTCAATGGAGTGGAATCATAAAGGGGAGCTTACTCGTGCTAGACTGGCATAACACTAATTAGCGGAAGCTTTGAAGAACAATTCAATGCTTGAACAATTGACACCTGGTTGACTATATGGAAAGCTTTATGCATCGGATTTGGAGTAATTCTGATTTGGTATGAATTACTGTGCTATTATTAATATAAATTCCAACCTAGGTACACCTGCAAGTATGTAATAAATTACAAAATGAATTTAACCCTTTAGGTTGCACCTTGTGTTGTGTGACATTACGTTTCGCTCTATTCTGATATCTAACTTCTCTCATGTCATTCCTTTATTATATTTTCCATGACCATGTTTTATATATCATTCTATTTTTTTTATATTAAATTCCCATACACTCTACTCATTTCCATGCTTAGGAAATGCACACATTTCTTTAATTTTCTTAGCAAGAAGGTGGGGGGAACCTGGGTTTTATTTGGGGGGGGGGAGAGGGGAATCCGGGTCTCTAATAGCTTAAAAAAATATATCCATGCTCTGAATTATAGTAAAAAAGAAAAAAAACCCACCACATTCCCTTATTATATACTTTAAATTAGTTGAATATATATATATATATATATATATATATATATATATATATATATATATAGTGGCGTAGCGAGGCAAAGTGCCGCCCAGGGCCAATTACCAAAATTATGCCACCACTCCATTCGTATTATTTATGATATATACGGTACTCTTACCAAATTGCCGCCCCCTAGAATGTGCCGCCCGGGACCACCGCCTCCTTCGCCCCCCCCCCCCTCGCTACGCCACTGTATATATATATATATATATATATATATATATATATATATATATATATATATATATATATATATATGTGTGTGTGTGTGTGTGTGTGTGTGTGTGTGTGTGTGTGTGTGTCTCGACGATAAAGAAAAAAAATATCCCAGCTCGAAAGAAAATCCCAGCCCGCCTCTCTCACCGAAAATTAAATGGTCTGTCCTTTAATACCTATTCTTCAGTTTCCTTGCTATGTGGCTATTGGGTATTCTCCCACATGGAAAAAGACAGCTTTTTCCTACTCTCAAAGAAACCTTGCACATTCGCACGCCATGGGCAACAATCTGGGTGAAAATAGTGCATTCATAATGGGAAAGGCAGGCAGACAAATAACATCTCTTGTTCGAACGATTTAGTTGTTGCTATTTGATATTTTGACTGCGCTAGGCATTTAGCACCATTTAGACTTAGACTGAAATATATGTAAGATTAAGATACATATGCATTGTACAAAATGTAATATATACGTTTCCCTCCATCTTCATCACGCTCCCTGAGCATACTTTAAGTTCATCTTTTTGTTCAAATTCTTACCCGTTTTAAAACATTCAACATTTCCCCATGTAAAAACATTGGCTAAATAATATATATCACTGATCAATATTCATGAAAATCTTCAACATGTGTACTGGGCTATTATCTACAGGTATAGAAAGGCTGATTTTCCTTTTGTAAACCTCAATCGAGTTTTCGATCATCTGACTCGAATTACGATTGCGCAAGACCAGCAACTTGAGGAAAATCCATCAGTAATTCAATTCATCCCAACTCAATGCTGTACTTAGAGGTCCCATAGGAAAACTAGAACGAATGATGGGACAGATTTATTGGCTTGCCTGTACATAGTGCGCAAGCAACTAGGAATGAGAAAATATTTGATTGAATAACAGAACTGTATTCTGACAATTCTTCAAAGCCAAAGAGAGCTAGATGTCACGAAATAAAACATTCTGACCACCTCGGCTATTTGTGTGAAACAAATATTTGCCTCAGATGCATGTTTACAGAAAATCATTAAATTTGTTTGCCGTAAAGTTCTTCGCAAAAAAGAAACCGCAATCCATTTGGGCCACTTCGGCTATTTCTACGATTAGATTGACCCTAATATTGACAAAGAAATTACAAATGAAAAAAAGTTTGATTCATTCGCAACATCTCGGTCAATTCTTGTTTCGTAAATAACAGAGGTGGTCCGAACGGCAGCAAAATGGCAGCTATCGGCATACATTCGAGATATGATCCATAGGCTTGACCTAAAAAAAAGTTGCGAATGGAAATAAATGTGGCCAGGTCATTACAATGATATTCCCCACGCAGAACCAGTTTGGCAAAAAACTTTTAAACTATATTTTTGGCATTTTTTTTTTTTTTTTTTTTTTTTTTTTTGGGGGGGGGGGGGGGGGGCATTATTCACCAAGCATCCCTAACTAGGCATTTCCTCAGAGTAAAAAGGGTTAATGGATACCTATAGTATAACGTAATCTCCTGACCGTAATGTCCAATGTAAGGTTTCTGTCACTATGCAAGCATTGCGATGTCATTGCTTTTATCACACATCAAATATATATATATATATATATATATATATATATATATATATATATATATATATATATATATATATATATATATATATATGAATACGTCTAATAAAATGTGTATCTTTCACTTATCACTGAAGGTAGTTAGCTAGACTAGCTGATATGGTAGGTTGGCAGGAATTGGAAGAAAGGAACAACCCTCCTTCTAAAAACCAATATTTTCTCTGATACTGTAGCCTTGTTTAAATTAAGCGTGGCGATGCCTGGTATATGCATTTTGTCTTCGTATCCTTTGCATTTTGCTCTCTCTCTCTCTCTCTCTCTCTCTCTCTCTCTCTCTCTCTCAAACGATATTAAGAAAGAATAACAAGTTTAGGAGGGCTTGAAAGAAAGTTCGAACGTAAAAATTGCATGTGACATGATACAGCTATTGTACCTGAAGTTGTATCTGTAAGCTTGAGATATGATACAGCTATTGCACATGAAGTTGTATCTGTAAGCTTGTGATATGATACAGCTATTGTACCTGAAGTTGTATCTGTAAGCTTGTGATATGATACAGCTATTGCACCTGAAGTTGTGTCTGTAAGCTTTAATTATGATTATTGTGTCCATCCATCAGTTGGTAGAGCGTCGGACTCTCAATTCAATAGTCGCGGATTGGATACCCGCCCAGGCCAGCTCGGGTTGGCTGCCTCGGCGTGTCCCTTGGAAAGACACTAAGCTTCCATTGCCTCGGCATGATATGGCCAATAATGGCCATTTAAAAAAAAAAAAACTACTTTACGTATTATTAGGTCGGTAGTACAGCGTGCGTGAACAACGTGCAATCTACATGATGCTGGTGGTGGCGTAAAACCAGTAAGCACGTGTTTAGGCAACGTAAAAAGCCGTGAAGTGACTATCAACTAATATAAACTCCTACATAAAAGAGAGAAACTGAGGCGTTATATTTCAGTTTCTTCGCCATGGTATGTAGTCTTTCAAAAATATGTGGGATCAAATTGAATCGCATTCAAAAGCATTTAACCAAGAAATAATCTCGAGCTGAAGGATGATATACTGAAGCAAAGCAAAGCAAAGTTATAAAAAAATTAAATTATTAATCTTGAAATTATTTCAATGAACAGATAATTTATTATAGTCAATAGTTTAAAATCCTTTGAGACATACCTCTCAATGGAATTGCTATTTTTCCTTAGCCTTGAAACTAATTCCAAACAGATCGCTACTGTGTGTAACATTTTCAACCCTCACTTCGATATACCTCAATAATGCTACCCTTATTGATTCATACGTTGCACTGAGAACTCTTCATGAGAGCAGCTGTATTTCGAGGCCATAGATTTGACAAACATACCCCTGGAACTCCGTACATAAAATGATTTTCGATTGTACTACGGTTGTTTACAAAGCTTTGAACGACAAACAATGACTGATTTTATTTATAGTTTAATCAATCATTCAGTTATTACAGACGCAGCTACGATCCATGTAGCATAGTAAACACACAGATTAAGTAAACTTCCGACTTCCGATTTCTGCATAATTTCCATGGAATGGCAATCATGTCACACTTATCCCAAATCCTATGCTATTTATTTTCCCCCCGATTTGCAAAATGTTAGAAAATATTATTTGTATTGCGCTGCCCCGTTAGAACGCAAACCAAAACAATATTAAACACAAGTCTATTTTGCGTGCCTTCCTATATCTTATAAACACAAACTTCCTTTTTTTTTTCTCCCAACTTCTCCAAGATACACATTTCTGTTCCCTGTAATTTTATAGTAGATCTATACCAATCTTGGTAAAATGATTTTTTATCAACAAGTGCAATTTAATATGTCCATTTTTGCATGTTAACCTTGATGCATTCCCTAATTTTATAAATGCGTCAAAACTGTTCTTTGTGATCATTCTTTAATTTATTTTTGAAAGATATGGTTTTGATAATACAACTGATTAGGTGAAATAACTTGAACGTGCATTGCGGTGTCCACAAAACACAGAAGTCTCCGCTTTATGGTTTTATTCAAAGTGTGTGTTTGTGTTCGTGTTTGTGTTTGTGATGAGGTGGGGTGGGGTGGGGTTAGAATCAAAGCATACCAACTGAAAGGTATCATATATTTTCATACCAGAGCTGCTACAAGTTTGAGTGCTAAGCTACTTACACGACTGTATGGTCTTCACTTATTTAAGGCCTGTCATAGCAAGTGTTTCAGCCTAATTAAAAGCTACTACTTAATATATTTTTGGTTAAACATCATAGTGCTATTTAGATCAATGATGACATTAGAAAAAATAATATTCAAGTTCTTTCCTCAACGCCAAAAAGTATATTTCAAAATATTGCAATCTCCATAAAATTTCGGCAAATTAAAACATAGCTACTCTCCCGTCGTAACTTAGAAAATAGCCGTCAACTAAGTATAATCTGTCCCCTCGGTATCTTAATGAAATACGAACCTCTTTCTTTCTAACAGGGCTACTGACCGAACAACATTTTTCAGCCTTATTGAATTCCTGACTAATTCAAAATTCTATTAAATCCAACTGACGGGAATAAAGGACTTAGGTATAAGACTATGAAATAGACAAGCTAGGACTTAGATATAAGACTATGAAATAGACAAGCTAGGACTTAGATATAAGACTATGAAATAGACAAGCTAGGACTTAGATATAAGACTGAAATAGACAAGCTAGGACTTAGATATAAGACTATGAAATAGACAGCAAGGATTTAGATATAAGACTATGAAATAGACAAGCTAGGACTTAGATATAAGACTATGAAATAGACAAGCAAGGATTTAGATATAAGACTATGAAATAGACAAGCTAGGACTTAGATATAAGACTATGAAATAGACAAGCTAGGACTTAGATATAAGACTATGAAATAGAGAAGCTAAATGTTATTGAAGGAACTGACAATTTCCTCAGCATGATCTTTACCATGTTATAGTCATTCTATATCATTATGTTAAGGCTGTCCAAAACTTATTTCTCTATTCATGAAGAAATGAATACAGTTCAGAACTAAAAACACAGCACAGCAAAGGATGTGAGAAGTAAATAATTGCAAGATGTACAAATATAGTAACAACATAAAAGTAACGTGGCATTGATTTAACAGAATCACATTCATTTACAACATATATATATATATATATATATATATATATATATATATATATATATAGAGAGAGAGAGAGAGAGAGAGAGAGAGAGAGAGATGAGTGAGAAAAAAATCCCAACTGTATATTGCTCCGTGTAAGTGCACTTACATATATCAACGCATGCAAATGCATATTCAAGCGCCTAAATATGCACAGACTAACGCATGCATTTACATGTTTGTTCGAATTTTGCATGTAATTCAAAGTAGCATGCATGTTTCTGCAAAGCATACATACCTTGTGTAAGAAAGTTGTCCCTAAGTCTATTAAAAACTGATTATGAATTCACGGATGTTTTGCCATGATCTCTCTGACAGTTTTGATCATATATTAGGTTTTCCCGGGCAATTATTTTCTTCTAAACATTTGTGGTCCATGTCGACTAAATGTAACAAGAATATGATTTGTTTATGACGTCCATTAACGACACCCTGGTCAGTTAACTCTGTCTGCACTGTTTGTAAAGGCATGAGTCTAAACTACTCTTGGGATATAACTGACCGTACGAAGATGTCTCCTGACTGATCAAAGGGCACTAGACACAAGTGTTTGGTCATTTTACATTTGTCAAGTTTATGAAAGCGTAAGAGTGACCATATCCTTTCGTAGCCGAAAAGTGGCATTTATGGAGGGGCTTTATGTATCAAGACTCTGTATCCCTATTCCCAACGTTACAAGCGACTTACAGAACACGAAATCGTCATGGTGGTACATCAGTCCATCGCAGGTTAACAACCTCCACCGTCCCCTCCCAAAGCTGGTAGCCATTTACAACTGCATTGGCAGGTGTAAGCAAACCAGGCCAACGGCGTTGTTTAACGGTACAATACGGATGACCTAAGTGGGTCTTGAATCCACAATCCCCCTATTCCATAAATTTATTTTTCCTATTTAATACAGACCGAAAAGAAAGAATGAAAAAAAAAATACTATTGTTGTCCGCTGTCGGACATAATAATCCGTATTAACTGGATACTATTAAGAAAATCGGTTGTAATAGTACAAAAATACAAAGTACCTTTCATTTATATGGTACTCTTTTGAAACTAATCATTACATATTTTTTTTTTCATTTTTGTTTTAATTATAATCTAATGTTTGCAATAGATGCACGAATTAAAAACTAAATTGTTAAGTTTAACAATTTAATTTCATTCATGGCAAAAAGTCCTCACTTTGGGACTATCCGTCTGCATATCCGCAACTATTAAAAACAATAACAATCAGTATGTATAATGCTGGTTATTTGGTGTGCACCAGATGGACACAACAAGACTTGGGTTTGATTGGGCTATGTCCACTTAAAAGTTCTTCAGCCTAAAAGGCAATTCTAAGCTCTAACATCATCAGGAAAATCCGCACCTGTTGTCATCATTTTAATATGGGTCACTGTGTAAATAAGATTTCGCTCCCGGGTATTTGAATACTAACCAGAGGAATCTAGTAAAAGTGAGTCATCATAGGAGTCACAGACCTTGCTATTATACTAAGCACACAAGATTTAACATTACTTAACTTTTTTAATGGGCACTACATAAACAGTTAAGTAGCTACTATATGCTTATTCCTGTACAACCACCGGTGATGTAACGAAAAGTCCTGTATGGTCATGTGAGTGACACGGATTTGGATTTGTGATTCACTTTGGATCCGTTATGGCAATAAGACACTTTTGCGTAAGATGTCACAATTTCCGGGCAAAACACATACAGTAGCGTTACTACACTGTGATACAGCCAGCACTGTTCTGACCCTGAATAATGAATATACATATATATATATATATATATATATATATATATATATATATATATATATATATATATATATATATATATAAATATATAATGCAAATATATACATACATACAAACTTAATCAAAATTGAATAGGAGCATACAGTTCTTAAACTCGATGTTTAAAATCCATCCAAGTTTGAGCTTTAATTTATTAATTTATTTTAGATCAAAACTGAACAGATAAATACTAGTATTTCCTTAAAATTGATGCGTAAACTTAATCCAAGATATAAATATTTTAAATTTACAATTTTACTTCCTGTTTATCATGAACAATTGGCCAAAAAAGACCCAGGAAAAAAAGAAAAATAGATGTGGGTTATAGATTTATTCACAAATTATAACAAATAAAGCAAGCTGCAATAAAGAAAATAAAGATGAGGGCAGGGGAAGTGGTCAAGTTTCAGCGCACCTGTTAAATAAAGTGCTGAAAGTGCCGTTAAAAACTAACCAACAACAATAACTGTTTCAAGCAAATAAACAGCCCACCATTTATATAAGATGATGATAACAGAGACAAATTATAAAGTCATTCTCCGAGTCTTTGCCTCCAGCAGCTAGATTAAAACAAACAGCTGAGGAATTGTTTTATTCATTGAGAAGACGTAGCGCCTACACACTACTTCGAGCTTTTCTCCCAAGCAGGTTAATTACCGTGCTATTGCCCAAGAAAGCGCTTTTGACAGAACGCGTATATTTGGCAAATTCATAGCAAAGGCAGTAAGGTAAACAGTAGATAATTGTAAACCTTTGTAGTTATAAATTTACCTGCATGGTTGACAAACAGGTAGCTCTTTCTACATAAGGCAATTACATTTCCCAATTTTAACAAGTCATGTTAAACAGCGCACAAATCATATTATAGGCACTGACAGAAATCCTGTTTTCGCTGTTTCTGTTGATGTATATTTTATACTAGTTCGTTGAGATGGACAAAAAGAAATTTCCGCTGTCATACACTCGACACAATAAGCAGTAAACTGTATCAGGTCTACCAATATGGTCACCTATACCTTCGTGTAGCATAAATGTACTACGTAACAAGATTGGCAGTTTTCTCAAAAGAGGTGCCGAGAAATCTAGTTATGAGCACAAGTCTGTACGACATTCAGTGGAGAAAGTGGCAAATCCAAAGCAAGTCTAATATATCGTATCTGACATCTATTTTCTACAGGTAATTTAGTAGTATGTGATATGTCAAAAGCAGAACGAAACAAAACGAACAGAAATTGGACACATATACCATTTTATGCATATTGGTTTTGGTATCAAACACTTTAATTTCAAACAAAAGTAAAAACTGGGGGTGCGTCGCATTTATGAGATAACTCTGGGTCATAAGAACACAAGAGATTTTCGACCATAATAACAATTCGCGGTCATGGATTTGATCCCAAAGCACGCGAGATCGTGAGCTAGTAACCGCCTATCCACAGAATACTTCCAACATAATTTATTTTATGGTAAGCTATGGTAAGCCTCGTGTGTGTGTGTGTGTGTTGGGATGTCCCAATACCCACCCCACCCAATTCTGTGGGCTAGGGCATGTAAAATAAACCCCTTGCATCCTCCAGCATCACTGTAAGTGGCGTAGAATGGAGGCAACCATTTTTCCCTGTGTCGTGTCCCGTCATAATGTGTCCGACTGAGGTGATCTTTGGCTTTCGTAATGAGCACAGTTTATATTTTGATGATTTTACCTATTTTTGCCTCTACCTTTCTTAATGCCCTGTTGGCACTATATAGCCAGGATTGTGCTGATGTGCCGTTAAACCCTGTACCTACATATATATTATCATCAAGCATGGGCATTTCATCGGATAAATACGGTATATATTATCATCAAGCATGGGCACTTCATCGGATAAATACAGTATCATCAAGCATGGGCATTTCATCGGATAAATACGGTATATATTATCATTAAGAATGGGCATTTCATCGGATAAATACAGTATCATCAAGCATGGGCACTTCATCGGATAAATATGGTATATATTATCATAAATACAGTATCATCAAGCATGGGTACTTCATCGGATAAATACGGTATATATTATCATAAATACAGTATCATCAAGCATGAGCACTTCATCGGATAAATACGGTATATATTATCATAAATACAGTATCATCAAGCATGGGCATTTCATCGGATAAATACAGTATATATTATCATCAAGCATGGGCATTTCATCGGATAAATACAGTATCATCAAGCATGGGCACTTCATCGGATAAATACAGTATCATCAAGCACGGGCACTTCATCGGATAAATACAGTATCATCAAGCATGGGCATTTCATCGGATAAATACAGTATATATTATCATCAAGCATGGGCATTTCATCGGATAAATACAGTATCATCAAGCATGGGCATTTCATCGGATAAATACAGTATCATCAAGCATGGGTACTTCATCGGATAAATACGGTATATATTATCATAAATACAGTATCATCAAGCATGGGCATTTCATCGGATAAATACGGTATATATTATCATAAATACAGTATCATCAAGCATGGGCATTTCATCGGATAAATACAGTATATATTATCATCAAGCATGGGCATTTCATCGGATAAATACAGTATAAAGTATTAATTCTTTCATACAAAGATAAATAGATACAATAAAAGTAACAATGGTGTTAATATCGATCGCGCACTTTTACTTTATTGTTTAAAACAAAGAATAAAAAACTTGGCTTTAAGCATGTGGTTTCCTTTGAAATTGTAGTTATTGCATGACTATTTAAGTCGAGATCGCAATAAGTTTGGGTATTCTTTATCTCTTTTTAACCTTCAAATAAATGCCCATGCTTCAACGACCATTATCCCTCGACCTTCAAACAAGCCATTTGAACAACAAAATGTTTCGAAACCTCACCCAGACCCTGTTTTTTTTTTTTTTTTTTTTTTTTTTTTTTTTTTTTTTTTTCATGACAACAAACAACTCTCGGATTCAATATGCACTTAACAGGTATACCGTTAGCTTTTGTGTCGCTGGAGTCACCTGTACCCGAAACGAATATAAAATGCCATTTAAATGTTTAGTATCGATTTCACTGATAGGTGAGTGTCGTTGTTAGATTATATGATTATATTCACATACATGAACAAGCCGCATATATGTATAGGCAGTGTATATATATATATATATATATATATATATATATATATATATATATATATATATATATATATATATATATAGACACAATTCTACAAATATCTAAATCGTAATAGTGTTTATTCTTAAAAGTGAGGACTCGTACAAAATACACAGAACTCTGACTTTCTTTTTTATTTGTTTGTTTTAGTAAACTGCCAAGTTGAATATAATATTAAGCTGTTTTCACTCGAACTTGCTCCTATACGTGAACACATTCTTTACAGTGTATACATCTCGTTTAGGTTTTTACTCGGGGACCGGACCTTGATCCATGGATCGCGGGTTGAATATCCGCCCTGGCCAGCCCAAAATGGCTGCCTCTGCGTGTCCTTTGGAAAGGCACTTCCAATTTCCATGGCATGATATACAGCCAATAACGTGCTCAGGGTGCCATTAAAAATCAATCAACTAAAATCGAAATGGGTAAGGAGGAAGTCTGTCTAATTTAAACACGACCCTGTGTTTTTAATGTACAATTGTCAATGTGTGGATTTTAAGCTTACTGTTAGTATAATCTTGTACTTCTTTAGAATAAAAATGTTTTATGTCGATATAAAGAATTTACTATGAAATTACAATGGCATTATTACAAACAGGTATTTACGTCTTATAGAAGCTAAACTTTAGCACAATGCAATAGTACTTACTATCGATAATGTGGTAAGTATTCGAATACATAACACCTAATTACGGCCTCAATACAATATAAAACACTACAGAAAAACCCATCCCCGCATATATCAAAGTCTACCCTGTTCAAACTTGCAGAAGAATGACGTTTTTGTATCAGACATTTATTGGCTATAGGACAGACCAGGATTTAGTACACACACGATATTTTGATTTTTTTTTACCTGACTTGTCGCATGTACTTAAAACTGTCAAACACGCATTGATCACTGCTGGGGAGAGAAGAGGGGAAAATGGTGTAAGGAAGGGTAGTAAAACTTGAACTGATTTTAAATATCCAAATAATAATAATAATAATAATAATAATAATAACAACAACATTAACAATAATCAGAAGAAGAAGAGGCAGAAAAAATAAAAAGAGGAACAAGAAAGTAGTTATTGGAAGAGAAGCGAGTCGGTGCGCCTTTCAGTCATAATCCTACTCAACTTCGTCATCTCTTACATATCCCACCTAACCTTTTTAGCACACAAACAGACAGACAGACACACGCTAAAGTAAAATGCAAGAATTCTATTTAACGAAGACATCAATATAAATATTTAATCATATTTTAAAAATCTGAAGTCTCTATCGGAATCAAGACTATATATATGGGCTATACCAGGAGTATCGATAGTACCTGTACACTGGGCTATACCAGGAGTATCGATAGTACCTGTACACTGACTCGTCCATGCACAGAAACACCTGCAGAATTACTTCCTTCTAAACCTACCATTAAATCTTGTCACATATGTATAGACTACAATCATGGTATAAGAAATGTGACAGTACAAGTATTGTAGATGTTTTACGGTATATGTATACGCCTTTATCCGATACATAGACGTCGGAACGGTTCATTTGCTTGGATACGGTGGGTTACATGCATGTATTGAATATCAAATTTGTTACTAACGTTAACGGGATAAGTACAGATAATGGGAGATATATAGATCTATATCTACAAAGAAGAAGTGGGTCTGAGTGTTAAGTTTATATACATGCTCATACATGACAAAGAAATGTCTGCATGGAGAATAAAGACCTGTATATATAGATCTCGATTCATGTAAAATACATCTTAGTCATGTATATGTAAACGACGGTAAGTAAATGAAGACAAACTACAACAGTGTGTCCCTGTCTGTATTGTCTCATTTCATGTGGGTGTACCTTTAATAACTTAATGCTACTCAAATTAAATAGAAGATCGATAAAACACACACACACACAATGCTACTCAAATTAAATGGAAGATCGATAACACACACACACACACACATACACACACGGGGGCCCCGGGTGGCCGAGTGGTCTAAGGCGCTCGCCTTTACCGATCAATGCCATCTCACCTCTGTCCGCGTGGGTTCGAGTCTTGGGCTCGGCCAATTTGGTTATGTGAGAAAGCTTGCCAGTATCTTCCCGTGGGTCGGTGGTTCTTCCCGGGATTTTCTCGGGTTCTTCTTCCAACAGATATACTGGACGTCATGTATAGAGCCTATCATGTGCTGAAAAATGGCGTTAAACCCATAAAACCAACCACACACACACACACACACACACACACAACAATTATAAAATAATAACTACAACAATATCAAATTAATTTTGACATTAATTACAAAATGGTGAAGATAAACATCGATGAACCTTGTTTAGTTTCACACATGTACAATAGTTTAAAACGTGAAATAGATGTATCATTTGGGTGGGTAATACAGAATTTCACATGTGAAAAAGAATTTCACATATTTGAAAAATGATTATCTTGTATCTATAAAAAAAAAATTATTTCACACATGTCAAATTAATTTTTAGAGATGTTCTTCACACCTGTGATAAAGAATTATACATATTTAAAAAAAATTATTTATTTTACACATGTATAACAGAATTTCACATTTGTGGAAAAGAAATTTTCATATTTGAAAAATAATTTTCTTATATGTATAAAAAAGAATTATTTCACATGTGAAATTAATTTGTACAGATCTTCCTTCTTGTAATACAGAATTATACATATTTTAAATAAATTATATATTTTACAGGTGTAAAAATGAATTTCACATTTGTGAAAAAGAATTTTTACATATAAGCCTTTATTTCACGCATGTAAAATTCTTTTCACATATGTAACAAAAAATTTCCACATGTGAAAATAGGAATTAATTTAGCCCCCCCCCCCCATTCCCTCCACTGTCATCTTCCACAGTCTGTCCGTAGGGGTCAAGACACTGTTCCCGCGGGCACATTTTAGGTTCAGGTAAATAACGCGTTGCATCACATCTCCTTAATTCGTAACCAGTCCTATTTGCTCAGCTGTATCTTAAACAGAATTATTTATGTTGAACAACCAGAGTTTGGAGATGGGCATTCAGGGGCCATAACTCTTCTCTCAGCCGTACAAAAGTGCACAATAACTGACTGAAATACAGTATTCCTTAGTAAAGTTAAACTGCCGAAAGCAAAGTTAAGAGGACGGACAATCTGGGGCCTTAACTTGTTCAAATGATAATATGGTAGAGTTGAAATTAAGCTCATTCAAGGTCTCATGCCATGTTTGGCTGAACAACTGTGACTCCCTAAAGACTGATCACGACAATGAAATGACTCAACTCCAAACAATCAGTTCATTGTATAGATGTATCTAATTCTCGAAGTGGAAGTGGAAGTTTCGAAGTGGAAGTGGACGTTTCGAAGTGGAGGTGGAAGTTTGTACAAAGTGAGGTACAGTAAGGGATTCAGGTAAATGGGGTGAAATCCGTTCAAAGGAGGTAAATGGCTGGGTTTGGTTTGGTGTTTTACTGGTTAGCAGAGAAACACAAGTAGGTTATTTAGTACTGATGCAACTGAAGTAATGTGCCTTGCCCAAGATTGTCAGTGTTCTTTGGTATCTTCAGCGATTGGCAATGGTGAATTACATGGGCGTTAAATGCCATTGTTCTATCCAGAATTCATCACTAAATGAAATGTTTAAACCAGAGCATTATTGTAACAAAATTACCACATCAGTCACTGTGACAATAATAATAATAATAATAATAATAATAATAATAATAATATAATAATAATGATGAGAGAGAGAGAGAGAGAAGGAGGATGCAGACCTCTCGTGATAATGTTTACATCAAGGTTCACAGCAAAAGTTACCCTATTTTTGTTAACAATTTCACATACACAACTCTTCCACTAGGTGCTGATATGATTTCAAAGCTAATGAGGACGTATTCTCATAAAAGTTGGTAAAATAAAGATAACATAGCTCGAACGAAATGAAAACTGTAAGCTCTCCATTTGATATCATGTGTCTGGATATTCTCATACACATGGCCTTACACATGATGATGATGATGATGATTATGGAAACTTTGAACTTTAAATAATATAATTCCTGTACTTTTTTGCCTTGATTTTTGAGTAATAATCGTAAAAAAATCATATTTTCATGACCCATTCTATACTGGAAATTGCCAATAAACCCTAATTATACCACTGTCGTCCTAACTTGTACACGAAACGTTTTCCTACTGAGAGCACATATACAAAACTGAAAAAGCGTGCATCATGCTTGAAACGTGTTCTAAAAATGATCTGTGTATCAAGTCATTCAACGCCGTTGCTGTTCAAAGGAACAGACAAAGAACAGGAGTCCCTCGATCTTGAGGTGGGGGGGGGGGAGGGGTGTTAACGTAATTTTTCAGCACACGATAGCTATACATGGCGGAAGAACCAGGGTAGACCCCAGAAAGACCCACCGACCCACGGAAAGTTAAGGGCAGGTTTTCTCAGATACATGCATTGGAGGAGGAGTAGTGATACGATTTTCAACATGACCGTTATGGCGGCCATATTGGACGTAGATCGGCACCATTTTCATTTAGGACCAACTAGACATCATACGAAGAATTTTAGTGAAATCCCCATGCTGATATGGCCAATTCAGGAGTAGCAGCGACAAGATTTTCAAGATGGCCATGTAGCGGCCATATTGGATATCCGAGCAGCACCATTTTCGTTTAGGACTGTCTATTCGGGTCTTTTTTCTGACGTTTATCTTTCCTTTTATTGACGCGGTAGAACGTCAGACTCGTAATCCAAGGGTCGCGGGTTTAATATCCGCCTAGGCAAGCCCAGATCGGTTGTCTCGGTGTGTCTATGGGAAAAGCACTTGGCATCCATTTCCTCAGCATGATGCAACTAAACTAACCAACCAACTGACTAACCAACCAACCGTATCACCTCTCGTACTTCTCTCAAAAAGTGTCAATTTCAATAGGTTACTGACGGAGATTTATTGCTCAACATAGTGTGTAATCGGGATAAGTTGAGCGTGAAATGATGTTTTTTTTCTCCGGATGACTAAAAATAATTTTTAAAAACTGAATTCCTTTTACTTCTTATCCGCTCATTTTATTGATTCCAAAAAAGGACCAGTTCGTAACTTTTAGAGAGCAACCAAATAATGCACGACACTTTCTGTTCGTTAGTGTGAAAATGCGGTTATTGCCTCTTCAATTTTATTCACGTTTTTAGTGTATGCAAACTGGGATGAGAAAAACATTATTCTGGATGTAAGATTTCAAGTTTCACATACACATACATATACACACACAGACAAACACATGTATATATCACCAGTCAAAAAACCGATTGAATTCTAATGTAATTCTTATTTTTTATTCGACGATCAAATGTATATTCAACTAAAATACATGTTACCCTAAAACGGGGAGTGATAAAAATAACGGGCATTTTCGAAAAACCCTGCTACTTGCAACTGACATTTTCAAAGAACCCTGCTACTTGCAAAGTGAATTTCAATTTTACATATATGCTGACTGTACAATTCATTAAAGTCGAACGTACTGACAGCTAAAAGTGATTTCCAGCAGGAAGTACTGTTTAACATTTTTTTTCAAGCTTTATTTCTCTGCCGTATTAGAACAGTTTCAGTTATCCTTTATAAAACGAGATGAGACTTATCCTAGGCAATACTTTAAAAGAACTTTCAGGGTACTTTACATGTGCTTAAAACAAAGAGAAAAAAAAAGCAATTCTCTAGCTCTTTCTGACATGTAAGAATTTCAACTTCAACAAGTCGACTTCTATGAAAGTCAAATCCTTGTCAATTCACCATTTACTCGTAAAACTACAGCCAAAATGTAAGCCCTAATATCTATTATCTATTCAAAACAAAGAAAAAAAGCTAATATTCTTTGCAGTGTATAGAAAAGCTACCTAACGTTGATAAGGTTGGTTGTTATGGGTTGAACGCCATTTGTCAGCACATGACACATGGCCGCCAGTATATTTGGATGGAGGTAGAACCCGAGAAAACCCCGGGAAGAATCAACGACCCACTGGAAGCTACTGGCAAGCTATCTCACATACCCACGTTGGCTGAGCCCGAGACTTTAACCAACGCAAACAGAGGTGAGATGTCCGTGTTCTATACAGGTGTCCCCGTTGATAAGGCAAACCGTGTGCACCATTAGCTACATTGAAATCAAGGGAGGTCACCCTGGGAGTGCTTTTAATTTGAGCACCATCTTGCATTCAAAACGTGTCCACATCCTATCCCCCCCCCCCCCCGCCCCTTCTAGCCCCATTCGCAACTTTGAGGTCAATCCTACGGATGATACCTTGAATGTATGCTGATATATGCGGTTCGGTCCACCTTGCTTATTTACAAAACAAGGATTGATTGAGAAATTGCGAATGCATCGAACTATTTTTCAGCTTTGACTTCTCAGACAATCATACGGTCAGTCCAATCGTAGAATGCGGTTTATTTTCTGCCAAGAAATTTCCGGCGGAAAAAACTAATGACTTTTCTGAACATTACTGCGCCGATGTACATCCGAGGCATATTCTTGTCTCGCAGAAAGAGCAGAGGTGGTCTGAATGTTCTAGCCCCTAACATCATTGGTATCATCCTAGCCTGATATCCTGCCGTCTAATGAAGCTCCGCGGAGCATCATGGGGGAACAGGGTACCATTCTAGGTATCGTCTTCATTCCGACAATTACATAGGTGTGAAATACACGATAGTTAAGAATAAGAAAAAGGCCCTCTCATTTATTCGTTATGACATTTCCACTTCTCCATGAATATGCATCCACACGCTTGTTTCCAATCGCAGTGTTATATGTTATTTTGGCCACTGCCTAAATAGGCTAGCGTACATGTACATATTGTTTATCGAAGCATACATTAAACGAGACAGAACACAACACAAGCGCAGTAAGAGGGGTATTTCAAATATGAGTTACTTTAACGTACTTCGAGATATGTACATACACACATACTACATTTATCTACATTTGATCCAATTCGTATTAACTGTAAAAAGTCTCTTTAATGCGCACTGAAAAGATAAGAGATTATGCCTTGCCTACACGGGCCAAGCGTTATGTAAAATATGCACACTGTAACGCTCCTGTACTTCGCAAAAGACCTACATGAGAAAGTATTCTCTCGCGTGACTCCACAAAACACTTCACGATACAATCTTACATTCTCCAACCGTTTTTTCAGTGTGATAGAAAACAATGCTGATAATGTTCTATATTTTCTAAAAATATTATTTCCTTTAATGCAGTTCACAATGGATGATATTTTCATGCGGAATAACACCTGCAAATGAATAAGGCAAAATTATTTCATACCTTTTAAGACTGCCGTTATCAGTTGCTACTAATTTATAATATTACAAAAATAAAGTTGTTTCGTTCATTTTGAAAAGTGTGTCTAGAAGAAAGCGGCACAATACAGGTAGGGTTTGTTTGGTGATTTACGGTATAGCAACACAAATACGTTATTAGTGCAGAGGCAATTGGAGTAAGGTGCATTGCCCAAAATCACACCACTTTTAATATATCCTAGCCCTACAGAAGACACCACTTTTGATATATCCTAGCCCTACAGAACACACCACTTTTGATATATCCTAGCCCTACAGAACAAGCCACTTTTGATATATCCTAGCCCTACAGAACACACCACTTTTGATATATCCTAGCCCTACAGAACACGCCACTTTTGATATATCCTAGCCCTAGAGCGCGAAGACTACCTGGAATAAAAATAACTTCTAACGTCCGACACTTTTCACATTATCTCCAATATAGCTATAACTTCTCATGCAGTGATTTGGGGAGGAAAGGAACGATTTTATCATTTTATAATTGAGACCAGTTCTCAGTGTATACCAAAAAGTGACAAAGACGAACATGAGATAACCTCGCTAAGATTCATGTTTCAAAATGAAATCAAAAGTAGGCGTTGTCACTATGTACATCGCGGATCAGGTTTTCATCTTTCTTTTTTTTTTTAAAATATTAATGTCTACCAGAGGATATCACCCTTAAAACGCTGGACACGCAAGCTAAGATTTACTACTTTTTTTTTTTTTTTTTTCTTCTTCTGGTTAATAGTTTTTGATTTTGGGATACTGAATTTTAGGCCACTTACCTAAATCCAAAAGTATGACTGTATTTTCTACTTGTATACAAAACATAAGATTAAAGTATTAATAATTATTGCCCTATTGAAACAAATATGAGCATAAAAACATAAAAAGCAATATAAAATGAATTAGGATTCCAAATATATCGGCTATCTTATTGGAAAAATCTCCACACTACCGTTAACTCCGGTAGTAAGCAAAGTATTCGAAAACCGATATCTGAACTCATTTTAGAGTTTTCGTAGGTATGTGTATGGATGCGTATTATTTGCCTTTCTCAACAGTACTAAAAGTTAACTGAATCTAATAACAATAAAGTATTCTTATTTATCTCTCTGCCACATTCCTTTATAAGGCAAAAGAAAACCCTTGAGAAAGAAAAAAGACTGCGGACTATTTATTACCTGGTTGTTTCTAATTAGATTTAAGTTGCGCCTCTAAATTTTCAAGTTTGAAATAATTCAACACTGTCGATTCCGATCAACGTTAAAAAATGCTGCGTGTGGCAAATATACATAATTAATGACGCTGTATTGATTACACTACTAAAAAAAAAAACAAGATTTTTTTAAAACAGTCGTCATGGCAGCCATATTGGAAGTACGGCTGGCACCATTTTCATTCAGGACCAGCTAGGTATCATACGAAGTCTATTGCTGAAAACCTAATGTTGATATAGCCATCCATTTGGAGAGAAGTCGAGATAACAATATTGTCAAGATATGACTTTCTATTCAGTAGTAGCAAAAACAAGATTTTCAATATGGCTGTTTTAGCGGCCTTACTGGACGTCAGGTCGGCACCACTTTCATTTAAGACCAACTAGACAGCATAAGAAGTTTTCTGGCGAAAACCCAACGTCAACATGACTTTCTGTTCAGGTAGAGTTGTAATAACAAGATTTTTAAGATGGCGACCATATTGGATGTCAGATTAGCATCATTTTTATTTCGAACCAGCTAGACATCATAAGTCTTTTAGAGAAAACTCCATGCTGTTACGACCATCCATTCAGGAGGTGTAGCGATAACAAAATTTTCAAGATGGCTGCCCTGGCGGCCATATTGGGCGTCAGATCGGCACCATTTTCATTTAAGACCAACTAGACACCATAAGAAGTTTGTTAGTGAAAACCCCATGTTGACATGACACTCCATTCAGGAGGAGTAGCGATAAAAATATTTTCATACTGGATGTGCGAGCAGCACCATTTTCACTTAGGACTGTAAACTTGCAGGGCAATCCTCACTATAGTTTAGGAGTAGCTATAACAAATTTGTGCTAACGGACGGACGGACGTCGCACGAGAGACGACCGACAACAGAACATCACATAAGCTCTTCTGGTCTATGACCAATGGAGTTAAAAAAAACCCAAAAAAACAACAACAAAAATAAAAATAAAATAAAAAGCTTGATAGCGTACATCAGCATGTAAAGCCACGATGGACATAGGTCGGTATGTCACTCGTGGCACAATGCACTTATCTATCCATCTTCTAAACGGAGAGAATTGAAATTTTTAACAAAATTTGATATTATTAATGACTAGCTAGTTGTTTATCACCTGACTGTTGATAACATGCTTACATGTAAGAAACAAATATCTGAACAGAGAAATTATGCAACTGGTTGCGACTCCAATCCAATTTATATGTATTTGTTTTGTTGTAGTTGGCTTCTGACTATAGCATATGAGTGAACTGTTTCTGCAGTAGGAGACTGTTTTACGTCAACGTGGCAAACACAAACGCTACGGTTAATTCATAATAATTTTTATTTTCATCAATCAAATTTTTGGCGGTGATTAAAAGAACACAGTATCATTCTTTTTAAATATTTTATTTTAATCAGTATTTATATCTCGTCCTGACGCTGAATATATTGCTATTCTCTAACACCTAACCTAGGCTGTACAACTTCTCCCAATAATTTTAATACTTTCTTCTCCTCCAGTGCGAGTATTTATTTCATTAATATTTAGGAAAATGTATGTAGCTATCGTTTCTGTTCTTTTTCTAAATGTTTTCCTAACATTATCTGAAAACTATATTAATTCATAGCAATACCAACCATATTAATTTTGCACCGTTTGAATTTGTTATCTTCTTCCGTTCGGATTGATTTTAATTTTTGAAATAATTTCTCCACGGATGCATAAAGTACAACATTTAATGTGTCTGTTTAAAGACAAAGTAATATGGGCCGTTAAACATTCCTGCATGACCCATTCCCACTAGAAATAAAAATACTCGTAGGGCTCCATACAAATACTGAATGTCTGTATGGCATTCAAATCTCTATGTAGCTATAAGAAATGTACTAAATATCAAAAAAAATTTTTTTACTAAATAGTCAGCCTTTTTGCAAAAAAATACACAAACCTCACAGGTTTAATTGAGAGGCTTCGCACGTGCTGGAATAATTCACCCCTAATACTATGCTGTCCAATTAGGAGCAATAAATGATAACCGATGGATTTTGGAACTCCAGCTTCTAAATTAGATCGGTAAGACTTGTTTAAACGACCAAACAATCTTCAGAACTCTGTGTGCTTGAAATGAAAAGACCTCATTTAAGGATGAGCATGACATATTTGCATTAATCCGTGTCACTTCTGCGTTAATGTACCTTTTTAATGAAACAGATGCACTTGACAAGTTAAAGGCAATAAAACCCATTCTGGATAGATGAATTCGGTCTCTCTCTCTCTCTCTCTCTCTCTCTCTCTCTCTCTCTCTCTCTCTCTCTCTCTCCTAAAGATGTAATTGCATGGCAAACTGCTATGCCCTGTAGTGTCGTAATTAGCGCCAGGACTTGTTACATCGATCTCGTGTTAGAAGAATCACTCTTCTAGTAAATACTTTGATAAATCTCTCTTCCATTACGCATGATTATTTGAAATATCCAATTTACTGCGCTAGACCAGTGAACACTGTTTTATTTATCTGAATCGTGTTGGAAAGCCAACATAAAGGCCGAGACTTCAATATCCAATCTCGCAGAGTTCACATCAATTGCTATGAAAAGAGTAGCTCGAAGTTTATTAAATTTATCACTCAACTTCAGCGTATAATTAATCAATATTTCAAAGTGATAGATCTCTCCAACCTTTTCCTAATAGCTTTGGCTGGCTGTGACAATAATTTCAATATCGAATTGGTGAGTGTTACATCTGCTTCAGTCATACTCACGCGCCGAACTATTTCCGCTAATTTTGAAAATCAATGGAGATAACAGTTGTAGAAAATGTCGACGCACCAGAAAAGAAGTACTAACATTAGACGGGTATTGTTCCCAGTTGTTTTATCTTGGGCTGTATTCCAGAAGACTGTTGTTGACACCGGTGCACGTTCTAGCGCCATTCTCAACTCTCGAACATTCAGAACATAATACATGGAACGCGCTCTCGCTAAGAACTCTACCTGCTTTTTTGTAGGTGTTAAACTTGCAACAAAAAATGGACGCACGCGAAAACATGGGAGGGATCCGTAAATGCCATTTTTTTTATTTATTAGATTTTTAAAAAAAGAAACCGAAAACAGTTACGTTTTATGCTAATGATTTTTTCAGACATCTGTTTCAATAATATTGTATGTACGACTGTATATATTGGACTTCTCGCAAAATTGTGGCAACTGAATGAAGCCGACAATCAACACGTTTTGGCACTGAATAGCATCAATACGAAGAGTGGCTAACTGTAAAAATTATATGCATGTATCTTTATTTACATATTTCTCGTTACCTACACAAGAAAGATAGATACAAATATACATATTTCTGTAAGTCATGAAGAGGATAATGCATCTCAGTCGAGAGACCGAGTAACAATTACTTCTAAGAAACTTTATGTTTACTCAAATTTTAATTTCTTAACAAATTGATGAAAAATATTTCTGAAAAGTTAAATTCTATCTATATACTGAAATAACTATAACATAAAAACAAATTGTTTCTTGAAAATATCCTGAGAGAGTTTGCTAGAAGATATACCGAGCTATATATAATCAAACGTGTGTGTACATGTTATCAGATGAAAGATTAATCTTTGTACAAACATATTTTAAGAAAATGTTTAAAAATCTAGATTTCGCAATGTTCTTTCCTTGTGATTGTGTATGCTTACCATTGTATAGTCTTTACAAAATGAATACTAGTATATGCTTATCAGGTGAAAAAAGTCATGAAGCTTAAAAGACAAAAATATTTAAAACCTCATTTTAGCCACCCTTCCTACCTATGCAATTGGAATAATATCTGAAAAATGACTGCTTTCTGGGTTAAAAATAATCGTGGTTTAATTATCTACATCACATAAGGTCCTGATGTACGATTTATCCGTGTTCATTTCGCAGTTCTCTCTCGATCGATAAATTATTAAGACACGTGTTTTGAGTTAACTACATTTACAAGTATTTGTATAATGCATTGTTTTCGATCTCATGCTAAACATGCTAAATATCCAGCTAAAACATATTCTGTATGCAGTAGCAGTTACTGTATCCCTTAGCAGTTACTGTAATGTTGTAGCAGTCGCTGTAATACCGTACCAGCTATTGTAATGCCTTACCAGTTACTGTAATGCCACTGTTTGGAGAAAACAAACTATCTTGTGTTTAATGGCAGATTACACAACATATTAAAGCTAAGGAGTATATTAGAAAAAGAAAAATAAACATCTCAAAGCCCACAAATTTACCCACCCACCCTCCGCGAAGGCTGATGGACAATACACGCGTCTGCAATCGTTTTTTAAAAAAAAAATTAAATTCTATCAACAACTATAGTAGAGTAGCCATAGCCACAATATGTTCTTATTTATGGTTTAAACGCGCGCGCGCACACACACACAAGGCTGTTATTCTTCAAATATCACGAACACACAATGAGCAATTAGGAGTCCGAGAGCTGAGTATGGTTAGGATCTAGTCTAAACTGTGTTGAAATGTAGACGTATTGCTGCAATACTTTATGTTCAGAAATAAACTTCTTGATTAACTTGAAATGGTTGAAGTGGTACAAGCTACAATCTGGTTAAAAATAAGATCTATTTTAATAAGTAGATCTGACAAGCACTGATACTGGTTCACATTGCGCCTACCTTTGACATTTCCGGTTCACTTATATTTACCTACCTATCAGATAAAACGTTGCATTTCGTGTTATAGAAAGTTATCATTAGAAGTTATATGTTCTGAATACAGTTTTTCACTTTTATAAATGTGAAAACTGTAATCTGAGGGGTCAATCGAAAGGTCAAGAGAACATGACCTCGTGTTGGTGTCGGTTAGATCTCCACTGGCAGAGATCTCGATTTTTAGCAGACTGTATAAGCGGTAACCTCACTGAACTATAGGTACAGAGTCGGCTGAAACGTGAATTTCTTCTAGAAAAGATTTACATGACCTTACGAAAATGACAAACAAAAATGCTAAACCATACTATCTGGTAGAAGGAGTAAGTAGGTCTTACAAACTTTGTACTTATTATGTACTTTTATATTGAATATAACAGTGTTCTTAACCTGTTGTAACAAAAGCCCAAGAAAGTTTTGTACGTGTCAAACAGATCAGGAATATTTCAAAAATGTACAATTAGCTTGCAAGTTTTGCATTATGTTTGGTTTGGTTTGGTTGTGTGGGGTTTAACGCCATTTTTCAGTATACGATAGGCTACATGGCGGCCACTATATTTTGTCTAGAAAGAACCCGGTAAGAACCACCGACCCACGGGAAGCTACTGGCAAGTTTTCTCACATACCTACATTGCCGAGACTCGAACTCACGCAGACAGAGGTGAGTGATCTGTAAAGGCGAGCGCCTTAGATCACTCGGCAACCCGGGGCACCTTGCATTATGTATAATTAGTTAGCGATCTTCATCTTCAAAAGGGACCAACTATTTATCTCGCTGTTTCCTGGAGGAGACCAATAAAAGAATATTCATATTAAAATATATACATTTTTTTTTTTTTTTTTTTTTTTTTACATTAGTATTAATTTTTCTATAAGGCAGCCTACGGACTGACTGAAAGAGTGACATTTAGTTTGCTGCAATTTATCACAAGATATATTCATCACCGACAAAGAAAATAGTATGCCATCAATGTGAGGACAAAAGGTTCGAGCAGCTGGTATAAAAGACGTTTGCTTCAAAGCTTTCAACGAACCAACGCTTCGAAAAAAAATCCATACAAGCTAATTTTAGTGAAATTGTGTCCCCGCCTACTGTGTTGCTGTCATCCAAGGCATACAATAATGAAATCTGGCAGTGACCCTTGTGACAGAGCTGTAATGGTACTAGGCTAACATTAACCAGTGACCTTGACCTTGAAGATAAAACCTTGACTGTTACACACGAGATGCCATCAAATATAGAACAATAACTCTGCCACGGTCAATCCAGAAGCATCAAACAACTATTCAATTATAAACCAGAAACAAAAGCAACCATGAAATATATAGTTGTAAACTGAAACTTGAACATAAGAATGCAAATGTAGAATGCAACAAGTCTTCAACTGACAATATACAAGCGTACCTAATTTAATTCCTTTACCATAAACAACTCGGACGTTATCGAGTGGGAGGGAAAATGCGACTGAAACATGGCACGTGGCCTTGATCTTGAAGATGGAGCCCCGATGTGGTTCATAATAAATATAGCGAGTTTCATCCATTAATCGGAAATGGCTCTAATATTATCGGATAAAAACATTTAAGGATAAAGAAAAACTTAAAATACTGATCCATTACACTGATCTAGAAACAGCATCCCCAATGTGGTATGCGACACGTCTGATAATGATGATGTTTAAGTATGCGTAGATTCATATCTTAAACTCAAACGGTTCTTAAATTATGGAGAGAAAAGAAAAATGTGATGGAGAACAGAATATTGACCCATGACCATGGCCTTGAAGATTCTACACCCAATGGAATACAGGAAACTATTTTTTCTCTAATGATAATACATAAGTATACAAACATTCATCCCCAAAGCTTAAAGGACTTTAAAGTTACAGAATGGAATGGACAGTTTGATGAAAAACTTTAAATATTGACCCTTTGACCTCGACCTTAAAGATGGGACCACCAATTAAGTACACAACACACATTCTAATGACAATACACAAAATATACCAAGTTTCATTCCTTAATCTCTAACAGCACCTGAGTTAATGTAAAGAGTAACGGAAAAATTAAAATATTAAGTAGTGACCTTTACCTTGAAGATGTGATCCCCAACGTGATAGGAACAAACCTTCTAATGATAATGCATAAGTATATTAATTCTCGTACCTTCGTTTCAAATAAGCTCCAACGTTATATAGCTGAATGGAAAGTTGATGGGAAACTTAAAATACTGAGCCGTAACTTTGACCTTGAAAATAAGACCCCCCCCCCAAATGTGGTATGCGACACAGCTTCTAATAGTGATGTATAGGTATATTAAGTTTCATCCCTTACCTTGGGTATTTCTACGAGTGGATTTGTGTAGGATTTACCGAGAAGTTACGAATGAAAAAAACAGTTCCATGCATCTGATGCATTTGCAACAGTTCGGTCAATTCTTGTTTCGTAAATAGCCGAGGTGTTCCGAATGCAGCTATCGGCATCATACCTCGAAGTTGCAAATGCGATCCTTTAAGTCTTCTCAAGCGGAAACAATTGAAACAAAGACCGTCAATCTCAACGACATGTCTTACTTAGTCTCAACACGTGTCTTACTCAGTCTCAACGACATGTCTTACTCAATCTCAACAACATGTCTTACTCAGTCTCAACGACATATCTTACTCAGTCTCAACGACGTCTTACTCGGTCTCTACTACACGTCTTACTCAATCTCAACATGTCTTACTCAGTCTCAACGACATGTCTTACTCAATCTCAACGACATGTCTTACTCAGTCTCAACGACTTAAACTATACAAAAACAACCAAATCAAACATGATTTCAGTGATGGCATACATTGCTGATACAACATTATGAGAACATAATATGAACCACCCTTTCGCTGATTTTGTCTTAAGATGTAGGGAGAGGTAATCTGAGGGACAACTGGATACACAATCGGATCAAGGCAGATGACAATTTTTCTATCTACACGTAACAACCAAGACATTTTGAAGAATTGACAAAGCTGTGCGTGCTTTCAGCCTATATTGTTAGCAATTAATTTGTTAATGACACCAACGTTAAACAAACTGCTTTCGATCAATGATGGTATTACAATTTCTAACATTTGAAGTCCATGTTGTTTCACTAAACGTAAAAATAAAACAGTACTTTCCAAAAATGATAAACAAAACGTCATGACCTAAGCGTGATATCTTGACATCTGGTATCTATAGTTGTATATATTATTCGAGATAGCACTCATCTAATTAAGGGAATCTCATATGAAATGTTCAACGGATAATAACCGTTGATACAAGCTCTTTCTCGGGGCTGTTAAAAGCTTTTCCTAGTGCTTCGCCAAATCGCTTCCTGGAGATGCGGTCGATAGACATTATTGGGACTGCCACGATAATCTTGGAACAAAATTACAATTTTTGCTCAACATAAAATTGTTTGCAATTCACGCGATTGAAGAGGACAGTTTTTTTCATTGTCAATGGATGTTGATTTACTGAATGTAAAGAATTTAAAGCTGGTATCGAGAAGGTATTGATTAATCAGAAAAGCTTAAGTAAACAATACAGATTTCAATAAGTCACGTGATCTTACAAAGCATCCTTTAAACCTTAGAAACTCGGCCTCCTAGTAACACAAGGTAGACAGGATTTTTCAGGCAAATCTTAAATATTCACAATACTAATAAATATGTGCTATAAATTAAATACATTCTTTTTCTTGGCTGTTGAATCTTCCTCGACTAAATTTGGACTCCATGAGGCTGTATTTATGTAACTGTCGTACATTTACAACACCGAAAACAGTGACATCTGAAGAGATATTCTTCTCCATATAATTGTGCTGACACATTCTATTCCAACTTGTCATGCAGAAGTTGTTACTAATTTGGAATAAAATGCATTTTTTAAGTTTTGTCTTATAACTGGTATGATCTAAATTCATATAAAAAGAAGCGAAACTTAAAATGGATTGGAAAGATCTGAAAAAGATAACGCTCTAGATCTTAAGATCGTTTACACCTGGATAACTTCTAACGTTTATACCTGGACAGCTTCTAACATTTACATCTGGACAACTTCTAACATTTACACCTGGGCAGCTTCTAACGTTTACACCTGGATAGCTTCTAACGTTTACACCTGGACAGCTTCTAACGTTTACATCTGGACAACTTTTAACGTTTACACCTGGACAGCTTTTAACGTTTACATCTGGACAGCTTCTAACGTTTACACCTGGACAGCTTTTAACACGTTTACACCTGAACAGCTTCTAACGTTTACAACTGGACAGCTTCTAACATTTACAACTGGACAGCTTCTAACGTTTACACCTAGACAGCTTCTAACGTTTACACCTGGACAGCTTTTAACGTTTACATCTGGACAGCTTCTAACGGTTACACTTGGACAGCTTCTAACGTTTACACCTGAACAACTTATAACGTTTACACCTGGACAGCTTCTAACGTTTACACCTGGACTGCTTCTAACGTTTACACCTGGACAGCTTCTAACGTTTACAACTGGACAGCTTCTAACATTCAACTGCATGGTGATGTAAATGCATAAAAAAAGACTCCAAGGAGAGGAAGTTTTCACATTTACATGACGACATGTTATCTAAAGATTTTGTTTTAGCATTCACTTGTTGGCTGAAAACTGATGTTCAACTCTCTCTCTCTCCCTCTCTCTCTCTCTCTCTCTCTCTCTCTCTCTCTCTCTCTCTCTCTCTCTCTCTCTCTCTCTCTCTCTCTCTCTCTCTCAAGATCACAATGCCTCTATCACAGCTGCTAATTTCCACGACTTATTCTCATCTTTAAACCTTGTAAGACGAACCTACATAGAAAGACAAGAAAATGCCTACCTGTAATAAAACCGGTACAAACATCTTTCAGAAATAAAAGTTGCCTTATATATACCTTCCTTTATTCAGCCAGTAAAATGAATGGTACTTGACAGGTAAATAAGGGACTGACCATTTAACTTGGGGCGTGGGGGACGGCCCTAGGATATTTTTTATAACATAAATGTCGCCATCCAACCCCACCCCCTCCCAAAAAAATTCTCTTGCTCTGATACATGCAAAAAAAGACCATTCTCTGTCCACCGTTTTACTTGAAAAAAAAAATATGTTGTAATAAAAGAAAAAATATCCTGATCGGTAGTAAAATCACCGCCACCTACCCCGAAAATCAAATGGACGATCTCTAACAACAGAAAACGACAATCCCTTTATTACGTGAATGTAATCATACATATTGGTCAAAATTGTGATGATAACAATGTTGAAGCTTGTAGATAATGATCGACAAACAAAAGAATGTATACAAGTACATTTCAGAGATATATATATATATATATATATATATATATATATATATATCTATATATATATATATATATATATATATATATATATAAAACCACAGTACCGTTATTGTTGCATTTACTTGAAGTTGTTTTGTTTGGCTGTGGAAACAAAACAACATTATATTTACATTGTTGTATCTTCATAAAACAACGGTGGCGAAATCGAATTTCTTGCCAAGGAATTTCATATTTTATTGTAAAGAGGTATGGGATTATAATTATTATGTAATACAGCATAATTTAAGGATTATCGAATAAAGCCGTGACGTTATGACAGAGAATATGCCCCCTCCCCCCCACCACTTCATTAAATGGTCCGTTATCAGAACGAGGATCGTATAACAGACTGAGTGAATTATCCCATTTCTGCGCCAGCTGTGAAGACTCTATCCAAAGAAAACTTTGATATGTTCATACATCGATCAAAACAAATTTTGTAAATTAAGCGTGTTGACTTCATATAAAGTTCTAGAAAACGAATCTCATAAAATTGTTGGGCAATACGTGTGAAACTGGAATGATGATAAAGGACCTCTCAAAAAGAAAATGGCAGGTCTCTGAGCAATGAATTTTCTTTCCAATGAAGGCGATCCAGTTACTGCTGACCGATCGATGATCGATTAATAACTCCTTCATTTGTATACATGATAACTTGCTAAAAACCAATGGTTTTGTTTCAAAAAGTCTTAAGTTCACAACGTTGAAAATGAAGCAGAACTGAATTTCAACCAAAACCAATCACATAAATCGTAATCGATTGATTTGTCATTTCACAGAAAGTAATCTACTGTCTACCAAATCGATTGATCAGAAAAGCACAACTGTGATCAGTCATAGAGGATGCTTCATTAAGTAACAGATGCACTGCAATATTTGTAAGGTCCACTAGACGATATACCTACTCTTCTCCATGTGAATCACGTGATTAAGTCCAGACTTATCGGAAATTCACAGAAACACCAAGATTCAACTAAGATATAAAGTCACAGCAAATCATACAGAATTACACACACACAGACGCACACACACACACACACACACACATATATATATATATATATATATATATATATATATATATATATATATATATATATATATGTTAATTTGTGAAAGAAAAATACAAGAAGCCCAGTGGTCCTGATGTAGCTCACCGTCTTATATAACACAATGGTTGACCATTTTACTAATCAAGTTGAGCTGCGGTGGCTCAGTGGTTAGCGTGCCGGACTCACGACCGAAAGGGTGCGGGTTAGAATCCTACCATCGTGTGCGGGTTCGAATCCTACCATCAGACCAGCCTGGGTCAGCTACCGTGGTGTCATTGGACAAGACACTTTACTCCAATTACCTCGACACTAAATAACCTACTTGTGTTGCTGTACCGTAAAACACCAAAACTAATCAGGCTTAAGTAGTATTGTTAGAACGCAACCCCATCAAAAATATTTCCCAAACTTTATATCATTTCAATTTTACCTATTTTACTATAGCCTGATTAAAATTCTTACCAAAGATAAACTGATTATCAATATGCATAGTGTCTAGCTCACAGCCGAATTCGGCAAAGATCTCGATGATATAAAGTTATTCAACAAGTTGGACTGAAAAACGATGAGACAAATAGCCTCTATATCCAGAGAGGTAGGAAGCTCAGTAAATCATATGCAAGATCGTCTCGTTAGTTTGTGCAGAAACCATCTACGACAATGAGAATACAAGCCTATTTACCAAACTGGAGGAAAAATTCCATCGAAATTTGGTTGCCAGAGTAGCAACAAGCTAAGCCAAACAGACACAAGATTAGATGGAAAATATGCGTAAGTCTTGTTTATAATCAAAATTCATCCAACATCTTGATGATATTTGACTATTTAACATGACTGATCAAAATCATATCAGAAACATAGTTGCTTGCGATTGACATGCTCAGAAAATCGGATAAAAGATCACGTCATTAATTTGCGTGGATCTCGCTCATAATCATACACAACCCAGATCTCGATGATACAAGCCTTTTCACCAAGTTGAATAAAAATACTATAAAAATAGTCCTAGAATGGTAATAAATCTCAGCCAATCAGACGCAAGATCACTTCATAAATATGCATAGCTCCCATCAAATATAAATTTCATCCGGCATTATGATGACAATAGCCTATTTACAAAGTTTAATCAAAATCATCTCATGAGTTGTTAGAAGATCACCTCATTAATATGCGTAGATCTCGCTCATGATAAACCGCATTTAATATTTTGATAATGTAACCAATTAACCAAGGTTGATAAAAAAATCTCATCAGAAACAGTCGATAAAATGTTAATAAGTTCAGTTAATCAGATGCAAGATCACCTCATTAATATGCTTGAATCTCGTTCATAAATTGTAATAATCTGAGATCTGATCAGAAATATGGCTTTCTGAGTAGTAGCAAGCTCGATCAATCAGATGCAAGATCATCTCGCTCGTTATCGAATTCGTTCAAGATAATGATGATACAAGCTCATATTCCAAGTTTGATCAAAAACGGATTACCTGGATCGTACTGCCCAGGATTTTTTAAAATTATTTTTTTTGTTTTTTTTTTTTGTTTTTTTTAAAGGAATTTCCACGGAGTTTTTACGGACTTCCAAAAATTTTCAGTAAGTATTTTGTCATATGGAAACGTAACCTATAATAAATTTTTGTTAACTAGCGGTGTTGTGTATAATTTGATGAACCAAATATGTTATCCAATTTTATTTATTTATTCATTATTTATGGACAATAAATAAATAGCACAAATTCCTAACTGAAAAAGTGATATATTTAAAGTTTTAAAGTTTTGTATTCCCTTAGAGACATTTGACGAGGTTTTGGCAAAATTCAAGGAGTTTTTCAACAAATTCAAAGACGTTTCAAGAACAAAATCAACATCTGTGAAATTCAAAGAGTTTTCAAGGCAATCCCTCACGTTTAATGATTTTGGTTGTGCGAACCATGGGATTATAAATATGGTACGAGCTCAACCAATCATATGGAAGATTACTTTATTAATATGTATGGTTCCCATTCATCATGAACTCATTGCATAATACTGATTATATAACGCTATGTTCCAAGTCTGATAAAATTTAGGTCAGAAATATGGCTTCCAAAGTGGCAACAATGTAAACAATTCAGATGTAAGATCGCCTCATTAATATCGGTGATCTCGCTTATTATCGAAGTAAGTCGCGATCTTGATGATATAAGCCCATTTTCTACACTGGGTCAAAACCAGATCAGAAATATGGTCTCCGGAGCGCTAACAAGCTCAGCCAATTATTACCTGTGAGATCACCTCATTAACATTCGTGGATCTCGCACGTTATCAAACTCAGATCTTCGTGTAAAAATGCCCATAATCAAAGTTTGATCAAAATATGAATATGAGTATAGACTCCCGAGTGATAACAGGGAACTGCTAATGTACGACGGACACAGGGCTACACACCATAGGTTTACTTGGCCTTCAAGTAAGGTGAGGTAAAATATAAAATACCTTTAAACAGAATTTGTGTAGAATTAAATTTCGCAACATTTTAGGCGCCCATTCAGACTACCCTACAGATTACTGCGACCTTAAATCGAAATCGACATAACCTACTTCCCAATCAAGCGCCCTCGAACACTCTTCACAGAACCAGAGGTTATCGTTGACTACCATCAACATAATTATGTGTATTAATGCCTACTTCCTGCAACTATCACTGCTAAGGACGGACACTGAACTCTTGACCTAGAAGGTGAAAAGGTCGTCTCTACTGACCCTAACGACCCTAGTAAACAAAGAATAAAATAAATAGTAGGGGAGTGGAGAGAAAGAAAGTTAATCATTTGATTTTACGGATTGCTGGTAACAGATAGCTGTTTAATGATGCTGACAGTTTGAAGAACTTAACATTAACGTCATTGTTAAGCATCGGATAACAAAATGGTGCGGGCTTACCCTTCGCCATTTCTTGTCTGTACTTGCGCTCCACGAACTGAAATAATAAAGATAATGTCTTCAATGAAACATAAAAATAAGTTTTGTAATCATGGCTGATGAATCTGTATTTCTTGTCTTAAACCTAAACCAATGTATAAATTCATCTTTGTACATAATTAGTGTTAAAATAAAACTTGAATGACGAAATTTCACCCATAACAAAAGACGAAATTTCAAGATATTACAGGTTGAAGTTCTCTCTCTCTCTCTCTCTCTCTCTCTCTCTCTCTCTCTCTCTCTCTCTCTCTCTCTCTCTCTCTCTCTCTCTCTCTCTCTCTCTCTCAACCTAAAATATGCTCCACAGCCTATCCTTATAAAACAAGTTCAGGGAGATTCCCCTGGATTAGGAAAACCCCAGGGCTATTCTGATGAGCCGAAGTCCAACTTGTCTATAACAAAGTAGCTCAAAAAAAAAAAAAAAAAAGGATCTTTTCAAAATTGTGGGGGCCAGTTTGAAAAATTGATTTTCTGAGTGAGTCTTAATGTTACACTAAAAATAAAAAAATAAAACAGTTAATGTTACACTAAAAAAAACCCAGAATATATGTATTTTATCTTGGCTCTTAAATTCACACGATTAGTATACCTAGGGACTCAGAGACCGGAGGGGGGCGGGGGGGGGGAAGGGGCTGGGATTTACAAAAATTTTCAATCCCCACCACGAAAAATCTAAATGGTCGATCCCTTAGAAAGAGGTAACTCTCAGCAAGAGCCCAAAAATGCCGTATTTGAACTGTCAGCTAGATAGCCATTGTAACAACGAATTTAGTTTAATGCTATCTGTTGAGCCGCGGTGACTCAGTCTTTGGCGTGTCGGACTCACGACCGAAAGGGTGCGGGTTCGAATCCTACCATCGGACCAGCCTGGGTCAGCTACCGCGGTATGTCCTTTCGCATTTTACCCCAATTGCCTCAGCACTAAATAACCTACTTGTGTTGCTGTGCCGTAAAGCGACAAACCAAACGAAACCATTAATACCATCTGTAATACTTTCATTGCAAATGCAAACTGACAATGACCAATCCCAAGGCAATCTTTGAGTTAATGGTGTACTGAAAGCAAAGACAACGTACCATATTCAGATATTTAATAGCTTTCTGAGGAAAGATTCCCCTGACGAATTGATTTTCAAGCTAACAACTAGCCAAGATAATGGAAGTAAAACAGCGGTAGTATTTCATCATTTACATGGAACAGTTTTGTTTCCATCGATCACAGCAGAGATAAGTTCGTCTAAAATGAAACTGACAACCGGGATCCAAAGAAGATTTTTCTAAAATGCACCATAACACGCCGATAGATCTTTGTTTTCATAACAACGAGCACTTAAAATGGAAATGTACCAGCAAGCTAACTGAAAGCATATTCGAGACAAATCATGTATTTGTAAAATACTGACTGGCAATTAAGTACGTATTAGCTTCATGAGAGCTGAAGTGTCGGAACAATACTATATCTTTCCTGTCAGAGACCTTTCTGATTTCTTTTACGAAGCAATAACCAAGTATCTTGTAATTGTCAGCTTGCTTACATAGATAACGTACAATTCAATTTTTTCTGTACAGGAAAACTCCATGTAGTAGACACTGTGGTTCTTATTTATATCTTAGTTGCCAATATTTCATTTCCTTTTCCGGTTTGAATATTTTGGAAAGTTGAAGAATAACGCGCACAAAATTCAAGCCCCGTAAAACAATGAATTATGAGCACGAAATTTTGTGCAGCCGGTAACTATGATTTTTACATGATCAGGCTGCTTTGAACTGGTTTGACATCATGCGCTTTTGCTACGTCAAATGTACTGAAACATTGGGATGTCACGTTCTGCTTGAGTAGGTATTTTTCGTAATTAAGATCTCCTTTGTAGTTATTTGGTATAGATGTTATGTATCTAGTAATTGTTAATAACAAAAATATCGATAATAGGCGGTTTGCTGTGTGCAAATGTTTGCCAGAGAACTTGGAAAAGAGTTTGAACCATCGGGCTTAAACTCTTTTCTCGTGCTCCGCATTTAAACCCAACAGACAGAGCATTATTCCCTATATTAGAATTAAGTAAAACTTAAAACAATTTTCAGGATTTTAATACATTGAGTCCTTCCCTTTCATTGACCACGAAATACTTATATGTCATATCCGATCTGGATGTTTTAAGCCTCGTTTTGAGATGTATGCTTCAAGAGTTTTAATACTGGGCCATGTGTGACATGAAACTTGAAAAGAAATGACTACATATCAAGCATTAACATCATCGACAATAATCTAAAATCTTTGTGTAAAATTCATATTTCTCACCTAATTAAACTTAAAAAGGGAGAAACAAAACTGAATCGTGTGCATAAAGGTAAGTCCAAAAAAGTGAAAGTATTTGCATCAAGATTCGAAAAATAATTCTGAAATTCGCAGAAAATATCAGAAATCTTACTGATCGTTCTATATCGGTTGTTTGACAGATTTAACCGCAATAGTTTGAACGATTGCAACAGTATATTTACGAAAGAACGTACAGCTGTAGTCTGTGTGGAACAAACTATCACATGCATGTAAAAGACATTGGACTATAACATACAAAATGTCGCATGAAGAGAGAAATAAAGCATCAAAATGCGAACTTTCCAGAGGCATTTGCCAAATCTATTCAATAGGTCTTGACTATATGGAGAGGACACAAAATATGATTTCCATTCCTTCAGTTACCTGACGCAATCAAGGAGCACTCCCACTTATGAAAGACCCATACCAGGGTGAATCTTGTCCGGAGAAAATGGTTCTTTTTACCGTAGATGTCAAAAGGTCATGTGCCATTTTTTATAATTACTCCATAGCTCTATTTTAAAACTAAATGGAAAAAGAGAACTTGTAAATATCCAAATGGACTTTACGATTCTTCTATCGACATTAAAAAGCGTTATCAACAACTTGTTTTTAATTTTTAAAAAAATGAAACTTCAACATATATTCACGCACACCTTAAATGCCATTAGGGAACCCTTTTTTCCGATTAAATAAAAAATTTACTATCTAGGTCCATTTTCCTGTTTCGTGTTTATATATATATATATATATATATATATATATATATATATATATATATATATATATATATATATGAAAGCTGCAATATCGTGAAATTTCTACTAGCACAGTTTGATACAACAAAATAAAATCAGTTGCTAGTATTTCTTCATACAAAACGTACCACCATTACAAAACCCACATATATTTTTCCATTAGGGAAATATCTATCAATCATTTATGGCTACGAACCTCGTACATTTTTATTTCAGCCACACCATTTACAAACCGATATGACACTCTATCACAATATTTCAAATGCTACCGTATATACTCGCGTGTAATCCACTTCCAAATGCAAACAACATAGACTCTGATCTGCCGTCACATAATGCGCCGGCACATCAGGGTCTATGTTGTTGTTCTACTGATTAGTCCTTACAAATTGCATAGACCCAAATCTGCCGCCGCATTATGCGACAACAGATCTGGGTCTCTGCAGTTTGTAGTTGGTACCGGATTATACGCGAGTATATATATACTAGGTTTAAAGTCGACTTTTTTTGTTACTACATATTTATCACCTGTATTTTCTCCAGATGAATGAAGTTAAGTCTGTTATCAAAATTCTCTCCAAATCAATGTGAATTTTTATGTCTATATTCCAACTTCAAGATATAAAGAGCGCATTTAGGTTACAAATTTATCACACTGAAGAACCTGAAGCACGAGACATCATATCTTATCGCTTGATTTAAACTCATTTCTAATTAAAATCTGAAACAGTTGGAACTGAGTTTCTGCAATTTTGCATTCTTCGTCGTTTTTCAAGATGGATAGAATAACAAAATTATCTGTTCCTAGTGTCGATGTACTTAATGAAAAACGCATGCAACAAACAAAATTTTGAACTGCGCGACGGAATATGCCCTATATTTCGCTCAACGATTCAGAAACAGTTATCGTCTGGGCATTTGGATGACCTTCACGATCTCGTTCCAATTTTCCTAGCTACCCAACACGGCGCGAAATGACGAGATGTTGAAAGATTATACCGATGCAGACGACACAGTTTACAAACTATTTATTAATTACATAATATAGGAGCTGTCTCGAGGATAAATAGTTGCAAGACGTCTGCGCTCTTGATTAAAATAGTTGGACCTGTCAAAATACTACTTACAATTTATAAGGGAGAACTGGGGTGGGAAGTCTAGCTTTGCCTTTAAATGGAGTGCAGCGGTGAAGCTGTGCCTTCAAAATTATGACCTCGAACAGGCATCGCCCCACCCGTGTATCGGTGAATATACTTCTCGATGTGTATATGTAACATACATTTTTATTATATTATAAAATATCCTTCCAAATAAAGAAAATAAACCATTATCCAAATTGGAAAAAGCAAATAAGATCTAGAAAAGATTAAAACAATAAACAAATGTCAGGCTGTCGGGACGTTTTAAAACAGGTCAAAAGTCAATGACAAAGCAAGAGAGGGTAAGAAGCTTAAAGATTCGTGGAGAGATTAATCATAATCTAAGTTTTGTAGTTGATGGGTTGGATTGGTTGGGTGATTGGTAGACTTGTTAGTGGAGGGCTGGATGATCATTTGTTCATTCCCATGACATATACGAAAGTATGCATTGTATATGCCCAACATACTTTTTCAGATTAATGTAACGCGATATAATAATTTAATCAAATTTATTACTGAATATGTATCGTCTATATTGAAGGAGTGGCATTTCTTATATCTAAAGGTGCTTACATTCAAATATAATTCCATATCACATTTCCAATTTATTGCCGACGTGACTGTGAGGTATAATATATAGGTACAGTAGGACAGGAAAGCAAAATAAAGGAAAAGGAAAGTGAGATTACCATTTTAAAAATTAAGTTTAATGATAACTGCCCGCTCTTTTATATATCTGTATGTCTAATTATCTTGCCTGTCCGTCCTTTTGTCAATCCGCCCGTCTATCATCTGTATATTTTTATTGACATGTCGTATTTCAATGGGCATTCTTGCCTTGTAATTTTCAATATTTTTCTATAATTGTCAGAATCAGAGATTGTACATTTTAAGTTTGTTTGTTATAACTCGTTAGATAAAATCATGTAAAATTTCCATAACATTTTCTGTACAATATAATGATGGTTGTCTATAATTCATAAACGACTCATGACGCGGTTGAGAAATCACACAGACAACGCAATTAATTAAGAATGAATGGAATTCTAACATCAGCGAAAAAAAACCCAGAAGCTTTTATTACCTTTCCGAAGTGACTTCTATGTGGAATTTAACTGGTTTTAGCATACGACTGATGGTGGGACATAAAAAAGAAAAATCACACGCGTGACGAATATCAATCTCTGGCTCATGCATAAATTAGAACGTATATAGGTTCCCGATAAATTTTAAAAAAAGCAACTCAGCGTACGAGACTGTGAAGATTAGGCCCGTTGTGCGGATGACATGTAACGTTGACTACTCTGCTCACGGGGAGATATTAACATATCCTTTACATCTGATAACAACGGTTTATTTTTGTTGGCAAAGAGTACGAGCATATCATTTATAAAAACTTTCTCTGGAGAAACACCACCATCACCACCAAATCGATTGGTAAACTCCTGCAGGTAAACAGATGTATCAGATACAAAGAATTTGATAAAAATAGAAGGTCCTTTTGCCGCAATGCCCTATTTTTTACTACCTGGAGTTCAAAAACATTCACTCCTAAACGGTGAAAAATTAACCAAAATATGTCAATGCTTATGCCAATACCAATTTACCATTTTTAAAACGAAAATATACTGCCCACCAAAATGTTATTTCTCAAATATTTGTAAGGATAGCTTTAAACGGATCGCTTTATTTCTCACATTATTTACAAGAAACTGCAAAGAACTTGTTCTGCATCTCTAAAGTGTTAGGTTCGATAACCGTTATTATTTGCCAAGGTTATTCCTAATCCTTTTAAAACCCAAACAAACATTTCAGTACCTGTAAGTCAGTTATTTTTCAACACGAAAATTTTCATTCTTACATACGTATCACTTGTTTGGGGGTCGACTGTGTTCATCGGAAGAAGCGAATTTCCTCAACAAGAAAGGAACATGCAGTTAGAGACGGATGCCTGTTAATTTTCGGCCAAACACAAACAGGCTGTTTTCTTCCATACAATACAAAATGCAGTTTAATGCTGCTGACGAGATCATGTACAGGTCTGTAAATGTAAATTGACATGAATGCATGTAAACAGTCTACTGAGAATTAATCTATTTACTTACTATTGTATCTACCTACCTACCTACCTACTTCCCTTCCTATGCACTTACCAAACAATCGAATATTCTATATATCTATCCTCAAGACACTAAAATGAAACGGTGGTTTTCATTTATCTCTAGCTGTCATGAAAACATGAAAGAAGTGCAAATTCCCACAAATCCACACCACGCGTTTAATGCGATTTTCACATCTCATGTATCGGCAACTATTTCTCATGTACATTAAGGTGTGGGTTCTAACTGTACTCTCGGATCAGCGAGGGTAAGCTACCGCGGTGTAGCCTTGGGCAAAGGACTACAGAAATCGAGTACTTATTTTTTTTTTTTTTTTTTTTTTGGGGGGGGTGGTGGGTGGGATGCCGGGATTTTTTTTTTTTCTTTTACCTCGAGATAAAAAATAAAAAAATTCAACTAATATAATGGATACAAGAGAGGGTTACGTTTTTTTTTTTTTTTTTTTTTTTTTTTTTTTTTACTATAAATAAATCAGAGCAAGAATATTGTTTTTAAACTATTTGAAAGCCTGAATATTTTTCTTAAAAAAAAATCCCAGCCTCCCCTGGAAAATGAAATGGTCGAACCCTTACTCAAATTGCCTTGGCACTAAATATCCTACTTGTCTTGCTGTGCCGTAAAAACACCAAACCAAAACCAAATTCCCTGAGCTTTATTTTCTTATCGGTCCAAGCAAGATTTTTCTTCTTTTGTCTACATATTGTCCGAGTAACACAGGTACACATGTTCAAATCCATTTAGTAACATGTGCGACCTTTCACTAGGCCGTATCATGTTCATTCATATAAAAACTACGGTGAAAATCAAAAGCTTGGCATTCTCTCTCTCTCTCTCTCTCTCTCTCTCTCTCTCTCTCTCTCTCTCTCTCTCTCTCTCACACACACACACACACACACACACATCATAAAACACTGAAGACTGAAAACAGAGGCAACCTTTCCAGGAATAACAAGAGAAAATGCCATGCATGCTTTAGTTCTTTTTTAGCACATATTTGTTAATATTTGTTTACTACCATCTACCATTGATAAATGACCAGATGTGTGCCCACGTTCAATGTAAGGTATGAGAAAAAAAGTCGTGCTCTTGGCACCTTTGCTTAAAAAAAAAAAAAATTACCTCTCCAATCCTACTGCAGAAGAAATACAAACGTTTGTCTGTCTGTACAATTATAAAACGGCTAGTAAACAAAAGTCCATGACAGGACGATTAGTGGACAAAGATCCATGATTGGACTATTAGTGGACAAAGGTCCATGATTAGACTATTAGTGGACAAAATTCCATGATTGGACTATTAGTGGACAAAGGTCCATGATAGGACTATTAGTGGACAAAGGTCCATGATAGGACTATTAGTGGACAAAGGTCCATGATAGGACTGCAAGGGGACAAAGATCCATGATTGGACTATTAGTGGACAAAGGTCCATGATTGGACTATTAGTGGACAAAGGTCCATGATAGGACGATTAGTGGACAAAGGTCCATGATAGGACTATTAGTGGACAAAAATCCATGATTGGACTATTAGTGGACAAAGATCCATGATTGGGCTATTAGTGGACAAAGGTCCATGATAGGACGATTAGTGGACAAAGGTCCATTATAGGACTATTAGTGGACAAAGGTCCATGATAGGACTATTAGTGGACAAAGGTCCATGATAGGACTGCAAGGGGACAAAAAGGGGTTTTGAAAAGAAGATTAACTTGTCAGTCGTACAGCGAAATTCCTCTCACTTGTAAACATAGACGAAATGAGATAGCAAGAGCGTAAAACGGGGTAGTCTTTTAGTGAATGCCTGATTATTAGCCTTGTGGCGATCTCTCTATCTCTCTCTGTTTATTCTGTTATCATCTTGACTAAAGGGTCCAACTGGGAAGTGTATTGCGTTATGCTTATTGACACTCGCCAAAAACATTTAAACCTTTCTTAAAAAATTTTACCATTCAATTATCATTCTCTCATTCTCCCTCTGACGTCTTACTTTTGGTATATTCTCTCTCTCTCTCTCTCTCTCTCTCTCTCTCTCTCTCTCTCTCTCTCTCTCTCTCTCTCTCTCTCTCTCTCTCGTGTGTAAACAGCACATTGTGGGACACAATTTAGTCCTCAACTCCATAAGCAATAGTCTGTATAAATGCCTCTCTTGTAGCACTTGTCTAATTAGAAACATTTGTAATAGAACCAATTGACTTTCCCAGAGTAATTAATACAGTTCTGTGAATCCTTCCCTCCACCCCCCACCCCACCTCCTGCGGGATGTAGAACAGGTCTGATGAGCCCTCCAGCATGTCGTAAGAGCCGACTAAATGGAGGCAACCAATTTGCACTGGGATAAATACTTTGATGAGGTTTTATCTTATATTTGACTTTTTCAAAGAGTGCGGTTTAGATAAAAAGTTGACTTTGAAGTTTAGGGATTTTACCCCTTTTGATCATCTTATCTTTATTTTGTATGCCTTGTCTGGGATACCTTAACTTACCTTACCTTGTTTGGGATACTGTTACAGGACTTGAAATTAGAGGTAGTCCGGTAGCCCGAGGCTAGTAAATTTCCTGTCGGACTAGTAGTTTTCATAATTTTACTAATCCGATGGCTTGTAAAGTTTCAGTTGTCAGCAGTCAGCGTTCATTTATGCTATCATACGTAATTTTTTAAAATCTGAATGATCAGACGATGTTCAAGTTCTCTCATAGCCAATAACGTTAATCCCCGAGTTTCATTTGCTCCCCTAGAGGATTAGAACAAAGGAAGATTTTACAAATCGTATTTCAAAACAAGACTATAAATTTGTCACGGTTTTGTTAGATTTATAAGGTAAAGTTGTGTGTCAAAGACTGTTAGTCCGAATTTCCTCCGACTTTTCCTACCCCATTTTTTTATATAGATATTTTAACATATATGTCTGTGGTGTGAGGTCAGAGCGTACTGTCTAATGAAAAGTTGGAATTCACAGAAACCAGGCAGTGTTGACATAAGTTGGCTGCAAAAGACAACACAAATGTTATACTAGCAATTTCTGAGAAGATAAATCATCTTCCTATCGATTTCATGCGGGTAGGGTTCGATGAAATGTGTTGAAAGTTCGCTAGGCCCAGAAGTAAGCGGCTACCCTATGCCGACACCGCGCAGTTTTGGCGAACACCAAATTTCCGATAGGCAATGAGCTTTTACATCACAGCCCAACATAAATGTCAGAATATCTAAAATGGGGTAGGAAAGATCAGAGGAACCTCGGACTAAAAGACTGTAAACCAGACTTATGATCTTCCCAAATCGGCACTGTAGTGTCATGGACATCAAACTCCCTATTATGATTAACCATTCCGTCTGTTTCTTTTTCTTTTTGAATGAGGTCTTTGTCTTTTTCTCATTTTAAGTTATTTGTTTTTTCCAGATGATGTGGCTCTAAAAAATATTTACTGATTTTTTTTTTTTTTTACAGTTAATTTCTGGAGAATCGGTCTTTTTTGTGAACTTGCAGTGAATATTTTAAAGCAACCTTGGTTTTCTAAAGCAAGATTTGTACTTCTGAATTATGAATGATGGTAATATTTAAGATATAAAAGTGTTGAAAGTCTAGATACGTGTATGACATTGTTTTGTGGGAAGGACTAGTGAAAATTCAGTAGGACTAGTAAATTTCTCAATCTACTGGTCCTTCTGGCTACAAGGAAAGTTTTGTTAAATTCACGGCCTGCGTAACTTACTCGGCACTATATAGGCAGGATTATGCGACGTACAAGTATACATACATACATACATACATACTTACATACATACATACATACATACATACATACTGTGTATTTTTTCTCTCATTCTTGTTGGGGGAAAAAAAAAACAACAATAAGTCCTGACCTGCTGTTTGATATTAACCTTGAGAACCATCATAGTGCATGTACTTACAGCCGCTAAACTGCACGTACTTGTCGTTGGAGAGACGGGCGCTATATACGAACAAGAGTTTAAAACCCGTTGAAGCCTACCAAAACAGTACTGTTGTTCACATGTAACTTTCAAACCATATCTTTTCGGCGCATATTTATGTACTGTCATTAGTATTTCATGCATAACTAAAATGACTAAAATTACAGAATCTTTTTCATCTCTTGGTTCTTATATTTCACATCGTTTCCAAATTATCTGTCTTTATATTATCTATTATCAATCTATCCATTCACAATCTTTGTGTGTGTTTTGTGTACATAGGATCCCAAGGGCAGGGGACACTGTGTCCCCTACCATCCAAATTTGGGGAACACACTAAAGGTTAGAGGGACAAGGGAACACAATAGTACATAAGGCACTAATAAAATGCGACAATCTTATTTGCTTTGACAGTTTTATCACCTTAACTTTGTGGTCTGTACTGTACTATCATATTTTCCTTGGACACTTACATTATTGCAATAAAAGTTTTATCGTGTGCTGAAGTAACTCATGAAATATTAACTTGTCTGAATATCTGGTTAACCTGAAATGAGCTGCACCATAGAATTTTCCGTTCCGGATGTTGCTCTCATTTAACTTTAGTGTACACGCATAATCTACTTGCATATATTATAAATACCTATGTTTTCTTAATAAATTTTCTTTCTATAATAACAAATCATTAACTAAATGATAAACTGTATATTTGCATAAATTTAGAGTCTTTTGTCAATATTTCAACCTCAAAATAAATTGAATATTCCTCGCCGTTGGGGTGACTTTAACCTTGGAAATACATTACACCAACATCCGTCAAACACTTTACATGGCAACTCGGCCGAATACTACAAACCTTAAAATGTTTTTTATTGCCATATACATTATTTTAAAATTATACATTCATTGGCATCTTATAGTTTCATCACCTTTCGCGACTTTGGCCATTGCGAGCTCCAACAGAGATATGGACGGACATCCACCAATGAAACGTTGCATGCGTATTTTTCGATTTTTTTTTTTTTCCTGACGAAAAAGCGCGCCCAAGGACAAAATTTGGGGGACATTGGACATAAAATTGCGGGAAACCCGCGAGCCCGCGCTCAATTTGCAACACTACATATATATATATATATATATATAGAGAGAGAGAGAGAGAGAGAGAGAGAGAGAGAGAGAGAGAGAGAGAGAGAGATTGATAACGGCGCAAATACAAGTTTCCTAACGTCTCTAGCTAAACAAGCTCTTCGTCATCACACACACACACACACACATATATATATATATATATATATATATATATATATATATATATATATATATATATATATATCCATTTGTCGATCTATTTACCTAACAAGCAATAACCATAGTTGTCCAACAATTCATCAAATCTTCCTTTGTGCATATTTTAAATTGTTAACTATCTGATTTTATCCATATATACATATATAAATACATCAAATACGCATGAATCCGTATATATATATATATATATATATATATATATATATATATATATAATACGCATATATGCATACATACAATGTAGACACAAAAGTACATACGTACTCTAAGTTCAATAGTTTGGCCATATACATACATACATATATAAAAACGGCATACATGCATACATACAGTGCATACACAAAAGTATATACGCAAAATTTCAATACGATCAATATATACTGTTATTAGAGTCTGTATTATGCCACAGCACGTATTCTGTAAAACGGTAAACAAATATGATTCGATAATAACGGATCTGGGATTAGATCGGGCGAATTTGTTCCACAATCAAAAGATTTACCGTTACATTGTTAATTTTATCTACAGACGGTATTCAGTACGAGACTTGTGCATTCTCTGTATTACAAGTACCCAAGTAAACTAATGTGACATAGCAAGCTGGTTAATGTTCAAGTCATTTGTTGTTTGTTTGTTTTGTAAATCAGAGATTTCATACATGGTAGAAAAAACTTCAAGCACGCCGTGTGCATGAATTTAATCAGCTCTTGTTTATATATCAAGGAATCCAATAATATTGACAAATGTGTAACTATCTCAGAAATTAGAAAAAAAACCGAGACGCAATATTTGTGTTTTTCGTTTTATTCCAGATTAAAATAAAAAGTGTTAAAAGTATCAATGAATTAATGATGATAGCAAATATCATCACCAATTGCCTACAAAAGTATATACCCCCAACCCCCCCAAGAACTGCGATAAGTTTAAATAGAAGGTGGATAAATAATATCCTGTTTTTTGTTGGGTTTTTTTTTTTTGGGGGGGGGGTTGGGGTTGGGGTTGGTCGATAATAACAGTGACTAATACTCCCAGCCATGCCCGCCGAGAGGGGGGGGGGGGGGAGGCAGTGAATGGGCAATTGCCCGGGGGCCCGGCGATTTCAAGGGGCCCGCCGTCAACTCAGTTACAAAAATTTAATTAATCTTCGCAGTAAATATAAATATTTGTTCCTTTCAAGAGTTTAAGTTATAGCAGATTACTACAGGTTTTATATGCAAAACTGTACACAGGTTTTTATACATAAAAAATTAAACTAGTTTTGGGGCTCATGACTGCTCTGTCCGAGGGACCCGTACTTCTGCAGTCGGGCCTGCTCCCAGCTATACTTTCCAAGATTTTTCAGGTTCAATGGTCATTGTAATTTGTGATACAACTTGTCAACCCAATACATAAAATTGCTCGTACATTATTTTGTTTACAAAAGGCAATGTGCACTAAGTATCACTGGATCCATTTTAATATTATACACTGTATGCACTTACCAATTCAAGCATTCGAAGAAGCTGGGAAGGGGTTTCTACACAACACTGCTCTCCTTCTGTGCTATGTTTTCTCACGAATGCATCCAGCATCATATCTTCTTCTAAACTGGGTCCTAATCGAATCTGATCACAAGGCAGACATAATTCCTCACGTTTTAGTATTTTGTTGATTTGTTCTCCTACTTTCGGTTTATGTGTGTGGTGTTCTAAATCGTGGCTTAAATTTCCATACAGAACTGCGACAACCACTATGAAAATTAAATTTCCAACGACTACTACCACTGTCAATCCGAATAAATAGCGTTTTATCTGTCTCAAATCCGCAGGTGATACTGAGTTTGTGTTCGGCATACCATTGTTTAAAAGATTCTTTGAACAATCCTTCTCTTGATCGGTCATTTTTGATAAAACTGTCTGTAATCTATTCCTTCCGAAACACCTCCGAAGAAATTTTTCACTAGCGTAACGATCCTACACTGTGTAAACACGCTGCATCTGCAACAAACGGGAACAGCTTCAACAAATCACGACCGTTTTGTTTAGTGGATATTTAACACAAGACAAAAAAACCGCACAATGGAATGAATGAAACTTCCACACCAAGACCTATCCTACACTGTTTACTGAAAAAGCTCATATGAAACAAGTCCAAACATTTGATGTACGGCCCGCACAAAACGGGGTATTACAGAGTACACATTTACACAACTGCCTGCTCGTTTTATCTGCCAATACACTAAGCGGCAATGTGTTCTGTGTCAGCGTTGTTGGTATTAATTGATCACATGACCAGCCGGTGCGCCAATCGATCGTCGCGATATATGCAGTATAAAAATACAGCAAAGATTCAAATTAATGTTCTTCGTCGTGAATGATAGCGGTATCGGAAAGATTTTGACTCTTGTTAAAATAAAGTAAATACTCGTCATTTACTTCAAACAAAAGCAGGTTGCACATAAAGTGCACTATGAAGTTGACACTCAATATAATAATCGGAAACCTCTATGGACCATGAGTAATTCTCTCTCTCTCTCTCTCTCTCTCTCTCTCTCTCTCTCTCTCTCTCTCTCTCTCTCACACACACACACACACACACACACACACACACACACACACACATGTAATCCCTGCGAATTTATATCAGTGAAATAGATTTTGTTGTTATCATCATCGATATCTTCACCATCATCATTAACTTTTCTTTATTATTATACTTCTTTGACGACGACGAAATGATGATGATGGTTATTATTATTATTATTATTATTATTATTATTACTATTATTATTATTTTATTCGTTTCAAATTCATGGTGTAACTATAACAGGGATTTAGAATTAAAATATGTCAGTAAAGGATATAAGTGCCTAAATTTCAAACACTTCCAGATATATCTTAGATTTGTCATAGCATTATCATGTTTACAAACTTTAATAAAACAGTTGAAATCCTTGAAAATATTCTGTGAGTGTTACTTATTTTATCTACATTGAATCGACAGATAACAGTAATGCCTGGTGTCACGCGTGTGAACACAGTTGTATCTTATCCATGATAAAACGTAATTTCATATATCCTGTGATATTTTCTCACCATTTATATTTTATCGACAGTATTATGCGCTGATAAAAATTTCCTTTATTGCCGCAATAAACTGACCGGCATTAAATCTTAACTCTGACTCACCCTTCCTACAGTAATACACCTGTAGATGGCACAAAAGCTTCAAACAGATCATTTATGTTAATTGACATATTTTTGACGCTCTCTATACTTCGCATTTCTCTAGACATGCCAGTTTCAAATGCCGTTCCTCTTTCTAATTTTTATAGATACTCTGATGAAAAGAATCCTATGTGTCTATCATAATAGTTATGTAAAATTCAAATCTAACACACTTTAAAGGAAAGAAAGAAGTGAAATATCTGAAATTACATTATTTATGAGGGAAAACACTGCCCGTAATTTATATCGAATTTTTACATAGAATTAAATGCAAATTAAAATAAATGTAAAAATTAGTCTCTAAATTAAGTATTCACAAGATTAAAGATTATCTGAATAATAATGACTGGTTTTTCATATGGCGTCATGTAAGTGGAAGACAACTGAGCAATGAAAGTCATCAGATGAATAAATTAGCAAGATTGCCTCTTCAGGGGCACACCGGTTTAAATATTGTGTAATTTGATATTCCATCCAAATATTTTGCCTCTTAAATTACAAATCTATCCTGGCTCTATCTTTACTGTAAGGTGTATATATGACATATTTATAATCATTGTTTATATATTTTGTTTTCTTTTTGGGGATATGATAGGCTAGCTTTGCTAAAGGTACAGAGGTCACTTTTGAAGTCGCTAACAACTGCTGCTACTACATTATCATCTTCATCATCATCGCTACTAGTTGAAGCAGCAGGAAACATGAACTAATTAATTATATATGTTTTTATATCCTGATTATAAAAAAATATAGTGTATCGCATACTTATTATCTTTGCTTACAGCTGTACGTTATCTTTTAGTTGCTTCTGCGGCCTCGATTACTCTACCTTATCATTAGAACATTGTCTATGTAAAGTTACATACAACTATAATAAGCCGAAACATATATATTGCGTATGATGAACCAATATTGGCGACAAATATTAGCTCTGGGACTAAAATTCTAGTTTGAGATTAGCTCTAGTCAAAATAAGAACGTATTGATCACACTGCGATTGAGTAACTTCAACGGTAAATGAGCAGTTCTGAAAAAAAACTCTTCGACGCTTTACAATAACAGATAAGCTAACAACTGGCGCGTGCAAGTATGTAAGTAAAAGTCATTTTGTCAAGAGGTAATGGGTTGGTCAAACTAAATTAGTCCAAACACGTAACTATTCTTTTCATGTTACGCTGAACCACTTTATGTGGAGTACAGTAGTATATACTCTCATATAATAACCTATGAATATACATATAATAACCTATGAATATACATATAATAACCTATGAATATACATATAATAACCTATGAATTTACATACCCTTTTTATATGCAGTATATACAATACCCGCTTCAGTTAAATAGACGTCTGTTATGCGTCCATTGCACTTCAGATGGAAAGAAATAAAGAAGAAAAGAAAAAAAAAGAGTTGGTTTGGTTTGGTGTTTTACAGCATAGCAATTCAAGTAAATTATTTATTGCCAAGGCAGTTGGAGTATGTGTATTGCCCAAGGATGCACGATGGTAGACGACCCAGGCTAATCCGATGATAGGATTCGAACCCGTGCCCTTTCGATCACGAATCACGAGTCCAGCACGCTTACCACTGATTCCCAGCAACATCTGCCTCCATTAGTCGTCGGTTACGACATGCACGAGGGCGCATCGGGCCTGTTCTATATCCCAGAGCCCACGGGAATTAATGAATGAATGAATTAATTAACGAAGTAATAAATGGTAGCAGAAGAAAAGAAATACAGCCTCAGCTCACCATCGTATGATAAGGGTGGAAACGCGAGACGATCATTCATTTTATGGCCATTCCATGTGGGGGGGGGGGGAGACAAAAATAATCTTAGAAAATTGTATAATTTAGTCGGATTATTGTACTCGCCACGCAGGGACAGTCACAACCATTTTTTTTTTTTTTTTTTTTTATGATGTCGTGTTTTCCAGTATGTAATCAGGAAATATAAAGGTCTAAATTTGTAAAAATGTATAATTTTTATACTCTATTTATTTATCAGAAAGATGCGAAAAAGAAATTATATTTTAACGTATACTGTCCTAGGAGAGTAAATCTTACATAATCATTCTCCGAAATTTAGAAGGAATGAATGAACGAATTGACGAATGGTAGCAGAAGGAAAGAAATACAACCTGAGCTCACCATCGTCTGAAAAGGGTTGAAACGAGAGACAATCATTCATGTTATGACCATTCCATATAAAAATAAATTCACAGAAAATTTTATAATTTAGTCGGATTATTGTACTCGGCACTGAGGGACAGTCACATTCACAAACTTTTACTTTTTTATGTTTTTCAGCATGTAATCAGGAGATATAAAGGTCAAAATTTGTGAAAATGGTTCATTGTTATACTTTATTTATTTATCAGAAGGACGCGAAATAGAAATTATTTGTTAAGATATACTGTCCTAGAAGAGTAAACCTTACATGATCATTCTCTCAAATCTTGAAGGTTATCGCCATAACCGTAAACACGAGGTCCTCAAGTGTAATTCGTGTTGTACGTGTATCTCATGCCTGTACTCTGGACGCGTGCATAAGGCAACAAGTCCTTTGACCGAAATATTGACGAGGTCATGAAGTAGGGAATACCTTTTTTTTACCCTTATTCTTAAAAGTCAAGCGTTGTATGAATTCTAACCAACAAACTATATGCCTAAAACGTCGGAATATTTACCACATGAAACAATAAAACTTGGGTAAAATTCCTTCTTTTCCAGTATATGCAGAACTCTCCGGGAATAGTAGGTTTCTTTTCCCCTAATTTGAGTATAAATATAAATCACACAGGGTTAAATAACACATGCAATAACTACGAGGTGCAAAAAACGGAAAACAACATTTCTGGTATATTTGATTTAACCGTGTTAAATAACTTATATATTTTGTCATGGACGACGAGTTATATTCCTTGTCTCCTCATTGTGTGCATAATCGAAAAGCAATTTTCACAAGCATGATTGTTCCAAATTTATTGAGACAATTGTGTTCTCAAAAGCTTCTTGCACGTTAAAGCACAATAGTTATACAAGTAATGCGTGGCCAGTAAGTAACTGAGAAGATTTAAAGAAAACAGAAATTTGCTTAATCTGCCACGAAATTCGTGATACTAAAATTGTACGAATTACAGCAATGTATTTTAGACGATTTGTTGGAAGTACTTGCTTGTGTGGAATAACGTCTATGATACACAAAGCACCTCTTAGATTGAATATTAATTGAAAATGTTATTACTGGAAGTGACGCGCTTATGAATTTCATATTCTTATGTTCGTATGCTTATCTCAGGAAATGTGGCCTCAATATTTATAATATGAGTGTGAACTATATTGTTGAATCAACGAATGAAGTGGTGGGGACACCGACAAGGACACAGAAAATGTTATTTTCATATGGTTATATACAAAGAATATCATTATATATCAGTCTTTGATATACCGTTATATACTCGTTAATAAGTTGAGTCCAACTGCAAACAACATAGACCCTGATCCGGGTCTGTGTTGTTTGTTCTACTGATTACTCCTAACAAACTGCATAGATCCAGATCTGCTGGCGCATTATGCGGCGCAGATCTGGGTCTGTGCAGTTGCAGTTGGGCTGGATTTATAAGTGAATATATACGGTATTTATATTACAAAAGTAGACTTTATTCTCAGTCATCTGCACAAGAAAAAGAAAAAATGAAAATGTAATGTATTCACCTCAGTGTAATTCATCTCTGTCTGAAGACATTTAATCTTATTTTATTGTATGAATTTATCTTCTGCGCACTAATGTAATTCCTCCGCATTATGTGTTATTATAATCAAATATTTTCATATTAGCATCATAATAAAATATTTTAATATTAGCATCATTATCAAATATTTTAATATTAGCATCATAATAAAATATTTTAATATTAGCATTATAATCAAATATTTTAATATTAGCATCATTATCAAATATTTTAATATTAGCTTCATAATAAAATATTTTAATGTTAGCATCATTATCAAATATTTTAATATAACTTTAAAATAAAATAATTTAATATTAGCATCATTATCAAATATTTTAATATTGGCATCATTATCAAATATTTTAATATTAGCATCATTATTAAATATTTTAATATTAGCATCATAATAAAATATTTTAATATTAGCATCATTATCAAATATTTTAATATTAGCATCATAATAAAATATTTTAATATTAGCATCATTATCAAATATTTTAATATTAGCATCATAATAAAATATTTTAACATTAGCATCATAATAAAATATTTTAATATTAGCATCATAATAAAATATTTTAATATTAGCATCATAATAAAATATTTTAATATTAGCATCATAATAAAATATTTTAATATTAGCATCATTATCAAATATTTTAATATTAGCATCATAATCAAATATTTTAATATTAGCATCATAATCAAATATTTTAATATTAGCATCATAATCAAATATTTTAATATTAGCATCATAATCAAATATTTTAATATTAGCATTATAATCAAGTATTTAATATTAGCATTATAATCAAGTATTTAATATTAGCATCATAGTCCAATATTTTAATATTAGCATCATAATCAAATATTTTAATATTAGCATCAGCGCTGATGAATAATCAGTCGATTGATTACTTTATTTTTAGCTATTTAATTAAATTATTTTCATTTTTAAATTCATGTGCAGTAATGCTCTCTTTTATTAGTATGGATAGTTGCAGGGTAAAATAGGCTTCATAACTGCTACATTACGTGTAATCAAATCAGCTTTTCCGAGGAAGATAACTTTATAGGTTAAATTCTTCAATATTGGCATTTTGAGACCGTAAAGTTAAATTCCTTCCCTCATTTCACTCCTGCTAAGCACTACCAACCTTGTCTTCAGCTAAAGTTTACAATTTGTATTACTCGATAGCTTGGGGATCGATGCGCAACATGATGTACCATTGACTTTTTGAAACAATTTTCCTATCCATCCGTATCTGTTAGCCCGGTCATGATTCCCAACGATTGGAATCACAAACAGAGAATGAAGTTTCTGCCAATGTTCACAGATGGGTCCATTTCAGCTGGCGTATTGATTGGCAGATACAGAAGTATCATTTCTCTTTGCGTGTCGTACATGTCCATTGATTTGACTACACTTGTCATATCCTTGTTTTCATAATTTTGTTTTTAAAACTAAACCCACCGATAAACGGTGAATGTCTCACAATATCAAACATCACGAGGTATCTTCGCACATCAGTTTTTCAATAAATAAACAAAGAAATAAAGGGAAAGAAAGAAAGATAAACGAATCAATAAATATACAGTGACACAACTTCTTACTACTAAAAAAGAGTCTGATTGAATTCAATGTGTTTGTTTTTAAAAGTTTATTGGTCAGTTTAAAGTTTAATTCAATAATTCCTATAATAACTAAATTACACCATGGAAGACATGGGGACTATTTAAATCTAAAATAAAAGCATTTTTTTAAAAAAATTCTGGCATTTGTAAAATGTGTAAAAGATTGATATTATGATATTTTTGTAAATACTTGATGTAAAATTGTTAAAATAAGGTGAAATGGAAAAATTTTGTGCCCTTAGTAATGGTCTTCGTTGTCAATCAAAATCTGACCCAGAAAATCCAATTTCAATCTTGTCCACCCCAATTCAGATTTATTCACCTCATGATCATGTTTGTCTTATACCTTAATGGATCGTCGGGAGAACCGCCTGTAGAAGAAAAGGTGGCGGCCACAAGGTCAGATATTAGATTAATGGGCAGTCGTGGCTGCCTAAGAAAGAATTATTTTTCTCCGCGCAGGAATTCAAGCTGCGATCAATAACGGTCATACATAAAGGACAGGCAGATAAGAGTAATTGTGTGTGTTATCAGGAAATGCGATGTAGCGAACCCTGCCCCAGAGTTAATACTCTGGAACTATCTTCTGTCTAACAAAGAGTAGTGAAATGTGTTAACAAATCAACCTTTGCACAAGATGGGTATACAAACTTTTGCAGTTTGATCAACTCGAGTGCAGAAAATAGAGGTGGAATATTAATGGTTGAATACCGTTGTTATTACCATAACATAGAGGTGGAATTTATGGCTAAAAAAAAACGTTGTTATTACCATAAAAGTGTTTAACGTAATTGATTTGTCATAAATATAGCCTATATTTTCACATTATCATCTTCATCGGCTTCGATGTCATCAGATTCGTCAACGGTATCGTAATGATCTTCGTTGCCTTGACAACAAAGTCACTATGTCATTGCAAACGCTGCATGCAAAAACACACATCAATTTGCTTATCTTTTCACAATTGTCATCTCACTCACAGAGATCCTATAGCATCGATATCATGAAGAAAATAATAGTCATCTTCATGACCTCCTTTTCGATATTCTGTCGTCATCAGCGGTCTTCCCTTTTCCTCCACCATCTCCTAATCCTTCCTCTCCTCCGTAATTTTTACCACAATCATCATCATCAGCAGCAGCAGCAGCAGCACTAGCAGTCTACAAAATGAAATAGCATTAAATCACCATCGTTGTCGTCACCATCATCATCGTCATCGTCTTCATCACTTCGGAACATTGAGACATTTGTAATTTAATGCAAATAAGTGCATTATGACAATCAATAATTGTAGTCTTCTCCACGCATTGTTAAGGTACATGACGTTTTAATGTACAACTTAGATCTACTAAGAGCGAGACAAACTAATATTTTAGGCATTAAAACACTGTTACTGTTCAATACTTACGACACTCCTACGCATACATTTATGGGAGTCCTGGTTGTAAGTTGTATAGTAAAAATGGAATCAGAAGTTTAAATCGTGACTGTAATTATTATGTAGGCCATTATTTCGCACATAACAATAACTTGGTATTAAATGACTCGATCACTTGTGCCCAACCATGAATGTAAGTGACACTTTACGAATACCATTGTACCTAGAAACACTTGGTTGATATAAGACTCCAGCTGAAGGAAGTTAGAGCTATTAATTTCAAGAGAAATTAGAATGGCTTAAAATTTAATCCTATTTACGTAAATATATATTTTTCTTTGTTGCTTGTATCAAATAAGCACATTGCGTACATTGGAAAGTGTTTTAAAAATTCATACAATGAAGACGGATTTTGACAAAGTTAAAGATTGCTTTATTGTCAGGCTTCGTGAACGAAAGAGAAAAATCCAAGATTTAAAAAAAAAAGTAATCATTCTCAAAGTTGATCCACAACTTGGAATAGCTGATTTAGAAAATCGCATCATGCAGTGAGGAAGTCAGTTACATTGACTTCATCTGTATTGATCTTCAGAAAGCAAAATTTGTTTTATACGAGGAGAACTTTACAATCACATTACAAAAACATTACATATTATGCGTGAGAAAACAAAATACACAATAAATGAAAGATGCAATGAACAAAAACAAGGATGTGAAAAATGCATAAAGTAGATCACGTGATGCATACAATGCTTAAGCTGAAACAGTTAGATCCTAAAGAATATATGCCGTTTATTAAAAATAATATAATAGCATCAACAAGGATGCGGAAGACATTTTTTAAAAACAAAAATATATGTTTCAATTATTAACATGTATCTTAAACTTCCACGCGCTGGCCGTTTATAATGATATGGTTTTACGTATTTTTATCTTTCAGAAAAAAATCTTTCTGCAAATACTGATTTAGTGGTATTCATCTCCAACAGTGCAATCTCGTTAATTTCATTTCCTTCCCATTTTCTTGTTTCAGTGGGTAATTTATGATATGTCGTGCGAAATTTAATTAACATCCATTTTTAATTGAGATGGGATATTCAACAGATGCTCTTCAAATCCTAACGAGTCTTTTAAAAAATCCATAAATTTAAGAAGAGTCATGCATCTTCACATGCCAAACTTGTAGAAATTAATTAGTTAATTGCTTTGGAAACTATATTTTTTGAAAAACCTTTCCTTTCAATATTTTCAAACGCCCAATTTGTTACACAACCCGAGGCTATGAAATATATTATTCATGGAACCGATCCATTACTTGTAGGATGTAGTGAAATGATGTTCACAAAGAGGACCGATCTATTACTTGTAGGAAGTAGCGAAATGATGTTCACAAAGAGGACCGATCCATTACTGGTAGGATGTAGTGAAATGATGTTCACAAAGAGGACCGATCCATTACTGGTAGGAAGTAGTGAAATGATGTTCACAAAGAGGACCGATCCATTACTGGTAGGAAGTAGTGAAATGATGTTCACAAAGGGACCGATCCATTACTTGTAGGATGTAGTGAAATGATGTTCACAAGGGGGACCGATCCATTACTGGTAGGAAGTAGTGAAATGATGTTCATGAATGACTGATTCAATGATGGTGGGATGTAGTGATATGATGTTCACAAGGGGGACCGATCCATTACTGGTAGGAAGTAGTGAAATGATGTTCACAAGGGGGACCGATTCATTACTTGTAGGAAGTAGCGAAATGATGTTCATGAATGACTGATTCAATGATGGTGGAATGTAGTGATATGATGTTCACAAGGGGGACCGATCCATTACTGGTAGGAAGTAGTGAAATGATGTTCACAAGGGGGACCGATTCATTACTGGTAGGAAGTAGTGAAATGATGTTCACAAGGGGGACCGATCCATTACTGGTAGGAAGTAGTGAAATGATGTTCACAAGGATTGCATGTTCGGAATATAAAGGTATGCTATTTTTAGTGGCAAAAATAGAAAGGAATCAGCATCTGATATATATTTCATGGCTTTTGAAACTGGTCGGATACAAAGTCCTACCAAAATGGTAAATATCGCAAATGCACGAAAAAGTAAGCGACCAAAAAGGAATGTGAAGATCTGTTACATTCTGTCATAGCTGAGATTAGAAAATTCTTTCCTCCCTTCAAAACTGTTTTCTATACACAAGGAGGATAGGGAATCTTTCGAAAAATACTGCGTGAGGTAACAATCACCATTCCATCATGCGTCATTATTCCATGGAGGCAGGAGTCGCAGACTCGGGACCTACAGGGTGCTGATTTAAATCCTACGATCTGATCAACCCGGGTCGGCTCCTGAGATGTGTCATTGCGCAAGGCACTTCACTTCAATTGCTTTGGGACTAAATAACCTATTTGTGTTGCTGTGCCATAAAACTCCAAACCAATTCAATAGAATCATTATTCCCTGATGAACAACTGTTATTCAAATTAAACTCTGACTGGAACAGGTTTTTAAAGCACTTTTGCTTCTGATGGATTGCAGGAGTAGGTTCCATCTTCAGGAGAAAACATGTTGCTAAATATCCAATGTACTGAAGACAATATTTTCCAAAGGCAATGTGACTATGGACCCTTGCATTTTAAATTTGATACTTTTGAAGAAACAAGAATATGCCTGAAAACTTTCCGTATCTGTTGGTATCAGAAAGGTGTTGCCAGTTGAGGTAAAATTAGCAATCTGGATCTGTGTATTGACTGGCCATACAAAATATTTTGAAGTTTCAATTTACAAACGTACGGTTTTGATTTGTTATCCAACATCAGTAAAGACATAATCGACTTTGTGTATTGGGTGAGATTTTGTAGGACCTCGGACATAATTGGCTTTGTGTATTAGGCTAGATTTTGTGGGACCTTGGACATAATCGAGTTTGCGTTTTGGGTGAGATTGTGTAGGACCGCGGACATAATTGGCTTTGTGTATTAGGGTAGATTTTGTGGGACCTTGGACATAATTGAGTTTGTGTATTGAGTGAGATTTGTTGGGACCAAATGTTGTTATGATTATACTTACAAATCTGATGGAATGTGCTGGGTTTACGCTGTAAAGAAAGGCCTGGACCATGAGTTTCAATAACGACTTTAAAAATTATCTCAGTCCCTGTGACATGTAGTTGTAGTAGTAGTAGTAGTAGTAGTAGTAGTAGTAGCAGCAGTACTACTACTACTACTAATAATAATAATACAAGACTTTCAAAAATCTTTTCCGATGACGATTATAAGCGAGCAAAACAACAACCTTGCAATACCATCAGCTGTATGATCGCATATAGAAACAGTTAAACGTAGTTTGTACTTTCTAGATTTATAGCGCACAGTTAAAATATTAGTTTGGGCAATACTACAGATATTCCACCTCGCAAAATTAAATCAGAATTCGTGGCTTTTGATCAGTGGCGGCGCGAGGGTTTGAGGCGCCCAGGAGCAATGTTCCTTAGTGGCGCCCCTACCGAACCTCCCGGGGGCAATTCTCTTTAGTGGCGCCCCCACTTAGCTACATAGAACAGTTTTTATGTCAGTTGCCAACATCCCCCCCCCCATACGTTTTGTGAAGAATTGACCCCGTTACACGAAGGTGAAGGTGAAATACTATGAAAATTTCAGCTGCAAAACAAAAAACAAAACAAAAACAACAAACAAACAAAATAGCTCCCAACGGCTCCATCCCCCCTTCGCCTGGCGCCCGGGGGCAATTGCCCCATCCCAACCCCTGCCTCGCGCCGCCACTGCTTTTGATAAATTATGAAAATTCGTCAAGTCTCAAAATAGGACGGATTTTCACCTATTCAGTTACAACGGTAAAATTATTGATGCCATAGTGATATAAAGAGATAGCTCTAACGTGGCTATATATATATATATATATATATATATATATATATATATATATATATATATATATATATATATATATATATATATATAATTTTAACGAAGTAATGAGAAACACGTGAAGTAGTAATCCACACTCTATTCGATGTCTTTATTTCCAGCCGAAATATTAACATGAACACGGAGCAAGATTTAAAAATAAAAAATAAAAACATAATCTGCATAATGCATCTTTTTAAAAGCATTTCACTTCAAATATATCGGTTTTAAGCCAAAATTAATAACTTAAGCATAATCATTTTGAATCATAGTTGAGATATTTAGGCGAATCTTTCAGGATGGCATTTGGCAACAAAACTTTTCTTCTCACCTTTATAGATTTTGAAGCATGTAAATATTTCAGGGCTATCATCTTTCGTTAACATACATACATACATACATACATACATACATACATACATACATACATACATACATACATACATACATACATACATACATACATACATACATACATACATACATACATACACGCGTGCGCTCGTGCGTGCTTACGTACGTACGTACATACGAACATACATACATACATACATACATACATACATACATACATACATACATACATACATACATACATACATACATACATAGATACATACATACATAGATACATACATAGATACATAGATACATACATACATACATACATACATACATACATACATACATACATACATACATACATACATACATACATACATACATACATATTATGTCATGGTATTTTATTATACGTACTCACGTAGGTCCAAGTTAATTATAGTACTATCACGTGACTTTGATATGCATAAAAATGCTCCTTTAATCGATCAGTCCACAAGGTAAATTCAAATCAAATGATATTGGAACAAACTACGAATAACAAACAACAATAACAACTTCGCATAACAACACAAAATGTATGAATTTCTTAAGCAGGATATCGTTCATTTTGGTTTCCCAAGTTTTAAAAATAACGAAACCTAGCGTCCAAAAATATTTTCCATCAATCGGATTAATCCACTGCTTTTAAACCAAAAAAGTGGTAACATGAGGAGATGAGGAGAAACAAACCTTTCTAAAAAAAAAAAAAAATTAAAAAAAAAAATCGGTCGCTGAAATTTCGTTTGGACATCATGCGATTGTTTTCCCGTCAAAGGACAAAACCAGTGTAACACCAATGGATCAATCCTTCTGCCTTATCCCATAAATAATCCGACTGCCTTATCCCATAAATAATCAGTGCTAATATTATGTTAAACCTTTATTGTAAATTAGGTAACAATTATCATGCATACTATAACTGTACATTGTGAATGTAACTTGTCGACTGCGATTACTTTTGGTCACGCATGATTGCAGTATTGGTATACTAATTGACGTCTCAGATTTTATAGTAATGTTCCAAACAAACAAAAAATCCCAACAAGCAAAAAAAAAAAACAAAAACAAAAACAAACCTAAAACAACGAGGTGGCTGAAAGATTATATTTAAGTGGTACAACTTGCCTGAAAATCGGACGAGAAATTTCACAGTTACAAAAATGTAAAACTGTGTCTGTTATACAGCCCAAAGTGTCTAGGTGACCCACTCAGCTGGAAAACTTCTTGTCCAACCACTATATACCTGTAAAAATCCAATTAGGTAAATATTGACACCCACCTGGGTGTTCAGACTGGGCAGTGGTTCGTTGGAACGTTTATTATGCGATAAGCTAGCCCGTTGTCCACTAACAGGAGCCAGTTGACCCATGGTAATTCGAAAAATTAAATATCATGCTATCATCGTTATTTTACAAATTCTTCAAAACCATCATTCGAATAGCATTCATCTGTAATAACTTCCATCTTGCATTGCTCTTTTATAAAGTACAACAAATTAGTAAACCTTACCCCCTTTTGTATAACCAACAGATACGTCACTCTCGCCCAATAAGAAACATCGCTAATAATTTCACCCGAAACCTGTATTGACCCGAAATACGAGCTTTTATGTTAATATCGAGCATATTCTGTTTCAAAAAAAAAAAAAAAAAAAAAAATTTTGCGTAATTACGAGGCAATTATCTTTTCTTCTTGATTTCGAAAAATTAAACTTAGGTTTCTTACTTTAAAAAATTAAACTTTTGTGTATCAGAAGCATTTATTCTGTAATAAAGTTGCATATGTTGTACGGTCTCTCAATGTTTGCATAAATGTGTATATCGTCTTTAATCTCTGTCGCGCTTCGGTCAAATCACGTATGCAGTGCAGAACGTGAAATATCGAAAACCCAAAGGTAGCTTGTATATTTTTCAATCGAGCTCCAAAACGAAAGAAAACTAATTCTATAATACCTGAGGAAACACTTTGAATGCTATAAAAGTAATAGAAAGGAAATACAACAAATCCAGTGCAAGAATGTAACATTGGCAAAGAACTTGTTTCAGTGGGAAAAATAAACCTTCAATTAAAAGGCGGTACTTAATAGACGCACCAATAAAATAAATGAGCTTTGATAAACTATTCTGTTCAAACTCTATAATAATGTATCTTAGGGTTGAAGGAGAGGCTGGGTGATGGCGGAAACAAAACCAAAAATTGCTTATAATTTGCATAGAACACAATAGTTTGATGCTACCAGAACGTATGTATGTATTATTAATAAGTAAGTGACGACGGAAACTTGTTTATCGCATTCCATATATATGTGTACTACTGTTTGGACATGTCAAAACTTCATGTGTGATACATCTATTATAAACGTGAGTGAACGCATGGACACCGTAGATGACATTATTATCCTTATGACGTCATTAACGTCAGCAATGTGTGTTACGATTTTAGTGTTAAAAGGACAAATTTTCCCAGTTTATAAACAGTAAGCCTTGTTTACAACAACTAAAATTGCAAATTCTATCTCACGACGTTGTTTTTTTTTTTTTAAAAAAAAAATACTCAATAGATCTAAAGCTTTATCAATACCGACGATACGTCATCCTTCTTCCTAGCGCTATTTTCCTAGAGGCAAAGCCTCGTTTCTGCCTACAAATTCTGACCCTCGGATAGAATTTCTCCTTCCCCACACCAGTGCATATGATTTTCTAGTATTCTTCTCCACCCCATCCCCCACCCCCGTATTCTCTCTCTCTCTCTCTCTCTCTCTCTCTCTCTCTCTCTCTCTCTCTCTCAGAAATACACACTTACTTACATATACCAAGGATACACCAGCCTTTACCATGGAAAGTTGCCTACAAAATAAACAAACAGACAAGAAATTAATGCATCGAGACAAATTGATGGCGCCAATTCATTATGTGTACTTTTCAGGAATGTTCTGGAAACTATTGCAATTTTTTTCTTACAGATTTTATGAATAAGAGGTGTTTATAATTTACCGTTTTTATATGGTTTCCAGTAAAATGAATTAAATTATTTCCTGAGAAACTGTTTAACATCTTAGTCAAGGTTCACGTCTAACCCGACCTAAAGGTCATATATTTCCAACTATGAAACAGTCCTTCCTCTAAAGATGTGACAATATATATTTATACAGTGTATGAACATAATAAGGCCAGAGTCCTGAATGTTAATACCACACACAAAACTGTAAAGCTTGTTATTTTGCCACCAGGGTTAGATGGGTGCACAAGTGTGTTGTTAAATTAATTGCCTTTGCTTCATAACGAGACAACGAGGCATACTAAATATGAAAATAATCCATCAACAGGCTTAGTAAATATAAGAAACTGAAAAAGTTTAACCAGAACTATACCAAAATCTACTACGATTGTGACCTTGACCCTGAGGTCAAAGGGAAGAGTGAGTGTGTATCAGCATGAATTATCTTTGCTGCACAGTTATTTATCTCGATTAATGAACATAATCGTTTAAAGAATTACGAAAATATAAGTTAATAAATAACTTCAACCTAAACTTTATCCCACATCGTCAATGGATGTGACGTTGACCCCATGAACAAAGGAGCAAGTGAGTAACTCCAAAAAATTTACTCTGTCTTATAATGAAGTATTAATATACTCCACCGAGGGCTGTAGGAAATATAAGCAAATGAAAATCCTTAAGCAACACCATTACAACATTGTGGACACCGACGCCACCGATGACGCCGGAAATATGACTGCAATATCTCGTTGCCACTAACGCGGATTCAACGAAAATTCGCCTGACAAAGATAACCTAAACGTAAAATGGCATGGTATACTTCATATATACCTTATGCTAAGGCATCTGCCTGAAAAAAAGTTATAAGTACCATATAAAGGACTAACTGCGACTCTTTAAGATCGGTACTTTTATTTGAACGTCAGTCTATGTAGATGCAAATCTAATGTCGGGAGATTGGCGAGTAGATTGACGCCATTAGTGGTATTGGATGGACATGACGGCGAGGCTAAAAAGCGTCCGAGACGAATAGATAGGGCAAGTAAATGAGTGTTAATCTCTTGCATTTGAATCTATACGATTATCAATAGAAATATTCAAAGAAATGAACAATGATGATAAACTTGACAGTAGTGTTGAATGTGTACAATCGATCAAAATAAGCAATGATGGGCGGCTAAAAAAATATAGCAATCCGTGTCTGGTTTGCCTAGCGACTTGAGCAACATGTGTGACCACGTGAACGTGTTTCATTACAAGAGCATTTATAAAGAGGCACGCGACAGGAGAAATAACCTGATTTCTAGGTTAATTACGGGAAGGAAATCAAGAGATGGTAGATGAAAACTGTTCGGATTTTACATAAACATTCTTGAGTGAATAGCTTCAAATCGACCCCGAAATGTCCGTAATACAGCGTGCACGTAGTGTCGATAACCCTGATGTTTAATTACTTTTGGCAAGTACACATAAGCTCAAGGGAAGTGGATACGGCATAAATCGCAATTACCCCAGAGATAGCTTTAATTCACGACAACCATTATGGAAAAGGATGAAAGCAGATAAGTTATTGAATCCGGATGCAAACTTTACGAACCTACCCAGCAAAAATTGGTTATGAATGGTCGAGTGATTGCCAATTCGTTCGCTGATTGGCATAAGGTGTTGGGAATTTGAAGGATTCCTCAGAGTAAAACATCGTCGCAAGTCACTGCGATAATTCACTACATTGCTTTATCACCCCTGGACTCTGTGCGGAGATGTCATTGTTTCTCATTAATATGCATAAACCTGTTTAACCAATCACTGCGAGGGCGAGTAAATTTTTCTCGCCATTGTGATCAAACATGACCTTTCGCGCTGTTTGAATGAACCAATCAAAGTTTCTCTTCCAAGCACAGTCACTTTTCGGTCGATAAACCTGGCACTTTCATTAATGTTTTGGAGAGTGTTACATTGATGCCATGCACAAGCAATTATATGGAGTCAGTAGTGAGTGTTGAGTGAGGACCAGTCCTTCCTTCCACCCAAGAGTGCAGCTGCAAGAAAGCCAAAGGTACTACCATTCCCCAACACCCATGCACCCTCGGTAACATTTGCATACCACAAGAAGCCGTGAAATGTGGAAAAACCATACTACTCCAACACCTTCACTAGTTTTTTTTTCTATGCTGGAAAGAGGGTGAAGTACCACAAGATATGAGTGACACCAACATCATCACTCTCTACAAAAACAAGGGCGACATGAGCGATTGCAACAACTATCGCGGCATATCCCTGTTGAGCAACAAAGGCAAGGTGTTTGCTTGAATCGTCTTGAACAGACTTCAGACCCTAGCGAATCGAGTCTACCATGTGTGACACTGCAGCTTCAGAAGTGATAGGTCCATCATCGACATGATTTTCTCACTGAGACAACTGCAAGGGAAGTGCAGGGAACATAGAAGGTCACTCTACATAGCCTTCATTCGCCTCACAATTGTCTTCGACCTTGTCAGCGGAATCGGATTGTTCAAGCTGCTTGAAAACATTGGATGTCCCCCAAAACTCCTCAGCGTTATCCAGTCTTTCCATGAAAACAGACATAGCACGATCTAGTGTGATGGTTCAGCCTCAGAGGCTTTTAAGATACGTAGGAGTCAATCAGAGATACGTTCTTGCTCCCACCCTCTTCGGGATCTTATTCTCTGTCCTGCTGAAACACGTCTTTGGCTCATCAACTGAGGGAATCTACCTTCACACAAGGTCAGCTGGAAAAATGTACAGCCACGCAAGACAAAGACTCAAAATCAAGATCCGCAAAGTTCTCATCAGAGGCCTACTCTTTGCTGACGATTCGGCAGTGAAAAGCCACACAGAAGCTCATCTCCAAGACCTCACTGACCGATTTTCACAAGGTTGCCAGAAAGTCGGGCTTACCATCAGCCTGACAAAGACGGTTGTGATGTGTCAAGATGTTGAAGAGCCACCTTCCATCAACATCAACAACTACGAACTTGAGGTTGTCAGCAAGTTCACATACCTTGGGTTTACCATCACGGACAACATCTCGTTTGATGCAGAACCCAATTCCTGCATTGGAAAGGCCTCCTCAACGATGTCCAGGCTCAGCACAAGGGCCATGAACAACAACAAGCTGACAGAGAACACAAAACTACAAGTGTAACAAACCTGTGTTATCAGCACGCTCCTTACGGCAGCGAGTCATGGACCCTATACTTGCACAAAAAAGAGGCTTAATAGCTTTCACCTGCGCTGCCTCCGACGCATCCTCGTTTTCTCCTGGAATGACAAAATTCCAAACACAGAGGTTCTTGAGCGTACACACGTCCCCAGCATCGTCATACTGCTCAGACAGCGTCGACTACGATGGTTTGGACATGTACTCTGAATGGATGGTGGATGCATACCAAAAGACATCCTCTACGGCGAACTGGCCTCTGGCAAAAGACCGTCAGGTCGCACACACCTGCGCTTCAAAGATTTGTACAAGATAGACACAAGTCATTGGACATCGATGTAACCAGATGGGAAATACTTGCACAGGACCGCAGTTGCCGGAGGCATGAGCTCTAGCAAGGATCTCAGAGATGCGAGAGAAAACAGTCACAATTGGCAGAGGAGAAAAGAGCCTGCAGAAAGGACAACCTAAAGCAAGTGCGGCAGATGCAATAGAGACTATCACTCCCGAGTGGGTCTCTTCAGCCACAACAGACGCTGTTCGTCAATTAGCTGATTGACTTCTGAGAGCGCAAAATCCACGGTCTTTCGAGACTGAAAGATGCCGATGATGTTGCTGAGGACGTAGTTTTGGTCACGGAAAACGAGCAAAATCTTAGCACAGGCAACCACGGGTGATAAAGGAACGTAGCGGATTATCGCATGTTGCTTGCGATGATGAGAGTAACGCTTTGACTTTACAATGGATACATGTAAACACACAATGTACATGTGCCGGTGTTTCGGTGCCGCTCGATTCTGAAACGGAGCTTATAAAAGATATAGAGATTTCAATGATTCACGGAACCCAGCTTCTGAAGCAGACATGGTGGTTCAAAGTGGTAATGCAAATGATAATGGCCAACCCAAATACTCGGTCAATACCCAAGCAAGGGCAATTAATACGGTTACAACCTAGTCGACTCCTTATGAAGCACGTGCACAGAATGCGTAAGACTCGTGTCAACAATGACAATAACAACAACAAAGAAAACCTCACTACGTTGAGTACGAGGGGTGGGAGGGGAAGTATTCGGCATGAAAGAAAATCCGACATTTCATAACATTTTGAACACTCAAATGATACAGAAAGTTATACCCTTTCGAGAACAATACGACTGATAATAGATTAAAAACGTCTTGTAAAAAGGAAAATTTCAATATTAATCTTTTTAAATATTAAATAAACTTGCTTCTTTGAATGTCTGTTGATTGAATGCGATTACTTTCCTGAATTTTGTGATCTCTTTCAAAATGTTGACATTTTGTGTGTGCTCAAAACCAATCTTGATGATTTTGACGTGATTTCTTTGCCAGGTTATGGATTGATTCATCAAACAAGGAAACAAAAGTATCTTAGAAAATCTGAAGGTATCGGTGTGCTGATTTAAAAAAAAAAATGATTTTTTCGGGTTGTCATTCCTGCAGTGACTATATAATGTAATTAAATTTATTGAAATCAATCACTAATGATGACAAAGATTTCCTTTTAGTTGTTGCTTAGTTACCACCTAAAAATGATGATGATATTGAACTGTTTAATGCAGAAAGTGTATGTATGTATGTATGTATGTATGTATGTATGTATGTATGTATGTATGTATGTATGTATGTATGTATGTATGTATGTATGTATGTATGTATGTATGTATGTATGTAACTATGTATGTAACTATGTATGTAACTATGCATCCTTGTATGTATGTATAAATGGGGGTGTTGGTGTGTGGGTGTGTATGAACGTCAAATGAGAACGATTGTATTTAGGTTGATACATTTATGGTTGAAAGAAAATTCTTCAAAAGTAGGAAGATATGGTTAAATAACAGAAATCATGATATTAATATTATCAGGAATTCTATTAAAACCGTCCTCTTAGATCAATACAAAAAGATAGGTTATCTGTTTTTGTGTATATGGGGCAATACCTGAATTTTCATCTCCTGCATTTAAATATATGCAGTGAAAAATATAAATACTAAAAGAAATTAACAACGATGATAAACTTGACCGTATTTGTTTTGGAATGTATAAAATTTATTAAAAAATGATCGACGGCTCGAAAACGTGTAGCAATCCGTGCTAGCAACACGAGCAAGATGTGAGACCACGTGAAAATGTTACAGTGCAAAGAGCACTCATACCGGGTCAGCAGGAGAATTAACCTAATTTCCCGGTTTATGTGGGGGGGGGGGGGGGGGTCTAGAGATGGTAGGCGTACACTGTGAGGTTTTGATATAAACATTCTTGAATGAATAACTTGAAATCAACCCAAACAAGTTCTTTGTACAGCGTGCACGTAGAGTCGATTACCCTGATTTTTAAATTAATTTTGGCCAGTAACACAGGCTAGGGAGTGGCTACGACATAAATCGCCATTACCCGAGAGATATTTTGGATGCCCAAGAACCATTATAGAAAACGATGACAATATACAATAGACAATGTTTATTCCGCCCTGGTCACGAATGTGAAAAACGAGGAGTACAAAGTAAATCAAACATGCGTGTAACATTGATATCACATTTTTACAGGGGACTAATGATGTAGTTACCATCGTAAAGTAGTAAATAATGTGTTCTAGACAACAGAGTTGAAAGCAGAGAAGTTATCGAATCCGGATGCAAAGTTTACAATCGCACCCAGTCAAATTGATGATGAATGGTGGAGTGATCGCCAGTTCGTTCACTGACTGGTATAAGGTGTTGGAAAAGTGATGGATCCCTCAGAGTAGCAGTTTTGCCACATATACCAACACAAGTACCTATGATAATGCAAATTCACAAGTTCCGGTGTTTTTCAAAATCAATCACGTCTATTTAGGCATTATGGGATTTGGGACTACATTCAAGATTTGCTTACCCATGAAACTGAAGAGCTTGACAACGTACAAAACTACTCACCTCCGAAACTGAAGATTTGACAACGGATGTGCTGCAATGTGCATGAGGAATTTTACGCTTTGCAACAACATATGTTAATAGAGTTTTTAAGAAGAAATTTACTTAGTTTAAATTACAATCAAGATATATATTAGATTGACATTAGCAAGTCATGAAAATAAACAAAATAATTGGACCAAGTGTTTGAAACTATTTTATTACTTTTAAAATGTATACGTGTCCGCTCAGCTGGTGAGCATAGGGATAACATCCAAAACTGGATGCCAAATCGCCAGACAGCAGAGGCGCTTACTTAGAGGAGAGGGTAAAGAGTGATGATGGTGTTTTGGTGCCAAGCAATTCTGAAACGGAGTGTATACAGGATAAGGAGATATTGAACGATTCACACAACTCACCTATAGAAACAGACATTTGGTTCAAGGTGGTGATCCAAATGATCATCAATAATATTTTTAAAAAATCCAGAAATTAACGCAAAAAGCCAGGTGTTTTAGAAAAATCGTCGCACGGAAAATATTTTAAAATTTATTAAACGTTTATTGAATTGGAATAATATTTAATAAAATCTCCTAAATGACGTGTATTGACCTGTCTTGAAATTCCGGAAGTCAAACCATAAAGTACCTGTTGCAATTGGTCGATGGGATACAAATCCGTATAAAGATAAAAAAAAATTAAAAACAAATTAAATTTAAAAAAATGTCAGAAAAATGCTTTGGGTGACGAATTTCACTATCTCTTTGAGTGTGAATATTTTAGAGAGGATAGACTGAATTTGATTAAGAAATACTATTACACGTGTTCTAATGTTTTTAAATATCACCATTTAATGGCAAATACAAATAAAATAGTAGTGAAATGTTAAAAATATTTGTTAGCAAAATTATGAGCGAATTCAAATCTGAATATTGGTCTTGATAGATGCATATGATGATTTTAAACTACAACCGATATCGACCCCTTTATATATTAACTGAAATATATCCAAATATTTTTCATTTAAATCATGATATTATTTTTGTACAGAAATCACATTAAGCATTAAAAATGTAAAGGTCACTTTTCTTTAGATACGTCTTGGGCTTGTAATGTTAAAATACTCCATCTTCTCTCTTTTTCTGGATTTTTTTTTCAATTTTTTTTTCTTGGCTCAATTCCTGACTTATTTATTTTACACCATGATCACCTCTTATATAACAGACCGTTGATTATTCTTGACTCATAAACCATGTCTTTAAGACTGAGTAAGTTTTGTTCTTTTTTGTTGTTGTTGTTCAGATGTTATCTATTTTAAGCCTCTTTGATGTTTAGTTATGGGTTAAAATTAACGAATACATGGTAACATATTGTGATAGACCTATTGAAATAAACATATTGTAATAAACCTATTGTAATAAACATATTGTAGTAAACCTATTGTAATAAACCTATTGTAATAAACATATTGTAATAAACCTATTGTAATAAACATATTGTAATAAAGCTAGGGTATGTGCTATTTGTATTTACGACTCCGTTTATAGCTTCCTTAGATTTTAGTAATTATTTGTTTGATTATGAGGACTTGATGTTGGAAAGATATTTCTCAGCCCGAATAATTAGCCAATATCTAGGAACATACGTCGTAATGCACAGTATTCACGAGACTTTATGACAGCATGGATTAGTTTCGTAAAATGGACCCTCTTAATTTCTTAGCATAGGGAATTCACGGGATATTTTCAGGTACACGTGTTTAGTAACTTGAGATAGGAAAAAAAAATTGTATTGGGTGTTTGGGTTGTATTTTTGGATTCCAGGGTGTGATGTACTAATATTCGGCTACGAA